>CM033390.1:59087149-59687149 GCA_019426215.1 Buddleja alternifolia
AATAAGGTTAATTAAGTGAATCTTTATTGCAGTTTTGATTAATTTAATCTAAACCTTATTAAATACCTTATATGAATATTATTGTTTAGGAAAAAATGTAGGTATATTCATTGAATACTTATATTGCCATTTAATGATTCCTTTTAATCTAAACCTTTTAAAAACATTAATGGGTTCATTGTAAGCCCTACATAATAAATGATTGATGTTTCCATTTATTTACTCATAATAATTTTGTATCTACTACCCCTTCTTTTAATTGGATGTCTGTTTAATCTTTATACATTATTGAGTATATCATATATATGTAACACTACAATAATCAATGAGCATTGTTGTTCATTTGTATTTACTCATAAGTAATGTTTGTATCTACCCTAAATCTTTTAAATTGATTTTACGATTTTTATAAAATTAATTAAAATCTATAAATATAACATATATATATATTATATACTAGGGAAAAGCAAGAACCGCGCGTTGCGCGGTCAATAATGCCCAGACTTATATTTAAAAAATGAGTAAAAAACATTGCATGCAAATGGTAAGTATATAATTTTCAATGGCAATATAAAAAGTGATTAAATATCAGTACGTTAAAAAAACAAAATTATTTTGACATCATTATTTATATAAAATTATTCGTTGATATCCCATTGAAACCCGAATAGATTGTTTTACTTCATACACGTGAAAGTTGATAAAACAACATATATCGCACTCCTTAATATCGCTAATCAAAATCAAATACAAATTTTATAGTTCGATAATGTTTCACATAAATAAGGTTGAACAACAACTTGTTCGGATACACTCGACTCATTTACATCATTATAAATACTATATCAACGTTGATTGGTGGGTCTTAAAGTTAATCATTACAATGACCAATGGTGGGTAATCATTATTGATTTTTCTATAATTTTTATTCGATGGGGGTGTTTAAGAAAATGGTCATTTACTATCATCTCCCTCAAAGGAACAACATGAAATATAGTTTCACAAATAGAAAAATCGGGTTGTAAATTCCAATCACTACTATAATCAGATAATAATCCACTGTTTTGCCCAGTTTCCATCGTAATTTGATGATGAAAATGAAAATAATTTTTGGTTTTCCGATAGGGGTGGTCAGTGGTGGCAAAAACATGGGATTATATATATCTATATATGGAAGAGAAGACGTTTCTGGTTTTACTCAGGCTCCTTGTCCTTTAATGTCAAGAGTCGTGTGACTGTGGTCACTTTAATGTCAAGAGTCTTCGTTTCCTTTAATGTCAAGAGATGTCGTGTCCTTTAATGTCAAGAGTCGTGTTTTTTTTAACTTTAAAAAGATATATGTATCATTAAATAATGTCTAATAATGTGCTTATATTTAATAATAATTCTTTGTACCATAAAGTTGTTTCCTTATCTCGATGAAAGATATTGAGTATATTTTGAAATTCCATATCCTCAATAAAGGTTAACCAAGTTATTTGGTCTCAACAAAGGTGAACGGATCACATGGTATAATATATATACATACATACTATATATATATATATGACATTAATTTAAATTTAGCACACTAATGTGTACATAGATGATAGGACCACAAATATCCAAATGGAATAAGATAACATATAAAGAAACTACCACATTGTCAATTGGGTCCATCGTTTCATTACATTGTCTTTCTCTTTTATCACTATTTTTTTACCTAATAAGCGAAATATCCCCTTACTTATAATCTAAGAGTAAAAAAGAGAACATAAGCAGAAGATACAGTAGTTACCTTTTTTTAAATATAGAAAATAAATTTTTATGCAAGTTTGTCCTATTATATAAAAAATATTCAATTTGTAATTTAAAAAATTAAATTTAGAAATTCTAAGATATACGTAACAAATTATTTGTACATCAAATAACTTTGATATTTAAATTTAGGAATCCATAATTGAAGTACCAAATATTGAGATTTTTCAAAATAATAAATCTTAGGATGAAAAAAATCGAGTGTAAGAAAATTCATGTGGAGTAAACAAACTCTCATACGAGAGAGAAAATAAATAGAGTATAAACAGTGGATAGTCATAGAAACAACCATGGAACGAGCTACAATTTGTAATAATGGACTTAGTTTTCTTTGTGACAATATAATTTTTCATGTTATGGGAAGGTTATCATGGTATGCATGCATTGTGGAGGAAGGCCAATTGGGTCTTTTAGCAAAATATTTTCAACATTGTTGGTATTCCATCCCTATTCTTTTATTTGATATTAACCTAAAGTTGTTTCCTTATCTCGATGAAAGATCTTGGGCAGATCTTGAAATTCCATATCCTCGATAAAGGTTAATTAAAGTTAGTATAACTAAAATTGGGTCCATTGTTTCATTTCATTGTTTTTTTTCTTTTATCACTATTTTTTTGTCTAATAAACTAAATATGCCATTACCAATAATCTAAGAGTAAAAAAGTGAAAATGTCTAATAATATGGTTATGTTTAATCATAATTCTTTGTACCATAAAGTTGTTTCCTTATCTCGATGAAAGATATTGGGTAGAGATATATGAGTTAGGATATGGTCCACTTTTTTATGATGTAGAGTTTTCTTTCAAAACTCTCACATCCTTAAATAAGCAAATACAATTAAAGATAATACTAAATATTAAACTACATCTTCGTTCCTCCTTGCTGTACCTCACTTAATCATTAAAATACCATTGATAACAACTTAATTATTAAATACAATTAAGGATAATAATGATGTTCTTTTTCCGTCTTGCTGCTCGCCACTTATAATTAAATATAATTGATATCGACTGAAATGATTAGCATAGTCAGTCTGTTGAGATTAACATATAATTGTTATCCACTTACTGAACCGATTAGCACATTCAAAATCTATTCAATCAACAATTTCAGTTCTGCAAAATGCGTCTACCCATAATTAAAGTCTGTCTAATCACACCACTAACCCCACTAATCACACCACTATCTCCACTAATCAAACCACTAACTCCACTAAGAATCATAACAAAAGAAGACTTCCCAAACCCTAAACAATCAATTATAAAAAATATTCAATTTATAATTTTAAAAATTAAATGTAGAAATTCTAAGAGTCGTGTGTCTTTTTAACTTTAAAAAGATATATCTATCATTAAGTAATGCCTAATAATGTGCTTATGTTTAATAATAAATTTTTTGTACCCTAAAGTTGTTTCCTTATCTCGATGAAAGATTTTGGATAGATCTTGAAATTCCATATCCTTGATAAAGGTTAATTAAAGTTAGTGAGGATCAAAATTGAACAATATCTTCCTCCACCAAACCCTACAAAGAATTTTCAGAGTATAAATAGGGAATATTTGTTAGGATCATCTTCTACGAAAAAGAGGAGATATAAACAGGGAGACAGGGCATCATCTTGCACGAGTAGAAACAGAGTATAAACAGGGAATTCAGGGGATCATCTTGCACAAGTAGAAACAGAGTATAAACAGGGTTAGTTCATATAAACAACCATGGAACGAGGTACAATTTCTAATAATAAACTTAGTTTCCTTTGTGAGGATATAATTTTTCATGTTATGGGAAGGTTATCAAGGGATGCATGCATTGTGGAGGCTGCCCGATTAGGTCTTTTATCAAAATATTTTCAACATTGTTGGTATTCCATCCCTACTCTTTTATTCGATATTAACCGTTTCGAACAAAGGGGTTATCATGGTTTAGATTTTATTCATTTTGTTAATCGCACTATACTTGAACATAATGAAAGTGTGGTTGAAACTTTGAGCTTTGAGTTACCAATGGGGGCCGAGGCATTGCATTCGATAAGGCAAGAGTGGGTGGCTTTTGGAATAGATCATTCTGTGCGCATACTGAAATTAGTCGGTCGGTTATCCACTTCACTCCCCAACGGTCTGTTTTTCTCACAAACTGTTATTCAGTTAAAATTATATCTACCGAACTACATTGTTAGGTGGGAAGATAGATATAATTTACGAAATTTAAAAAGACTCATATTGAAGTACATTGTGCTGTATGATAACACATTTTCTTTACGACTTGGAAAATGGTGTCCTCAGTTGAATGATTTGCAGTTATTCAATTGTGATTTTAGAGGACTAACAGAATTTCAGGCATATTTGCCTTCTGTAAAAATATTCAAGATGGCATTCAATCGAGCCCAAGGAAATGTGAATATAAAAATACACTTCCCCAATGTAGATGTCCTTGTTATTTTATTGAAACAAGATGAACAGGGTCCCGGTCATTTACAAGTAATGGGGCCGTTAGCTCGTTCTCTACAGTGGATAGTACACCGTCATGTACAATACATCGGATCAACTTGCTCAACATATCGACTACTTCGAGAGTTTGTAAAAATGACGAAAGAATTGCTGTCCAGCGAACGAGCACGTGTGCCGGTTGATTTTGTTAGGGTATATCTATATATCATTGTTTGAATAAGTGCAAATGCTTTTAAGAAGTTTTTTTGATTTTTTTTAATTGTTTGGTTAGAGGTTGGCGCATGTGGAGTCTCTACATCGCATTATGGCGAGGTATTTTTTTGTTAATATGCACTGTCTAGAGATCAGATCTTCGAAGCTGCTTGACAATCTTGCTGTCACATTGGTGCTCATCAGTAGATGTACAGGCTTGAATAAACTTAAAGTCGATTTGGTGGTAATATTTTAAGTTTTATTGTTTGTGGTTTATTAGTTATTACATGGTTTATTAAACACGTTTTTTGTTTGGTCTTCTAAAATAAAATTGTAATTGACTTAACATGTGTAGGGTGCACCATGGGAAAATGCGGGCATTAGTGTATCCAACTACGTAAAGGACTGGAAGTTGCAAACAATGGGATTGGAGTCATTGAAAGAGGTCACGATATTCAACTTCTCGAGTTCTGATTGCGAGCTAAGCTACATTTTGTACGTGTTGTCGCAAACAACTGAGTTGGATACACTAAATATTTACTGTGTTAATCAATTTTTTGATGATGTAATTGGTGTGTATAAGAGGGCATCAATTAGAGCATATGAAGGTACCGCGTCAAAAAATGTGCAAATTCGTTTCATAAAAGGGGCTTACCCTATAATAAGAGTAGAATGAAAATTGCACAATAATTTTACAGTAGTTCGAAATATCAATTTGATCCAACAATGTACTTAATTTGAATATGAATGTACGAGGTCAAGCAATTTGCACAAGGGCACTTAATTTCACATTCTTTGCCAAGATGTTTCATAACGAAATTTATAAATGAATCAACTCCAAAAAGTTCTCACCCAGTTCATTTTAATTAACAATTAGTAAAACTAACATAAACAAATTCAAAGCAACATCCATAGTGAATAAGACCGCAGCATTCGATAATTGCATTTCAAAGTCCAAAAGCATGAACAAATAATTAACCGAGTATTATTGCAGATGGATACACAACACTATTAATCCAAAGAGTGAGGTGAAAAATAGTAGTTTGGAAAAAAAACCCAAAAAAAATCCAACTCCATGGCCTAAGGAGTGGTTATTTACGTTGGATTCATTTATAACATCAAGTCCTTTTCCGCTTGGAAAACCGTATGATGGGTACATGTTCATCATCGGAATCAGCTACACAAATCCAGCGAAAGCTATATAAGTGGGTATGTTTTAAGGAAAACAACAGTTACAAGAATATGTGCAATAAAACGTAAGTGCATACCAGGAAGTATTAATTTGCGAGGGCCTTTTTCAACAAGCGGATTGACATCAACGTCTGAATCGCAAGGTATAGGTTCTTCTATGGGAGCACACATTGTGGTGGACGACAAGCAAGGAGGAACCTTATCCTTGTAAACCAGTTTATCTGAGCAACGTGGAACGTATAAATTAGACAAGGGAAAAAAATCATGAAAGATGTCGTAATCTCAAAGAAGACACAGAGCCAACCACTATCAAACAGCTTCTTTGTAGTTGTAGTGGAAGAAACAAGGTTGAGAGTGTGACTTTGAGTTCCAGCAGGCGTAGAGCTAAGCTTTGCTTCTGCTGCTATCAGGTTATCTGCGTGGGCCACACCTGCACAAATTTATAAACTTAAATAAATATCTGAGGATGTGGAAAATGGTTGATGGATAAAGTTGAGGTAGGAAGATGTATGGTCTTGCCAGTAGGGGTAGTTGATTTCGAACCCTCTAAAGAGTCGTGCAAAGGTGATAACTGAGTGAGCGAAACAGCTTTGCCCTTATCATCTTTACCAGGTCCAAGATCAGGTGTGTCAGTCATTGTCATGTCTTCATTTTCATCGATAATATCTGTGATTATATACTGGTCCTCTTCACCATGGTTTCGCAAGATGTGCTTTTTCCTAACAGTGAAAACGCATGCCTTCTTGTTGAGTTGTTCGTTTGCAAAATGCATGAAACCATTGAGCCCCTGAAAGTTAGTAAATGTCAGCTATGATATGATAGGCAATTTGATAGCTGAAACCAGTCAGAGACCACTCACCATACAATGATCATTCATGCAATCCGCCGCATTACGCCTAAGCAGTTTTTCAGCAATTTCACCAAATGCAAATGCATCAACATCGGCGTCTTTATCATAAAGCATGATTGATACCTTAGCCCTGAAGTTTCTATAGTCAATAACCTATGACAGCCCCAATCATGAACTTAATACACATATGTGATATGTCTGACCTGGGAATTGCAACGTGCAGTTCTTGGCAACGAGAACACTCAAATTCCCACCCTACTTCAGCAGTCGTAGAGGATGGGCATTTGTCGCATGCAACGTAGAAGCATCGTTGCTCCATATTTGTAATTTTTGCATAGGCTTCAACCCGCGTTTTCCCCATCTTTTTTAACGACCACAAGAGATGGACCATATCAATAAATTTAATTAGTAAGCCTCCGGACAGATTCATTTTTAACATAATAAATAAACTAATGCAAGTGTATGATATACCTCTGTCGAATTCAGAAGTGAACTAATATCCATTAACTTAACGGAATTTGCAGAAGTTGATGCACCTGATCTTGAGAGATAACTTCGGTTGACAGCAATTTCGCGCAGAACGTCAACATTTTTTCGTTTCCTACATCTCAGTCACAATCGATCAAACACGCATTCAACGTGCAAATAATGTAAATGCTAGTATGCTGACTTCAAATGAATGATTAAATAGTTTGTACATGAACTTGATGAACAATGACATTACCATGCAGTAAGCTTCGCAGCCTCAGGTATGGGGGGATTAATAATGGCACCAGACGAAGCCGTTGACCCTAAAGAAATTCCTGAAGTGAAAATATATGCACAATATGAACAATACCAATATCATACACATATTAAAATAAACAGCAACGGAGAATATGCACAATATGAACAACGCAAATATCATACACATATTAAAATAAACAGCAGAGGAGCTTTAATATATACCATAATAAGTGTTCACTATAAACCTAGTGAATTTAACGACCGGCATATTATGGGAGTCTACTTTGAGCTTCGTCCCGAAGTCTTCAACCAAATTACTCCAAAGCGTCAGGGCGTATGGTTTTAAACTGATAGACACGAATAGACCATTAAATCTATGATATTTCAATTCAAACTGTAGCATAATTCAAAAGAATGTACAGTTACGGACTCTGAATCGATGACACCCAGGTCCTGAACAGTGATATCCCTCCCACGCGAAACAATAGTGCGTTGGGGCATTTTGTCAATAACAACCACGAGAACATCTACAAAAACACCAACTCAGTGGGCAATCAGTCAGCAATGAAAGTAATGGAAGGCATAGTGGTTAAACTGCACATACAGATAAATAATAAGCGAGTAAACAAATGCAAAATCCCCAAAATACATTACCAATTAAAGATTTGCTCCCAACGAGAGATGGTAGTTCTGATAAACGAGTGAAGAGCGATGCATTTTCAGAACTCGTTGTAAAACCATCATCGACCTTCAATATAGCGGTTTTAGAGTTTATAATCCACTGGTATGGATTATCAATGATCCTATATTTTTCTTCAATAGGATTAACGCGCGCCCTAGATATAATATATGTGTTATGAACCAGCAACGTGTTGGCAAGAGTATTAATGTCACGCTGATACAAAGTGGCAACCACCTTTGAGCCCTGAATTGAAACACACGAATGGTTCAAATAACAAGCAAGAGAGAAAAAGCGCACACCGGTTCTATTTTATGATAACGGTTAAAAAATTACCTTTTCATCTGCTAATATAATTTTTTGGTACTTGGTGGGACTTGTGGTACTTTGGCGGGGCTGCATTTTCTCCTCCACCCGGACTTTCACCTTCCACGTGGGGGTTGAAGGCGTAACGTCAGCAATGAAGACCAAATTGGACTGCATCTGAACATCATAGAAGAAAGTATAACACAAGAAGGCATGAAACATTGTCTAAACTACATGAATACAGCACATACACAGACATCGCAGAAAATCCAAGCACGAAAAATAGAAGTTGCATTGAAAACAACCGTTCCAATCATATTAACTAACACATAAACAACACGTTGACAACAAAAGGTATCGACTGACACACTTAACATCAACAAGACGATAGCTTAAATATCTCAGGGTAAACAATATTTTTGGTACTATGAAGAGGTAAATGAGTATCATCGTGCGAGATTGGGCGTATGAGAATTTTCACGTTAGAGGAGGTGCGGGCCCTTGAGATGGCCACGTATAATTGACCATGGGAAAAAACAGGTTCCTGCAAATAGATTCCGACATAGTCCAATGTTTGTCCTTGAGCCTTATTAATGGTCATTGCAAAGCACAGCCGCAGTGGAAATTGATGGCGCTTGAAAGGAATGGGACACTTTATCTTATCAGAAGCTTGCAGGGGAATTCTTGGAATGAATACATGCCGACCTTTGTAGTCTCCTATAGCCACTTTAGCTGCAATCAAACGAGGGCCTAGATGGCAAACAATAAGGCGTGTGCCATTGCACAATCCCTCAGATGGGTCCAAATTTCTGAGTAACATCACTGGGCAATTTAGCTTTAGCACAAGATGGTGAGGAGGTAACCCACTAACAGAAACTGAATTTAGGTAATCTCCATATTCACTCTGCTGCCCTGGATCATCAGTTTTATTGAAGCTCATATATTCGACAGGAAGTCCCGGGAATTTATCTATAAGTTGTGCATTAATATCATCAACAATATCATTCTTCGGTGTCAATATGGCACGATTGACAACGAAAAATGGATCAGCGGTGTCAGAGTAAAAAGAAGGGAATACACAGTTGATTAATTGACTTAATGAGTCGGCAGGATTGACAAAAGGAATGCACAGATGTGATGGCAATTGTATTATATCATCGATGACACAAGGATGGGTACCGTCACCGATACTGAGCAAGAGATCAATGAACATAGGATCATCACGGGCACGCATGTTGACATGTAGCCTAAGCTTTCGGATTGAAGGCCATAAAAATGAACTAACAAGACTGGCCCCAACCATATCATCGCGAGAACCTCCCACAATTATAGGGAGTGTCTGCCTAAAATCCCCGCCAAACAGAACAACCTTACCACCGAAAAGTAAATCTGAATCGCAGACATCACGGAGTAATGTATCCAGCGCCTCGACAACACATTTGTTCGCCATTGTCGCCTCATCCCAAACTATCAATTTGGCCACCTTAATCAATCGCCCTAAACTGCTCTGCTTACTAAGCTTTGAATTAGCATTATCATCAAACTCGAGAGGGAATTTAAACCTCGAATGAGCTGTGCGCCCGCCTGGTAACAAAGAGGCAGCTACACCAGATGTGGCAACTGATAAAGCTATGTGATCATGCGACCGCACATATGCAAGAATAGATCTATAGAGAAAAGTCTTCCCTGACCCTCCAGGGCCATCAATAAAGAATGCGCCCCCCACATCACCATCTAAGGCAGAAATAATCAAGTCGAATGCTTCCCTTTGACAAGCATTTAGCATAGATGCTGAAATCAAGTCTTGCGGGGACACGATAATTGACTTCTCCCTAGCTATTTCGGTGCAGAATTTCTGTTCTTCAGTTAGTCGAATGGACTGTTCAGACAAAGAGTAGTCATTTATACTTTTTCCCATTGATTGCAGGATACAATGTATGGATTGTAAAGCCTTTTGTTGAGCTACAGCATCACTGACGTGTGGTTGTTTGCTGAAATCCTGAGAAAGTTGTAGATGGAATGAGTGCCAGAGATGGACTGGATCACCTGGAGCGCAGTAAACTAAAATAGTGGCAAAGAGGCGACGAAGACTGGGAGCCATCTGATGTAAAGAAGCCTCTTCTAAGCAGTCCGAAATATATGAGTCGTTCTCTAATAATCCCAGATGCAGTGCAGCCTCACGAAACGTAGGATATTCAAGACCGTTAACTGTTCGCAGGAATTGAGCCGAAGGTGGACACCGAATATTATTAAGTAAAATACGCTTGAAAAAACGTTCTCCTTCACAAGGATTGACTGTAACCAAGCGACCAACCACCTCTTTTTTGGCACGTACAGACCAAGACCGCGCATAATTGTTCCACACATAATGCTCAGGAAATTCTCTATATAACAGGTTGAGTTGCTGTGCTTTTCTATCAAGAGCATTTGTTCTAAAGAATTCAGTTAGCATTGTTCGCTGAGAGAGAGGATTAGTAATAATGTCAAGCAAGGGAGCCTGTCGACCAAACCTGATTACATGTTGATTTTCCAGATGGACCTGGAGAACAATAACAGGAGGATGCATGTCGCTAAGGGCAAATCCATATATTCTCCAGTGGGCCTCCGGAGCTGCTACCCACCTGCCAGTTTGGAAATTACGAATTTCATCGTCTGCTTGTGCATCAGAATCCCCAACAATGTTATAAGCAACCCTATCATGTCCTTTGTATATATACTTGTACAAATACTTTACAAGCTTTATATCACAACATATCTCCACATTGATGTGGCAGTTGTACTTTGCCAGCAAGTACGGATTGTAGGGAACGACCCACCTATTATCAAGTCTAGATTTTCTGACAACCACAAAATCGCCATTTTCCCTCCTCCTGTACATGGGGTAAGAGTTCGAACCAATATGCGTTGTGGCAATGAATTTTTTAGGGTAGTGGTTCTTGCAATTGCCATTGCGCATGCAAACATTCGTTGGGTTCAAATCCCCGCACGGCCCATGCAGCATGTGTTTTATAACGTAGGACCGAAGGAATGGATGTGAGGACGCACTGGGCAACTCTGCTGATATTATGCCATCGTATATATCTGCCGTCAAGATTTTGTGTGAAGGATTTAAAATCACAAGCCAGTGTACGTGGGGCAATCCACGCTTTTGAAATTCTACTACATAGACATACGCAGCCACGGACCCGAACACTTTCTTCCTAACAATATCATTCTTCATTTCATCCAACTTTGCCTTGAATACCCTTGCAAGAAGATCAGGTCGGTCTTCGGCACGTTCATGCTTCAAGAGCGAATCTGCAATCTCTGGCCACGCTGGATTGCATGTCATTGTAAGGAAGATATCAGGCTTGCCAAATTTTTGGACCAAAGCCATAGCATTGACATAGCGCCGTCGCATATCCCGAGGACCCCCAATGAAAGAGGAAGGCAAGACAAAACGTCGACCAACTGCGTTAGGGTTATTCTGACCATCCACTGACATACTATCTACGACGCTCTGGTAAGTATCTGTGCGCATATCAAGTTGTCGCTGCTCTGACCTGTAATAATCCAAGCGCTGAGTCTCCAATTTAATATACATGTCAATTACAAACTGCTGGCATAATCTTCCAAAGTGAAGCAGATAAGATTTATCCCGAGGACGTAACTGAAACAAGTAACAATAATATTGGCGAAGTGACACATAAGATCCCCGCTCACTACCATCTTCTAAAACTGAAAAAATGACAGAAGAACAAGAATCAGGCTAGCTTTCGTGGTCAGGAAATAATTCACAAAGTAAAAAAAAAACAATGATGCAGAAGAATATTTCAAGATGGGGAAACACATTGGAGTTAGTACTTGGTAGGTTACTATTTTGGTGGAGTCAAAATAATACTTGTTAGTTTACAAAACTGAACAAAATAAAAAATGAAAGGGGGATAATACAATCAATACTAAAAAAACGTAAATACCTTGATTTTATACTCACGTGGAGCTTTCAATAAGCATATTTGCCATAATTCCCTAGATAGCTTTTTTTTAGAACAGCTTTTCCCAAGGGAATTTATGAAAAAAATGAGACAAGCTAAGATTTATTTCCTTAAATTGGTTGGGAACTGATTTATAGAATAATTGGCAGCCATATTTTCTTAAAGAATAATTGGAAGCCAAGTTACGAAGACAGTCCAAAGAATGGATTACTTGGGAAATTAAAAATGCACTTTACAAAATGTCTTTATACCATAAATAGTTTAAAGGCAATTAGGAAATACTTCTTTAGTGATTTTCTAATTACATGTGTTACCACAAATGAGTAGTAGATTTTGAAAAACTGCAAGGAAATTGCATTGCTCATCGAAAGCAATAACCGACCATTTTCACATTTTCATTTACATCTTTAAAACTCAAAAGGCATGAAATCCACATGAAGGGGGAAAAAGATTGAAAGCAAGAAACATGTACGAGCAGTTTGTACTCATGTGGTCAAAACATATTAGGTGACAATAATATTTTGCGCAAGCCAATGCTAGGGAGGTCTAAAAAACAATGTACAAAATGCAATGCAGAACATCGAAAAAGAGCACCATACCATCAGCTTCATTTTGCAATAGAACTGCAGCCGATTCAGCAAGATTGGGAGAGATCAATGACGCAGACTCTCCAAACGCATGATGGCCAGTGTCAACTACAGGATGTTGAGTGTGTTTCCTATGCTTGGAGATCCGAGAGTGCCATCCAGGTTCGCCTCTTGGGAACAACAATGGATATTGGAGGGGGTCATAACAGCCGTAATAATATTTAATTGTATGGCTTGTATCTTCATTGACATAAACACGTATGTCCCGTGTGATGGTCTCGTTTGATGGATCAGCCTCCTTCCATATTGCGCCAACTTGAGAAACGGAAGGCAAGTTGAAAGTGTGCTGATCCAGGGCAGGTGTACTACGCAGCACAATGGTATAATTCACCAAAGGAGTATAGTGGCGGAGGCTTCTGAAAAAGCGACAATAAGGATTGTCCCTGAGCATATGCACAAGGCTAGCAACCAAGTCAGGATTCAAATGAAAGCTACGCTGACCGGTGGTACGCACCAGCCCATCAAACTCATGAAAATACAAATCTAAATTTGAAGCAGCCGGTGCATCGTCCCTCAGGCTGCGAATATAGTGATACACCATGCCTTGAACAACCAGCGTGTATATGCCCTTGTTTGACCAGCAATAATTTTTATCAGCCTTCATACCAATGGACGTGAATGCGAGATAATTGTTGTAAGACCTTATGTGCCGCCTAAATTCAACGGAAATCTCGGACTCTCCAATAAGAAGGTCGGTCAACCCGGGCAACATTTCACGCGGGGCCAAGGAAACCTGACCCTCCCCACAACAAAAACCAGGAGGCTCGCGATAAAATCGCAAGGCATTACAATAGACACAAGGAGCTACATCCGGAAGTATCCACGGCTCAAGGGGCAGATCGTCTATAAGGCTCATATTTCTCCTCCTTTTTCGGGTGGAGGGAACAGGGGCTGGAGAACAAAAAAACAGGAAACCATAAGACAAGACGAAACAAAAGAAAACCAATAGCCAAAAGAACAGTTACAACAATCGAAACAGGGTACCAAGTGAATGATCCTCCGCACGAGAAGAAGCCACCCTGATATCCACATGCTGTTCAGTAGAAGCGTGTAGTGGTTCGGGTCTAACACTGACGGAGCAACTTACTAAGTCATCACTTAACACTTGCTTAGCAGCTAAAAATGCCTTTCTCTTGGCACTCCGAACTAACCTTCGCCCTAACAAAGATGCTTGATGTTGCTCTGTGGACCGTGCTGCATATCTCTGACGGCGAGCTCGATTCTTAGCATCTCGATCCATGCACACAACAATCTCTAAACACTTTGGTGCGATAATCCAAAGAGGTAATATACCGCAAAATGACGCATGACAACAAAAAAATCCCCGCATGAATACCAGTTACAAACATGGAACACATAGGCAGCCAAAACCAAACAAGCACCACCCAACCTAACCTAGTTAAGACACCCCAAAGGCATGACCACGTTCGATCATAGCAAAAGTATCAGGGAGAAATAGGAAAAATCTTCGAGTTTTCATTTTTTAAATAAGAAAACATGATTGTTTTTTATATTCCTTAAACCTGACCCGACAAATCAGGGTTGATAGTTTTTAATCATGGTGACACGGACCCTATATAAGACTTCAAATAAAAGGAGAAAAATGTCACAACTTGTGACAATTTGAAATTGAACACAAAACCTCTCGCATGAAAGTGGAAGTCTTACTTAGAATTTAGATCATAGAGATAAGTAGTTATGCTCTCAATACAAAAACTTTTGAAAGATTTAGGTCAGCGTAGAAAGTTTCAGAATCACCACATAGCAAGAACTCGCACTCCTCGCATTTACGTCAATAAGTGATAAGAATTTATGGCAAATTCAATTTCGAAATTTGGTATTGATTGAACAAGTGCAATTTGAAAGTGGAATGAATTGTAGTTGTAAATTAGGGCCGAAAGATGCATCACACTACTTAATAGTTAATATTCAATCTGAAATCAATTGTTAAAATCTCATATTGTTGAACACATATTTTACTTTTTTGGAAAAACAATCATATTGTTTTATTCAATAAAAGTTTACGGCACAAATGTGTATCCAATCAATGTGAGGCATTAGTTAAAGATTGAGACTAAAATTGAACATACACATATTTATTGGACGAAAAGTGTGATTTACCTAATAAATCCCTAAAAATACTGTTCAATCAAAACACCCCTCATACACTAAATTTTCATTCGAAAAACTACAATTGATTAATTTTAAATTTAGGATGCTAAGGGTGTTTAAGTTCATAAATTTATTAACCCTACATGTTGGGGGGTTTTGGAATGAAAAGTTGACAAAATGAGTTTTTTGGATTGAAAAATAATTTCATGGGTTTTTATGATATTAAAATTTATCTTTAGGGGGTTTTAACAATTTTTCAATTACTATTGAACTAAGCTTATATGTGACCTAAGTGGATTAAATGCAGACGTTATTGTAAAATTTTATTTTTAAAAAGACCCTGAAACGACTTTCAATCTTTTTTATATCATTTCATATAGATTGAGAGTTTACTAATTATTATCGTAAAGCTAATGATTTTAATAATAAAACTTCAAAATTGTATATATTTATTTCCGTAAATTTTATTTAGTGTATTATTATAAATTAATATCTTATTATGTATTTTATTGAATACTACTTTGAGAAAAATGGATAGTGTGAGCCGGAAGGATACAAGTCCAAAGTTCGTAATAAGTGTGAGCTAACTTTGAGCCAACCTATTGTCATCACATAGGTTATAAAATACCATGTAAAATTGGGACCATAATCATGAAATTAATGTTGTCGGAGAAATAGATGGGTTTTTTTTATTATAACTTTTTTGTTCTTTATGTGAAATTCGTTAAAATTAGATTAGCATGATATCGATTATTTGAAGAAAAAAAATATTTTGTGACTGAATACTTGCATATTGTATTTTTAGATAATGAGAGGTCTTTGTGAGTTTTAGGATTCTAAATTTTTTATATATTTACAATTATTTTAATTATTTTTAATTATATATATAAGAAGTCACGCCACCATCACAGCTCCATACCATAAATGGAGCAATCACCACATTTTTCACCACTCCCAGAGAGGCAAAATTTATATATCCAAAAATAAATATATATATATTTCATAGAGAAAATCACATCAAGGGACATGCCAAGAATAGGGGTTTCAACCTATTTATCTGAAACGAATTTCCCCACTTTCGCTCGAAATAGAAAAGAAAAGAAAAGAAAACTACCACTACTTTAAGACAATAAAACAAATCAAATAAATAATAATACTAATGTGTAAGACTGATCTAGATAATGTTTATCTAGTCCGTGCGTGATAAAAGATAGTGGAATGGTCAGTGGCCTATATGTATGTGGCAGTACTGGCAGTGTGGGTGAGCTCCAAGGAAGCCCTATATATATGTGTGTGTATATATATATATATATATATATATATAATCTCGCTTTATTCTCACTTCCAGCTTTAATGTCGGCAATTAAAGTGGAGGATGAGTTGTGCAGTCAAGGGGATAAGAAAGAATTGGAGAGGTAGCGTTTGTAATACTGACAGAAGACCCATAACTTCTTTTTTCTTATAGAAGTTCCATCTTTTTTCTTTCAGTTTAAACTAACTCAAATCAGGAATACTCAGATCCAGAAAAGGCAATTAGGGTTTCATGGGGTTACTCATCCTCTTTGATTGTGTCACTCTGTGTGTGTGTACTATATATGAGAACTATGACACTCAAAAAATTATATCCCCATCAATACTTCTTCAGTTTTTTTATTTATGTACCATTGCCCGCCATTGTCCCCATACTCTTGCTTCAATTCTGCTGACTCATATGTATCGACTTTATGGAGGACCATTGCTCCAGATTTGTCGTTCAAAGGTGAAAGGTGAAAGGTGAAACATTGCTTCCGTACACCACCGCCCTCCACCAGATCCGCCCTCCACAGTCACGCATCGGTGACCGGCGGCCTCATCTCACATCACGCAGCCTCCGTCCTTCCAGTCACGCATTCCGGCCTCTTCTCACAGTCCGTCGTCATCCTCCGTCGTCGCCGCAAATTGCCCTAAACCACCTTTCATCCCGGTAATTTTCTGTTTTAATGCTTGCATTTCTAACTGCAATTAAAGTGTGAAACTGAGCAAGTTTTGTAAGTTGCAAACGAGTTCGAGCTCGATCTCGAGCTAGTGGCTCTCGAGCTCGAGCTAGTGGATCTCGAGCTCGAGCTAGTGGATCTCGAGCTCGAGCTAGTGGATCTCGAGCTCGAGCTAATGGCTCTCGAGCTCGAGCTAGTAGATCTCGAGCTCGAGCTACTGGCTCTCGAGTTCGAGCTAGCTCGAGAGCTAGGCTCGAGCTAGTGGGCTCGAGTTCGAGCTGGAGAGTTAGCCTCGAGCTCGCGAATTTTCTATGCTCGAAACGAAATTTCTCGAAAATAAAGAGTTGCGTTTCTTCTCCTCGAGAAGTGCCATTATTCGAAAATCAAAATCAGAGATTTGAATCTCCAAAGAGAACAATCTGATAAGATCCACCCCAAAACTTGCAAGAGATCTGTTTACCTATAAATAGCTATCTAATTAAATTCTAGAAACAAGTTTAGATTTGCAATATATTCACATCCTCTCAAATAACTGTACATAACTAACAGTAATCAGTTTAGATTTGAATGAACTCAAGTCGAAAATTGATCTTTGAAATGATGGTTATAACTGGAAAGGTATCATTTAACATATATCTAAAACGATAACCACGTGACCAGTGACAGAGTTGTAGAGTCCAAGAACTAAGAATAACATAAAATCTGTAAACTTATGCACCACTAATCACATGAAAAGCCAAAGAAGCTTACAACCAAAAAATAAACGAATTCACAAAAACATCAAGACATACCCTAACAACGGAAGAAAGTTTTCCGCAAATTCTGCAGCTCCAATGACAACAGCATGCCCTACACGGAAATCAGAAAACCCCATTGTAGAATACAGAAAATGAAATAAAAGCTAATAACAACATAAAATTTGAAAGCTTAAACCTGGAAAAATAGCCATACATACCCTACCAACAGAAGAAGATTTTCCCCAAATTTGGATTTAAACCCCCCAAAAACACACCGGTAATGGTATATATTAAGTATGGTAATGTATATATTTTTTATATTAAATTTTTAGTGTATTAAATTTGTTTAGTTTTTTATATTAATTGTTTTTTAGTGTATATACTTTTGTATAATATATATATGTGTTAGTGATAGTGGTGTGTTAGTGTGTATATTTATATATTTTTGTATATATTTTTTATATTAACTTTTTTTAGTGTATATACTTTTGTATAATATATATGTGTATTAGTGATAGTGGTGTGTTAGTGTGTATATTTATTTATTTTTGTATACATTTTCAGGGAAGGAAAGCAAAGGCAGAGCATGGACAACCACATTTTACTGTAGCAATGTCATTCACTCCTATTAAGTATGGTAATATATATATATATATATATATATATATATATATATATATATACTCTTTAATTTGAATCAAGCACTTACCATGTTCTTTATTTGTAAGTTGATTTTTTATCGGCATAGCAACCCTCCTCGGACATAGTCTCCCACAACTATGGTCATCGTTGTTTGGTAAATGATGTGCTTAGATGGTTATTGTTTTTGAAATTCGGAATTTCTAAATATTACTTATTTTAATTTAATATTTTACCAATTAGTGCTAATTATATGACATGTTCATAATAGGGAGTATCATTACAACCATTCCTGAATGAGTCCATCAAGCAAAGTAAACAACAAAAGTGTGTATCCATTGTAATTTGTTTCACTTAGGCGAGTAAAACAACGCTCGTAACTGTTTATTACTGCATTTGTTACAACATGATTTAACATATTGACTAAATAATTGATTGTTAAACATCGAAATGTTTTGTATTACTACAATTTATGTAAAAAAACTTCACCATTAAAAAATCAGCAACAAAACCCGGAGACAATTTCTGTCATGAACCAGACATGTTGGTGTAGCGAGTCTGAGCCCGAACGAGAAGCTCGACAAGTTTCTCTGTGTATTGAAGGTACTAATTAAGGAAGTTTCACTAAGAAAATACATAAGTTTTGTCCAAAAAATACAGAACTTACCAGTAAGAAGCCCGATTAAGGGCACCCGTTTTAGTAGCTTGTGTGTACCATCAAGTCTTTGCCTGAAGCATAAATGGAACAATTACGGGACCGAGGCGAATACAGAATAAAGGGGCAAAAATTTGATAATTTTAGGTTGGGTGTTTTTTTTTTGGGGGGGGTGGGGGGGGGGGGGTTGGAATTTAAATTTTAAAATTTATAGTTTCCGTTACTGAAAACAAACATTTTACATGTTATTTTTCTACAAATTATATAGCGGGGAAGGCAGAAATATTTTCATGAGGAATGCTAATAAATTTACCGGGTATATTTGGTATAAAAAGGGTCTCTCATGAGGTAAAGCATCCAAAGCAGCTTCCGCCTTTTTAACTTCAATAAGCCAATACAGCGGAAAACCATTTCAGCATAAAATTGTTATAAACGAATCTTACTACTACAATCAATAAAAGTTTGAATTGTTAGAGCAAACATGAAAATAATAGTATAAAAGATTAAACGACACATTAATTTACATGCATAGTTCGACAATTAACTATGTCCATGACAGAGGAGAAGAGAATAGTATAAATAACACAACACAAAGTATGTAAAAAGTTCAGGCTAAACATAGCCCCAAGACAGTTCGCTTAATTTTTGTTTTAGGGCTTTAAAACATATCACAACAGAATCTTTGTTTCAATTTCACGCCTCAATAAAAGGCTTGATCACTTCTTTCATTTTCATGTTTCATCTTGTATTATGTAGGGAATGTTTGCAAGCACACCCCTCAAACAAAGGTTTTGCAAATTACCAAAATCTCCCATTCAACTCCTTACAACTTGAAAAATAAGGTGTGATATCGTATTCTACTTTTATTGATTGGGGGAAATTGTAATCTGATCAGTGCTTTTACATTTTACTGCTTTTACTGAAAGAGAAAACTCTCAAGTTTTTGGTAAGTAGAGTCTCACGAAGGCGGTGTCGATAGCGTAAAATATTATCTTAAATGCACTTTGCATGCATTTACAATTTGACATACAAGATTAAACATCATATAGAATTTGAAGTACCTCAATCAGGAGATTAGTGTAAAAAACACAAGGTAAAATTTCAAAAGAAAAGTGACCCATAGTTCTCGAGTATGAAAAACAAACAAAAAGCAAATTTTTCGTAGGCACAAAAAAAGGAAAAAATTAAAGAAATATTATATATTTTAATAATTATTCGAAAAATACCATAAAAAAAGAGTGGGTTCAAGAAATACCACAAAACGCTTTGCACTAAGGCGCATTCTGACATTGCGCCTTTGAGCAAGGCGTTTTCATAAAGCTGTCACTTTCAGCTTTTCCTAAATGCTCCTTTGGCCAAGGAGCTTTCAGCTTTTCCTGAATGCTCCTTTGGCTAAGGCGCTTTCATGTGCCCAATCTTTTTTATATCTCCTGCATCTCTTCTTCCATATTTATTAATTCATTCATTTCTTCTACATTTGGACCAAGACCAAGTATATTCAACCTTTAATTAATTTACAGGTAATTTTTCAATTCATTGTTATTATTATTATTTAGTTAAATCTATTTTTACTAAGTTAATTATTTCATTTTGCTATTTATGATTTAAATGTTGTAAGATTTATGCTAATTTAAACCTAGTTTTCAATTATAATTTAGAATCAAAGTAGGAATTAGTTAAATTGGGGGTAAATTTTAGTATTGTAATTTATGTTGTTTGTATTTGTTGTTAAATTCGTTTTTTGACTTAGTTAATTTGAAGTGTATGTTAATGTCGTATGATTTATGCTAATTTAAACCTTAATTTTTAATTTTAATGTAGAACTTGAGTTATGGCTTAAATTAGAATACTAATTTAGTATTATAATTTATGTGGTTTGTTTATTAGAGTTTAGTGTATTCTAATTTGTATGTATCCTACCCAAAGATTAGTAGGTTCAATTTTAAGTATTTTAGTGTAAATTACGAATAATTTAAAAATTTTAAGGTGTATAATTATTAAATATATTTTGACTTTTTGTCTTGTTATTGATTTTAGTGTTTATAGTTTGAACTTTGATATAATTTAGTAATATTCTACAGTTTGAACTATAATTTAATAATTGATACTTTGATAAGTAAAAATTGTTCTTATCCAAAGCAATGAATTTAAGGTGGATAATTCTTGTTAAACAATATTACGAAGTTGATGATGAGTATATGAAAACATATGAAGGAAGGTTCTATCCATTGGCTGACAAGTATTATTGGGATACCTCAAATTTTGAGCTAGTCCACAACCCTTATTCGAAGAAGAAACGACTTGGGGGCAGAAACGTGAGCAGTCGCATTCAAAATGAGATGGACTTGTAGAATATTGAGCACGTTTTTAATATTTTATTGTTTAATTAGTATTGAGTGTCTATGTTGTAATATTTTTCGTTTTAATAAAAAAATATTTTCTTATTTTGGACTTGTTTTTATTGCCAATATTTTTCGTTTTAATAAAAAAATATTTTCTTATTTTGGACTTGTTTTTATTGCCTTTAAACGATAATAAACCTAAATATTATTGAATAATAATATAACTAATACTAATAAAGACATTTTTATTGAACAAACTAAATATTATTGAACAATAATAAACTAATAGTTACAAAACTAAACATTATTGAACAATAATAAAACTAATATTAATAAAACACAAAAAGGTTATAAAAAATAGTTACAAAGGTTTCTATTGTTGCCTTGGACGTTGCACCTCTGTAAGGCAAACTGTAGCAGAAATGGATGAATTAAAGGTTGGATATACTTGGTCTTGGTCCAAATGTAGAAGAAATGAATGAATTAATAAACATGGAAGAAGAGATGTGGGGAGATATAGAAAAGATTGGGCACATGAAAGCGCCTTAGCCAAAGGAGCATTCAGGAAAAGCTGAAAGCTCCTTGGCCAAAGGAGCATTCAGGAAAAGCTGAAAGTGACAGCTTTATGAAAACGCCTTGCTCAAAGGCGCAATGTCAGAATGCGCCTTAGAGCAAGGCGTTTTGTGGTATTTCTTGAACCCGCTCTATTTTTGTGGTATTTTTCGAATAATTATTAAAATATATAATATTTCTTTAATTTTCTCCAAAAAAAGTATACAGCAATCATCAACAAAATCTCATAAGTCAATCTAAGTAATCCCCTGTGATTGATTCGTCCACAAAGTATATCAATGATTACAAATTCTAGTAAATTATACCTATGCTCTTAATTTCAATTGAAATTCCGAAATTTCGGATTTCCCCGAAAACTAAATATCATTTTTGATCCAATCTTGTAAAGTATTCGTCGAAATTTTCGATCGAAACCCATAATTTCCCAAAATTTTAATTGAAATTCAAAATGTTCTTAAATTTAAAAATAACATTAAATAAATTATATGTGATTTAAATATTTTATGTTTAATAATTTAATTATAACATGTAAAAGTTAATTTAGATATCTTTTTCTTTCTTTTAGGACCCACAATTATCGAGTACGAAAAGTTTATATGCGACGGAGTATAACTATTTTGGTTTTTCTAGAAATTTAATATGATTTTTAATAATATATTTAATGAAAATTGTATGTGTTTTGCCATTGTGAAGTTTAAAATATTTAGTCACTATTTTACTTTCAAATCCTATTTATTTTAAATTTTCGCAATAGATTTACTCATTCTGATTAACAAAGCTCATTATATATACATTATACACACAATATTATCAATATAAAAAATACATAGTTATGTAAATTAAAGATATCCAAAGTTTCATTCAATTCTTTTTATAAATTTCAATGATTTTTCTATAATTGAAACCGAAATTATGGATGTCATCGAAATTTCCATCAAATTTTCCTAAATTTATTACCTTGAAATCCACAACAATATTTAATATCTTGATTATACCGAAGCCCGAGAAATTCTATAAGGTTGTTTAGGTATGAAATATTTGTGTCGTGAATTTTAAATTCATCAATAAATCTTTTGAGTTTGATCCGTTGTAATGAATTTCACATCTCTGCGTTTTGAACTATCTTCCCAATCATTTTGGTGGAATGTGAATCCACATAACTTATACCCATTTAAAATCTTTTCTCCAAAGCCATTCCTGAAATGCAGATACATCAATCCAAATGCAACGTAAGGTTGTTTGTGGATCGATGGATTTGGATTTTAGCAAATGGATTTGGAGAAAGGATCTCAAATAACTAGATTAGGTGGATAGAAATACCTTGTAATTTAACTCCGAACAAGCTCAATGGATGGATTGATATATGAATTCAAAATTCATAACTTTCAAATCCTTCGATCTAAACGCAATTTAAGAGCTTTTAGCTAACAAGACACTTACTTGATGGCTTCTGTAATGGCAATAAAATTCCATTTCTTTTCTTCACCATAGAGTTGTTGGGCAACAACTTCAATTAGAGTTTCCATGTCCTTAAGCAAAGTTATACAGAGTGAGAGTGGAAACGAAGAAGACTCTACATGCAGGCCCTGATCGTGTATGTATTGAAATTGTATCTATTATATGTTCGTTGACGGCAGTGATAATACCCAAAATTGATGTCACTGCAGTAAAATGTACGACTTATACAATGCTAAATATTAACTCATTATCAAACAGAATACAATTCAGAAATATTAGCATGAAAAATGTGACAAAATTTCAAATAGGGAAACTTACACACATACCCCTCATTATTTGTGTAATTAACAAAAATTCCCTCACTCTTTGGAAATTACCAATGTGCCCTCAAGGGGCCTATTTGTGATGTTGAGAGGGGTGAAATTGGAAAAAAATTTAAATACACGGGGGTAATTGTAAGAAATGCTATAAGATGAGGGTGACCTTTTGTAATTTTCAAGAAGTGAGAGAGATTTTGATAACTAATACGTTATAAGTAGGGGGGTTTGTATATAATTTTTTCGCAATATGATGGATCACTTAGAGGAGTATGACTCGTATATGACATACCACATGGTAAAGTGATTAGATAATGTGAAAACAAGAAGAGCCAGCCAACTACTATGGTAAATCATGTTTTCTAAACATCAAAGTAACCACATCCATGAAGTTCGTATTTAAGTAACATTATCATTTTCCAATCAAAATAGATTGGAATTCACGGAGGGTGTGTTTGGATGAAATAATTTTAAAGTCATAAATTTCAAATTAATCCACAAATACATTCAACTTATTTGGATAAATTAACTTTATAAAGGACATTTGAACATTTAGCCCACTTGCTAGGAAGTGGTCCCCACATGGGTTTGGTTTGGATGGGGCACCTCTTGCCAAATCTTTGGGCCTAGGGCTATGGCTATGGGTACCACCTCCACCTTCATTATGATGGGACAAACTTTTCTCTTTCTTTTATAGTTTTCTTTTCTTTTTTTTAATGTTTGGACTTCTTACCTAATGTTTTGGCTTCTTAAAAGACTCAATTTCACGCGGGTGCAAGAGTTTTGGATCTTCGTCAACATTATGTTAGACAATTCAAACTGGGGTCCGACGATTATGCTGAATACATTTTTAAGGCTTTTATTTTTATTTTTTTGGTTACACGAGAAAGAACAACAAAATTACGTTTCTAGCACAAGAACTCCTAAGCACTTTTTCGGGCGGATATCCCAAAGATGGATCCCCGCATCCAAATCGTGGCCCAATTTTGCAAGCAAGTCCGCACACTCGTTCACTTCTCTTTTAGTATGTTGCACCATGCACCTCCAAGGTTTCCTAATCAATACTCGGCAATCATGGATAATGTTGCCAAGCAGGTGGATCTCTTCATCCCCATTCGTAATGAGATTGCGCACTTCCTCTGAATCAACTTCTACGACAATTTGATTGAATCCGTTTCTCCCATGCAATCTTAAGTCTTTCTCGAACAGCCATAGGCTCAGCTTCTATTCGTTACTGGTTTAGTAACAAGTTCACCGTTTGTGCACTCCCATCACATATGAGGAGAGTTGCTACGTTGGTTTCTCGTTTGCTGTTATTCAATTGTTAGAGAAAAGCTATGGCTATGTTTGTTTGCGTTTTCATTCCACTTTTTTCATTTTCACTTCACTTTTTTCATTTTCATTTTCATCTGAAAATGAAAATACACACTTTACACTGTTTTTAATTGAAAATATTCTCATTTTCATTCTTGTTTTTATTTTCCCGAAAAATTTCAATCATTTATTTAAAATTACATTTCACATCACTTATCTCACATTTTCTCTCACATCCACCTATCAACATCCTCTCTCTCTCTCATCCATCACCATCATCTCTCTCTCTCTCCTCTCTCTTCACCCATCATTACTTTTTAATCATTTCATATATCACACTCAAAAATTTCAACCATTTTAAAAAACACAACCAAACACACCTTCTTTTTTCACTTTTCTCACACGAAAATAAAAAAACATATTCTCCCATACATTTTAGAAAATGACGGTTGAAAATAAAATGAAAACACATCCAAACAGAGCCTATATGGTTTGTCTAATCAAAGATTAGTACTTAAAAAGGGGAAGTAAACGATTCATCAAAACCAACTTACAAGATTCAAGAGTAAATAAAACTACGATAAGTACTTGACTCAAACTAAAGATTTTTCTTTTTTCTTTTTGTAATTTCAACAACTTGAAATTGTAGGATAAGAATCAGAAACTTCCATTCAAACTTGTACCTTTCTATATCAATTTCAATTCCGTACGTCAAAATATATGAATCCAAATCATGTTTATATGGTGAGATTATTATCTAATTTTCTAGTGATATTTAGTGGGTAAGTATTGGTGTTTCTAGTTGTCCAACAAACATGAGCTTCCTATTGCATCTTTGATTGCAAAATACGGATTAGTGACACACATTGACATAATTTTTAACAAAAAACAAGAAATTCTCCGACACCAGTCATTTACCAATACCTTGCAATAGAAAGTTACAATAGAAATATCTGTGAGAGTCCGGACTCCAAAGTCTAGTATCACCACCACCATCCCAAAATAGCGGACCTAGCGTGTATCTCATCGTATAAATAATTATGAATGTTCTGGAACTCGAGCTACATAAAAGGAGATTACATGCTAGATGAAGATCTTAATTAGATAAAACCGAACTGGCTAAACACTACATAAAAATGCTCATCAATAGAGTCCGTCAAGAAAAAGCAGACATCAAACGGATGAATCCATTATAATCTGTTTAACTGAGGTGGATAAACTACGCTTATAAATATTTATTAATGCGTTCAATACAACATGATTTCAAGTGTCGACTAATAATTGATAGTCAAACATCGAAATGTTTCTGTATTGCTGAAAATTTATGTAAAAAAACTTCATGATTGAAAATCAGCAGCAGAACCCGAATAATAATTTCTGTCATGAACCAGACATGTAGGTGTAGCGAGTCTGGGCTCCAACAAGAAGCTCCACAAGTTTTTCTGTTGATGGAAGGAACTAATTTAAGAAAGTTTCACAAAGTAAACAAACTTTGTTCAAAACGGAACTTACCAGTAAGAAGCCCGATTAAGGGAATCACTTCTAGTAGCTTTTGAGTACCATCAAGTCTTTGCCTGAAAGCATAGAAGAAATATTAACATATTGTTTCTCTTTTTCTGAAAATCATATAGGCGAAGGACGAGAAAATGGGAGAGTGCAAGGAAGAAGACACAAAATTTGCCATGAGAATTGCTTATAAACTTACCGGGTGTATTTGGTGAAAAACGGATCTCTCATGAGGTAAAGCATCCAAAGCAGCTTCCGCCTTTTTAACTGGGGCATGACAATATGAAGATAAGCCATTTAGGCATAAAATTGTTATAAACGAATCTTACTGCTTCAATCAGTAAAAGTTATGGATCCTTTGTTTCAATTTCACGTCTCAGTAAAAGTATTTGATTATCTGTTTCCAATTTCATGGTTCAGTAAAAGTTTTGATCACTTCTTTCAATTTCATGTTTCATCTTGTATTATATTGGGATGATTACAAGCGCATTCACTCAATTTTTAGGTAATTATAACAAGACCCATGAGGTTTGCAAACTACCAAAACACCCCTATCATTTTCTAACAACACGAAAAACAAGGATGGTGAAATTATAATCTGCTTCTACTGAGTAAGGAATTATGATAATATCTCAAACTTCAGAGTTTTTCTCGCTATTAGGGTCTCCCACGCAGGGGTGTTTAAGTAATTCACCCTATTATATGTGTTTATGTAACTCTATTATAATCCCTAGTTGCGTGTACAAAATATTTTCTTAACGTGCACGTCGCGTGCGTCTACGATGGGCATACAAGATGAAACACCATAGAGAACCTGAAGTTCCCGAATCAGAAAAATCAGGAAAAAGAACATAAGCTAAAGTTTCAAAAGAAAAGTAAAATATAGTTCTCAAGCAGGAATAACAAGCAAAAGGCAACTTTTATAGGCACATAATAAGTAGATGGACATCATCAACAAAATATGAAAAGTCTAACCTCGTTCTTCTCGAGGTTTGAAAGACGAAATTCCTTGTTATTGCGTCTCAAACTCGTGACAAATGATATAATTCCATTGCCAACGAGGTCGACACCCAAAGAAGTAAGCCAAGGAAACCATGATCGGGTTCCATATTTTCTGATTAATAACACATATATGAGTGGTCTTAAGATAAACATCACCTCTCCCATCAAAAGTAAGCCCCCAGGAATACCCTTCTCAGACAAGAAAGTAGAGAGACTAGGCGTCTCAGCCACTGTCACTGTGAGGACATGAAAAATATATTTTACCAAAGAAAGTCGCGTGAAAATTGAGAAAATGACTTGCTGAAAGAAACCCACAGGCAAAAGAGACAATTACTTGGAGGCTCCATGATTGCTTGCTGGTGGTGAACCCTGTTCAGCCATGTGGGAGCGGAAACCGTTCGGGCATTTTCACCGAATCTATTTAAGGCAGATAATGCCCTCCCTTCAAGATCCCATGGAGCCGGACCGTGATGATTTTTTAGAATACCAGAAACACCTTGCTGGCCAGGCCTTGGTAAGGGCCCATTTCCACGAGCATTTGAATCATCAGGGTCTTTTCCGTCATTTATGCTCTCCCCACCGTGCAAAAGCATTTTATATCCACTGTTCCGCAACATTGCCAACCTAAGTAATCCCCTGTGATCCATTCATCCACAAAGTATATCAGTGATTACAAATTCTGATAAATTAGACAGAAGCGCAATCCTATAAGGTTAAGTTTGGATTGCATGATTTGAAAACCATGAATTTCAAATTCATCAAAGAATCCATTGAGCTTGTCTAGATGATTTCAAGATATAATGGATTTCAAATCTCCTGGAACTCATTTTGAGCTACTTTTTCAATCATTATGGTGGATTTAAGATCAACCCTAATTCATTTGAAATCCTACCAAAATTCAAATCCATGAAGCCAAACACAACCTAAGAGTTTTTAGTTAATAAAGCACTTACTTGATGGCTTCTGTTATGGCAATGAAATTCCATTTTTTTTCTTCACCGTAGAATTGCTGGGCAACAACTTCAACTAGAGTTTCCAAGTCCTTAAGCAAAGTTATGCACAGTGAGAAAGGAAAAGAAGAAGACTCTACGGGCCCTGTTCGTGTCTGTATTGGAGTTGTATCGAGTATATGTTCGTTGACAGCAGTGATAATACCCAAAATTGATGTCACTGCAGAAAATTTTACGGCTTATACGATGGAAAATATCATCTCATTATCAAACAAAAGATACAATTCAGAAATATTAGCATGAAAATGTGACAAAACTTCAATGTGATGGATCAGTTCGACCAAATATACTAAGGTCAAAGCATGCACATAGCGACTCATGGAGTACGAGTATATGACTCAAATATGACATCCAACATCGTAAAGTGATTAGATCATGTCAAAACAAGAAGGACCAACAACTATGGTGCACCATGTTGTCTAATCTTCACAGTACTAACCACATCCATGAAGTTCGTATTTAAGTAACATTATGTTATCTACTATAATACTCTGGAATTAGCTTCAAATTACACGGAAAAGAATATATTGATAGATTTATGCTATGTTTGACAATAGCACTTTGGTGAAGGAAATGCAGAGAAACCATGTCGCAAGGAGCAAAATGTTAATAAAACTGAAAGTACAAGAGATGTTAACTAATATATATTTCACTTCAATGATACTCTCTATGATACTCGACTGTATTCAAGACCTTTCAACTTGATACTTTAAGTTTATCTACCAGGATAAAATACGAAGGAATTTGGTTTCAAAGCTTCTACATTCCTTTTCGCATTTCCTTTATATATGTTGGGTCCAAGGAAGCATCCCGATTTATGAATGTGAATAGAAAAATATATTATTCGAGAGCTGAAAGGACAATAAAAATACCATAGAATGGAACAAAATTCATTTAGGTACATCTCATTAGTAATAAGAAGAAGCCATTGTTACCAAAATTCTACAAAACCTGCTTCTGGTCCAATTTCCGATTCCGAAAACCTCTCGGGAAGAAACCATGTTAAACCCTGAACATACATTTTAAACAATAAGATAAGAGTGTATCTACGTATTTCCATTCAACATGAACAATGTAAAAAGATGTGGATAGCTGTCAGAGTGAACATCCCAGATATCCGAAGAAATCGCAAAGCATAAATGTAACCAATTCCTCAAAAAACATTTGATTTCCTGATATAAAATGCAGACAAATACCACATTTTGAAAGCTACAAAACATCCCATGTAATAGGCCCTATATTATTATGCAACAGCAACACCGAAAAATAATAACTCCATATACAAGTGAAAAGCTCAATATTTAACAAACTTCTTCAGGTTGAACGAAATGCTTCTTGTAAAGTACTCCACATTTTCCTTGGTGCTAATTCAACAATAGGCCATAGTGACATGTTTAATTGAGCACACAGACATACTAAAATGACAATAGACTCATCAAGGCATTATGAGATTTAGTTTGAAAAAGTGGCGGGAACGGGGACCAAAGAAGTAAGAGGAGGTAAAGCATATTGAATGCAATATTACTCTTTCATCTCGTAGATTAAAAGAGTAGTGGACGGCTTCACTACGAGTGATTTTTAAGGAATCCCTAGACACCAAGTCCTGGTATGATCAAAATCACCTGTATAACGCACCACACGTGGCGCTGCCACATAGATGATTGCGATCGTTCCGACTCCAAGTCGTGGGAGCTCTTAAAAAATGAAAAGTCAACTACAATGTTTCAAGCCATGAATTTTTTTACCTATGAGACCATTAAAACACATTCAGTAATATTGTTTTTAACAGAGTGATTCAGATTCACTCCACATTCCATCATTCAAATATTGCCTAACTAGGAAAGAAAAAAAAATCTATTGTATTACCCATCAGCTTGAATAAACTCATTAATTAAAAAGGTACCGAAATTCTAAACAAGTAATTTACAATACTTCAAACCACATCTGATACTCTTACTGTATCTATATCTGTATACATTAAGCAAATGAAACAAACAAGACTGGTAAAAAGAAGAACAATCAAAAAGACCTAAAGAAAAAGGCTGGTATATAGATACATATATATATATATATATATATATATAAGCTTACATTAGCTAAAGACTCCAGAGAATGCACATATTCTCTATTCCGTCGGACCAATCTCTTGTAGGCTTCCATTGGATTCACAAATTGAATCTTTACCAAAAACTAAAAGTACTCTCAGTTGAGATTAATGGTAAAAAGTTGTGGAACCCTAAAAATATTAAGCGACCATGGCACCGCTTGATTCGTGGAATATAGTGCGATTTGAGTGAAGCCCAGGAGAGAAAACAGGGAAAGGAGAGAACCCTTTTGGGAGCTTTTATCAATCTTGATGTGTGTGTATAAGTGACATTATTGCTTACGAATTGTTGCAGTGTTGCACAGAGAGGGGATACGTCTTGAATGGATGAACAGATATTTAGGGGACTTCCGATCAGACATGCTGTTTTATTGTTGCATTTTTTTATCTTTATTTTTTGATAAACATTGTTGCATTAATAAATGGGGTTGTTTGGTCCCAAATCGAATCGAAATTTTGAACAGAAAAAGTTTTGGTGTTCGACTCGGTATCGGTTAATCCGAATTTCAGAAACAAAAAATGAATTGGCCATATTTGAATTTTGATTGTCGTCTTTTTTTTTTTTGTATCAAGTGGGGAAAATTTTGAAGTGATCTAGACAATTAATCAGTTATAGGCACAATTCAGAGGAGTTTCTTAAATCTAGACAAAAAATTGAAAACTAGATGTAAATAATTGGATTTTAACTAGTGCTACTTTTAATTTTTTTGCTTTCTTTCCATATAAGTTGTCACTAAGCAACACACTTTGACATTTTTTTTTATCTATATTATACTATTTACAATAAAAAAATAAAATTCAATTTACGGTTAATTGAACCGAATTTCAAAGCCGAAACCAAACCGAGAGCCGATTTTTTCCAAAAAAAAAAAAAAAAACCCGAAAACCAAACCGAATTTTTTGTTCGGTTCGGGCGAATAACTGAACTGTGCACACCACTAATTATTAGAAAGAAAAAAACAGAAATAAAGTTTAGTTTTAAGGAACAAAAGCTTTTTTTAAAAAAAAAAAAAAAAGCGATCATGCATTTTTTGTTATGTTTTTCATGTCAATTTACACGGACTACTTTTATTATTGTTTTGAAATTACATAGATCTCTTTCTATGATAATAATGAATTTTAAGAAATTAGTGAAATTGATTATTATGCAATTTTTTGGAAACTAGACAGACTTTCTTTGGGATTTGCCAAACTATGACTGGATCTGTGTCAAGTGTTAACACTTACAAATTACAATCACATTTTCTTTAACTTTATTTAATTTATTAAACGAAAATGATGAGTGTACTATGGACATTGAAAGTTACTTGTAAGTTTCTAACCTTCATATAGTTACTATATACAAGGTTTATATCACATATGAACATGAATATCCAGGACACTGAAAGTTACTTGTAAGTTTCCAACTGTCGTATAGTTTCTATATACACAGTTTATATCACATAGGAACATGGATATCCAAATTCCAATTTGGTCTAGAATGCACGGTTACAGATAGAATAAAGATATGATACACATATGAAATACGATAAATTTCAAATTTTTAGAATACAGTGTTGGCCGTTGGGAACGAAAAAATCCTGACACTTATTAATATTTTTCACTGACATAAAGAAATTTCAACAAAATTTCAAAATTATTACTTGAAATTAAAAGGAAACCGGTTTTACTATGACAAGAAAAAAATGAAAGAAGCTGCAACTTACAAACCCTTGATATATGCTTTTGCAGGTTTACAACTGATACATCACATATGATGATCACTAACAAGCTAAAAAATATCCCTTTTTGACAACAAATTCCCTACTTATTGCCCTCCAGAACAGGAAATAAAAATGAAAATAAATCATTAATTCCCCAAAGAAATGTGAATTAATTATTACATCACAAAATATTATACTTCGGAGTTGAATCGGAACTCAATTTGCTATATTTCCTGCATTATGTTACAAATACAATATAAAACGGATCATTCTTAGGAGGTCCTGCACTCTGCATTCACGACAATCACAATTTTAAATGCGATGGGACCCACATCGCCCCACCATACACTAGCAATCATTCTCGCCCTCAACCCTCGATGCCAAAACTTCCTAAGAATCACACATATAAAGAGATCCGTTTTAGTCTTTCTGCATCAAACCTTTTGTTTACCCTTTATGAGTATTTCAAGTGCAGCTTCAGCATCCTTTAGCTGCTCTCTTAGTGTCGATACGCTCCGCTCCACCTCTTCCACCGTTCCTCTTTCAATGGATGCTTGGTATGGTGATACGAAATTGCCCGAAAATGCTTTCAACGCGTCGATCCCACAAACCTGTCAAACAATCCCAGTAATAAAATAGTTAAACAAGAATAATTAAAAAAAGGATAATTACGTGCATACCCCCCACTTATTGGGTAATTACCACGAGTCCTTTGAAGTTTTATAAATTACAAAACACCCCCTATCAGATCCTAACAACTCGAAATGCAAGGGGTGAAATTGTAATTTGCTTTTACTAAGGGGGGAAGTTATAGTAATATTTCATACCTCAAGGTGTTTTTCGTAATTAAGGTGTCACTGTGAGAGAAATCATGCAAAGAGAGAAATCGAAACTGATTTCTATATATGTACCTCTTGTGGCAGCAGCGGCAACTTAGTTATGTTAAAATCGTCGTATAACATGTAAAATTGATCCAGGTATTTTTGCTGCATGCGCATTCTAGCTTTGAGCAACTTTGATTGAACAACTGAGAGAATAACGAAGGCCATGTTAACTAATATTTGTTGTAAAAGAAATAATGAGATGCAGAGCCAAAAAATGAAAAAATTACCTTCGTCATCATAAATTACTTGGTTAATAATGATATTATGTGTATCTATCTCAAATTTGGTAAGCTCCTGAACGAGCCGTTCGGTTTCATACAGAGAGAGGAATTCTGGAATGCAGACGCAAACAAATGTCGTCAAATCCTGCCAAAGAAAAAAAGAAGAAATATGATGCATAATTAGTGTATATTCCCTTTTTTTCACTTAGCATATCCCAAACTAAATCCGAGACTATTATGTTTTAGTGTTGCAATAAGTAAGAAATGTATATTTTGATAGGAAGCAATAAGATCTTACGGGATCCTTGAATTGCTTGTTCACTTGTTCAATCATATCTTTCATGCCCTCGAGCTTTCCCAGTATGGCGTCTTGAGCAAATTCATCACCAACACCAAGGAGACGAGTCATCTGCATTTGTTATTTGTAATAAAGAAGAGACTAAACATTTTAACTAGCTTATACAGATCATAGAATACAGAAAATTTGACGTACGTATTCTCAGAACTGAAAAAGGGATAATTGAAGGAGATTGTGACGAAGCGTTTATTCCATCTAATAAAGTAAAATAGAGCGCAGACGAGAAATTACACCTGGCTCAACAAGCCACCATATTTGCTCTTCAAACTCATTAATTTGGCAAGCCCTTTCTCTAATGTCGAAGGAAATTGTAGCAGTCGAAGAGTGTGGCCAGTTGGAGCTGTATCAAACACTATGACAGAATAATCCATGGTCTGGACTAGCCTGAAGAAGACATTAGAGTACAAGTCCAATTTGAGAAAAGTTTATTAGAAACTGTCTGGCAAAATTTTACTTCTTGAAAAAAAGCTTTTTATCCACACGTGTGAATTTCTTCGAGGGAGTATACGAAGGGTACTAGCTCGATGAACTCGCATTTGTAATGCATCAACAGGTACAAGATGTTTTTTTTTTTTTTTGCGAAAATGAATTGGTATTAACATTTAACATCATTATTTCACACATCAAAGGTAGATCATTTAAAACACTAGTCGGAAATCAAACTTACTTCAGCATTTCGGCAAAACTCATAGCCTCATCGATTCCTGGGATAGAATTAGCTAAATCTGATATAAATCCATCATGATCTGAACCAAGAATGTTTTCATGTTCCACAGTAGGATCAACTTCCTAGATGACAAAATCCCAATCAATAATGATCACATCTAAGGTAAAATTAAACAAATTCATGACATACTTGTCTTCACCAATACACACATCATCCAACACAAAGAACTTTTGTATCATAAAACCACAGTCACAAACAAAGTTCAATTCAATCCAATACTTTCAAACCTTGCAAAAACGAACATACTAAAAAACATTACATTTTATGTCCCATATATTTGGTCTTTTTCAATTTTAGTCATATTCGTTACAGGATTCTCGTATTGTCTCTGTAACTTTTAAAAATTCTCACATTTGGTTCTTACTAAATTTTCCATCCAAAATTAACGGTTAACTCCATTGGTCAACATTTTGACTGAGTTTTATGGAAGAATTCGTGCGTGAGTGCATTTATACACGGATATTAATATTTCTATTCAATATCAAGTGCTACTCACGCACAAAATCTCCCCAGAAAACCGGTTGACTAACGAAATTACCATAAATTTTGGACGAAAAATTCGGTTAGGACCAAATATAAGAAATTTTAAACGTTATGGGACACAATGTGAAAATCTCATAACGAACGAGACTAAAATTGAAAAAGACCAAACATATGAGACCAAAGATGCGATTTTCCCTACTAATCTATGAATCCATTAAAGAAGAAAACTTTCCAAATTCATTCCACATCTTTACTTACAAAAACAATACCATGACAACAATAACAATAATTAGTGTTCAAAATTTGTTGGGGGTGGGGTGAAGTGAAGAGTAACCATACCATAGCGTACAAGTTGGAGAAGCCATTAACGAGACTAGGAGTTTTAGTAAACTTCTGCTGGAACGCATCACTTAGATTATGTGCAGGGTCGGTGGAGATGATTAGCACAGAGGACCGCACCCGCGCGAGCAGGATGGACAGTGTAGAGCTGCATGTGGTCTTACCGACGCCGCCTTTTCCGCCGACGAAAACCCACTTCAGTGACTCCTGTTCCAATACATTCTTCACCGTTCCCTCCGGCAATTCTGCGTTGGAACCCATTAATCAACAATGGCAACCGATATGAATGCACTTTAGTGTTTCTCTTCTTGTTTGTTTTCCGTGTTTCTATGTTCTCTGGGGAATTTATACGAACAGTTGGAGTGCGAGTTGGGTTTTGCTTTGGTGTCGGAAATTTCTGAATACTGCGAAGATTGCTTGCAATGGAAGCTTTGCCAACTTTTTCTTTGTTAATATTAGTATCTGGGGTTCTGTTATAAATAGTTAAAAGTGATGGTAGTGATTTTAAAATATTCTTTGTCAACTACACCATACGTCTCCCACGTGATCGTAATTGCAATGTCACCCTTTAAGGTTCCATTGTTACCTGTTTTTATTATTTAATTATTCTATACAAGGGAATCAATCCGGATCTTTTGTTACACGTTCGTGTTACACTTTCTGTTATACACATAGATGCGTGACAAGTATATACACGAGCGGTTAGAATGTGGAGAAAGAAATCTCCAATTTTTATCCATATTACGTAATTTTCTCTCTCCACATCCTAATCGCCCGTGTATACACTTATCACACATCAGTATGCGTAACCGGAAGTATAACACAAATATTGTAAGAGAAGATTTCATTTGAATTAACTACATATGAAAATGTTTTCCACCTTAATTAATAAACAATAACAATTATTTTGAAGATTATAATAGTAGTAAAAATTGCCAAAAAGATAAATCTAAAATAGGCAATATTGCATTTTTGGTCCCATTGTAGAGGATTGAACAGTTTCAGGCCTAAGATTGCATTTGGTGTCACAATTTAAATTTTTTTGTACGTTTGTTCCGGACCATCGTTTCCTGGACATAATTAGACATATGAGTATCACATGGCCGTCAGTTGTTCTGCATTGGCAGTAATAGTTCATGTGACTACACATGGGAACTTTAAAGTGAAAATACCCTTCTTGAAGCCACATGTTTTTCACATGAGTTTTATTCATTAAATCAGTAAAACTACAACTGCATAATATTTATGCGGCCAATTGCATCTTTAACGATGTGGACCTAGCTAATGTACAATAATTCTAAAACTATAGGGCTAAGCGTGCAGGGCCCCTATAGGGCTAAATGTGCAGAGCCCCTAAAGTTTGAGACTAAAGACGTTCACCCCTTATTTGACAGGATCAAAGAAGTAAATTTTCCTAAATCTATGATCCAAAAGTCAACATTAATTTCATCAAGGTCATCTCGTAATCCTTCCAAACCATAGGAATATGCATATGATAGATAAATGTAGTATAGTAACTAATAAACTTGATCTCAGATCTTCAATGCACATGTCATGAAGTAATAACCACTCAAAAATATGTAAATCACAAGCAATATCCCATTTTGATTCAAATGCTGCTGATTTCCGAACTCAAAGATATCAAAACAGTCAAGCATCCGAACCGCGCTTAGGTAGAACCACACGAAATCATCTATTGCAAAATGATGTTGCATCTCGTATTGCGTATCATGTTTGCACGACAAGTGTATATAATTTATATCAAATTTATATTCAAGAAAATATTTTATACACGTGTCATTTATATGTGAAGTGCAATAGCAGATTGCAACCACGCTTGCAATAGAAGATCTGAACTGAGGTAGAACTGGAACCTAAGACGAATCTCAAGGTATCTGCCTTAACACTTGGCCAAGATGTCATCGGCATGGAGTTGGCAAACAGGATTGTAAAATAAAAAATTTAACGTGAGCATCGGATCTTGCACTGACATTGCTTAGAGAAGATGATTACAATTAATATACATAATTGTTTTACAATTAATATTAAGATTTCATGTGCATGATCATACATTATTAATAGAGAGAATTATAAGTGAAGCAAGTTGCTATAATCGAGCAGATACAGATGAGTAGTGAAGGAAGAAGTGTGACATTTAGGAGCTTGCTCATACCCCAATACCCAGTCAATGTTATCGTGCCATCTGCAACTACTCGGGCCAGGGTCCCGGCTTCTGTCGACAGCAATCCGCCATTGTACGTCCCTCGAGAAAGCCGTGATGACATTACTCGCGATAAGAGTGACAGATTAACACCTGGATTAGAGAAAGGAAGTTGATGGTGTAACATTTGATTAATAATTTAGCAAAAATACAAAACGTTTCGTTTATAAACCAAAAGACAAGAATACAATATGATTAAATACAACCTGTATAGCTAACGGAGACTAAAGCCAAAATTGTATTGAATATAATAAATTGTGAACTGAGTTTTTTAAGAAGCTTAAGGTGTGGTACTTGTAATTTTAAGGTTATATCAGGTTGTTCTTGGTCGTACATGTATTTGTTGAAAATGACTCTTTCAAAAGAAGAGCAAAAGAATACCACATAGGAAAACATTAGAAGTGATGGGCTCATTTGTTGTATAAAAGGAGCCCACCTCTTCACTTTGTAGCAATTTCTACTTTCTTCCTCTATAGTTTGTAATAGTTTCACTTTAGTCCTTTAGTGAAACATTTTGGTAGGTCCGAGGACGTAGGCTAAATTAGCCGAACCTCGTTAAATTTGGTGTTCTTTATTTTGTGCTATTCTTCAAGTAGCCATTGTTAGTTATAGTTGTAGTGTTATATTGTGCTATTAAATTCGTCTAGTTAATTCTGTCGAGGAGATTGGGTTTTAAGCGCGACCGTTGTGACGCCTCCAATCTTTCCTGAGAATTAAATCTAGTGTGATTTTCTAGTACAAAATTTCTCTCTATTTCTATATTTGGTGGTATATGACTCTGAGTTCCACAACACATGTGGGGCCATCTGGAAGAGCCACATGCATAGTCGTGATTTAGAGAGAATATTCATCTGGGTTAGGCTTTGTGACCCGACCCAGCATCTTCAGGGTCGAATATCCTTATATTGTTGGTTGGGTAGGACCTAACTGACTCACGTATTGATCCGGTTGAATGCCCTTATAGGTCTTGGGTGTGGGCTATTTACGCCCATATGCCCATATCAGAAAGAATAATTGAAATGGACGTTATCGAGGTTTATCAGCGTGTTTGGTGAACTTGAAAGATTTACTTCGGTGGCGTTTGGATTGGAGGATTGGGGGCTCAAGAATTTATATCCATAATAGCAAATCCTGCACCTGCAACTGTACGCATAATTGCAATTACTATAAATTCCGAATCTGTTTGTACTCTTGATTTACTACTTCCTCAATGCTCGAATAGTTATTTAGTTTTAGATATGACTATTATTATTCATGTTAAATTTAATTTCCTGCATTTGTGAAAGGATATTAATGAGAACTTACCTTCAAGAACTTCAGCAGCTACAAACGTAAGTAATGCCGAACAGACATATTGTGGCACAGAATAAGGGATTATCAATTGGAAGCTGAGAAGTATGCCCACAAAGACCATAACTTCCGATGCCAGTAAAACTTGCCTGCACCATACCGAGAAACAAAAAAGGACTTAGCTTACATTTAAATCAATTTGAGCGTAAAAAACTTTTTATGGTCTGAAATATTTACCTTTCCTCCAAAATGTTACTGAGGTAACTTCCAACAATAACGTTTACTGGAAGGACAGTAAGTCCAAGACATGCCAGAAAGATGGCGACGTTGCTGGTTGACCATAAGAAGTAGTAGGCAGTAACTACACTTGATTCAGCCAGTAAAACTTCCATAGCATATTTCAGCATAAAGTATATAAATAACTGCACCTGGTCACATTATTACAACATATTTTAAGACAATTTAGCCTTCCTATAATAACAGAGACGCGCACGAATTAAATAAGCTGCATGTGAATGGAGATCAGACCTTTACAGATGGTGTAAGCAACTTATATGCTGAAACAATTGATGTGACGGGTTTACGGCTTTCATCTGAAGCTTCTTCACTAATGTCAAATTCTTGGTCTTCATCTTCATCTTGTTGCTTTTCTACCGAGCTCGAAAGTAGCGGTTGGGTTGCACCGTTCTCCAAAACACCATTTTCCAGTCCTATAATGCAAAATGATCATTACTAAACCAGTCTCGGTATATTATGTTTGTCTATGTCTTAAGGCTCCTTTTGGCAAAATCTTGTGTTGTAATGAAATAATACAGCTAAAAGCCTAAAAGTCTCCTTAGACTATGCCACAAATCAATTTTGATGGTTCGGATTCAATTGTCAGTATTTACACGTCTATGGAAAATTCTTATCTGCATCTGGTGTTTTCACACCAAACTGTGACAATGATGCCATGCATATATGGTGTTTTTACACTAAACTGTGAGAATGATGCATGCATATGGTGTTTTCACACTAAACTCTGAGGATCATACCACGTCATTAGTAAATCCATATTACGGTGACCTGTCATGATCCTCGCTATTCAGTGTCGAACACCGGCCAAAAGGCAAGCGTTTTCCCGCTTCAACCAATTCCATGCCCTTTAGAAAGATGACTTAGCTCTCAATAAAGCCCTTGCAAATCCTACTTATTAATCTTAAACTACAGTAAAGAAGGATCAAGTAGAATTCTAAATCACATACCCATAGTGGTCTCGTGTTGCATAGAATCCACTTTCTCGTCAGGAGGAGGAGGTTCTCGAAACGACACCCATAACCATAATAGATAGACAAGCCATGCCAAAGCCATAACCCATCCAGGTAAAGTATCTTCATTGAATGTAATTTTGAAAATCTTAAACTCAATTTGAAGTAAAGAAGCAAGAGCAGGACCACATGCCATTCCAAGTGCACTAGCACTAACGAAACCAGCAGAAGCCTTCATACGCATCTTCAGAGGAACACAATCGCTAATGTAACGGCGATTAACTGCCCTTGCAGATCCCAATCTGAAACAGTAATTTCAACATGTAAAAAAGAATTTTATACTATTTTTGGGTTTTCTTCACTCCACCGTACTATGTCCAACTGAGGTTTGATATATATATATATATATATATATATATATATGATGTCATAAAGTGAAAAGATGACATCATCATAAAACATCCAACGATTTACACCCCAGTTGGACAAGTACACAGTCGGGAGGCGTCGTCTAGGCCTATTTTTTTTACTTTAACAATAATTCATCCAACTGAAGAGAGGATTATCACTTTCTTACCCACAAAATAAACGACCAATCAGAAGTATGTATATTGAGTTGAGATCATAAGCAAGAGCATATAAGGTGTTCCCAACGAAAAGAACAATGCTGCTGAATATGAGAGGTTTCATGTATGATTTATTTGACCACGCGCTAAAATACACGGAAGAGAAAATCTGCGCAACAGCCATTGACCCGATAACGACCCCACAAACAGTTGCAGCAGCTCCAAGACTCAACGAGTAGCTGTCTGCTGTTGGGACAATTATATAGGTGTTCACCATGTATAGAAATGTATTCGCGAGGTTTAGAAGAAGAGACATGAAATGATATCTCTCATCAACATCATCATCTGATGGAGTTGGCAATTCGTCCTCCAGAATTAGTGCATGTTTTCCCAAGTACTGGAGGAAATCTGTTGAATTTGTTAACCTGTCAACTGCAGCTTTGATAGACGCGATGATAGGGTCCTGCAAGGGACAATAACTAAGAATAATTCAAGATTTTCAATAATTCGAAACATAAAAAGCTCGTATAATGATAAGTTCAACACTCTGGGGACCTTGAGAATCTTCAAAGTAAACTAAGTTCATTATTTGTTTCGGTTGGTAGTAAAAAATTATGGTCTACTATCCCAATGGTATCTTTGTTGAGAAATTTGACATAAATTAAGTTCATAATGAATTTGTTATCCACTAAACCGGAATTTAAATCTACTTTTGAGATGTTACAGACCATGGCAGCATATACTAGGATTAAATATATTCCAGATGATGATAGCAGCTCGTTTGAGGACAAAACATTAATGCATAGTCTGATGTATTCTGTATGTTACTATATAGCAAAAATGGGCTTAAAGTATGTAAACCAAAAATTAGGAGTATATACTCATTTTCGAAAATTCAATTTCGAGTGTTTATAATTGACTGAAATTTTTAGCGATCTTCTCATGATTCATTCTGATATTTGAAGGTTGAAACATTCTAGCGTCAAATCAAACAAGCTTAAGAATTTCTAAAGTTGGCTTAGTTAGTAATTTAAAGAAAATAAGAATTACATGGAACATGACAGAAGGGAACTATTATAATTGCAGTAGTTGTGATTAATTAATGGATACGAGCAAAAACCGGGAGAGACAGAGCAGGCTGATCATAAATTGAGACGAAGCTCTCCTGATGGTCCTGTAGATCTGCAAGGTTTCGAGATAAAGTTCCAACAACTGCTGAAATTCCCTGCATGAGATTTCCAAATTTCTCAGATACGCTAAAACATGATAATTTTACCAAGCTTCTCGAAGTTGCGCCTGAAAAAAAAATGTAAAAATGATGAAAAATTGTCTTACCACATGCTTAAACACTTGTCTTAGCTGAGAGTAAGGATGGTTTGCACGAGTCTTGACATAGTAATTAGTGAACTTATAACCAAATCTCTTATCAAACTTCTTCAATATTTTACGCAGTCCAATGGCATTCATTTCTACGAAAAACAGAAGTTTTAAAAGATCCCGCCCCACATTTCTATATGGTTCCTGCAAATCATGTAACTTTACAACATCCGCTTGCTGAACAAGGGCATCGTGCTGTTCCCCGAGATTGGATAATCTGCTCGCCAGCTGTCCTTGTTGTTCTAATAAAAATAGGACAGTTTTTTCAATCTGCAAAAAATATTTTTCCTGAGATTATCGGTGAAAATGAAAACAAGATTCACTATTACTAAGAAATCTCAAAATGTGCATCCTCAAATACGAACCAATAATTAAGTTCAGGATTATGGTTATGGAAATTCCACACGATTTTCATACTTTGGACGAATAAAATTCAATTTAATAGGATATGACTTGGTACCTGCTTATCCAGAATCCTTGAGAAATCCTTGAGGACGTACTCACGGTTTTCTTCTGAAATTTCAATCTGCCGAACATATTGCTTCACTTTTTTCTTCATTAACTTGTAGTTGATATAGTAGCTGGTTGGAACAATAACATAAGCATGTCAGTCATATTGAATACAAAAAATGGTAGCTATATAAAACTTTATTCAAGCTTTAAATTTAACACAAACCACACAACTATAGGAGCCCAATATTGAAATGGCGACTCTATATGAAAATTTGACATACAAATTTTACCTAAAGATAAAATCAAGTGCCATTGTGTAGAACTTTAGCAAACAAAGCTCCACATAATGAAAACCGAAAACAAGAACAGGGAAAAAAAACTTTAGCATTTCTTCATTTAATTTAGCAACCAAATGAAGTAAAAGCATAAAATAACATAACCCCTAACACATTTTTGACAGCAGAGTCCTAGCCTTTAGAGCAATCAAAATAAAAGAACAAAGTTTCAAAAAAGATGATCCGAAACGATGTTTGAGAAATTCAACGTAAGCGTACCCTTCCCACTCTTGGACTTGTAATTGTTTCAACTTCTTTCCAAAGGCAACCATCCTGAATTGTGCAATTAAATAAGCCTGCAACCACAACATATAATCCTATAACTCAATTGAGAAGGAGGCTTAAAAAATAATGTGATACAAGAAATTCAGAGGAGACCTATAGGCACAAGTTCTACGAATCCAGACACGATCCCAGTCGTATTACAAGACACAAACATATATACCACACAAAAAATTCATTCGATTACATGCTCCAAGACAATCTTCTCTTGTTAAAAATTTGCACATTGGGTAAGAATCCAAAATTTAATATTTTCCTCATTAATTCAAGCCAAAAAAATTATGGGCTAAAATCAGTTCCTATACACACTTTCCCAACAAAAAGGATTCGATTAATTCTTTCTATAACTGAAAAATCCTCATGAAAATCACAAATACTTTATATATAGAACCCCTTCAATTATTGTACTATCTTAGCAAATATTCACCCATTTCAGAAGCTAAATATATGTATATGTATATATTCAACAATTCGATCTCACTCTGTCCCCAAATTAAAAATTCATACTCTCTCCCTGCAAGATTCATAAGGAAACACAATTTTTAATTACCACAAAACTAATCTAAGGAATCAAATCAACGCCATGCATGTGGATTTTAAATCAAAATGCGCAATAATCGAAAACAAAAGAATATAAACTAAAGCAGCTGAAAATTACCTCCAAAATCTGATGATAGATCAGAAATTTCCTGCGAATCAATTTTCAGTTAGCACCGATAATAATATTAATCCAAGAAAAATAGCCAGCTTAATATACATTCAGAAACTGTATATTTATGCATGCACAGAAGAGTGAGTGTAAATTGTAGTGATTAATAGAGTGTATATATTTGCGGAGAAGATAAATCGTGATTCTCGCGCGTAACACTGATTTCTTCAGTAAGAGAACAAAAGAATGGCGTTGCCGCGCGTACTTATAGCCTCTAAAATATCAAATGCCGGTTTGTAATTTTGGAAGTGTAGGCTCGACTTCTATATACCACCGATTTTTCACTTTTGCCAATTTTGATAAAGAATTACTTGAAATTAATTTATTTTAATGAATTTAATGCATCCATACTTTCTAAATCAAGTAAAGGTGAAAAATCGGTGGTATCAACTTCCTAAAATTGTAACGTGCATGAACGTACTATTTTAAATAAGTATATTATATATTTAGCCAAAACAAAAAAATATTCCGGGGGCGAACTAAAATTTTCCATTATATATATATAGTTTCAAATTTCGTTTTTGTTTCGTTTTATTTTATATAAATATAAATATTACCTTACAAATACTCTCCATCCCAAAAAAAATGTCCATGATTCCATTTTTATCCATTCAAAAATAATTGTCTCTTACTATAAATGTATGTATGTAATGTTTAATCCAACTATATTACCCTTCCTTTTAATTGAGAAATATATAATTAAGTCATTTTTACTATTAAATTGCAATTGTACTTTCTTTCTTTTTTTAATTCTAGACGAATGGGGTTATCCTGCCCCGGTAAATTCGGGCCGATAGTTTTTTTTAATCATGGCTCACACAAATCCTATAAGACTCCAAATAAAGACTATTAAAGTCTCAACTTGTGACAACCTTGAATTGAATAGAGGAACTCACACATAAAAGTGAAATCGTGTTTAATGAAGATAGTTCCATATATGGATAATAAACAATAAGATAGTTCCATACATGTATAGATAGACAATATTCATAAATTAAATCAAAATCATAATATATTTTAGAAAGTAATATTATTAGTTGTCTTTTTTTTATGGAAAGGGTATTTTAGGGAAACAATAGGGTTGTGTTTGTTTCTATTTTGGAGGGTTTTTTTGATGAAAAAGTTTATTGGGAGTTGTGTACTTTGGTGAAAATGTGTTTGGTTTTGTGTTTGATTTTATTTTCAGAAGAGACAAGAGTTACTGTAGCGGTCAAATCAAGTAAATTTTTATCTGAAAAGTTATGTTTATAATTAGTTAATTATTGAAAAATATAATATAAAATTTATATGATAGTAATAATATGAATATATATATATATATATTGTAGTTTATGTGATTAAATTTATAAGATTTATGTGTATAATTGTGTATATACATATGTGTGTAAATTTTAAAGTATTATATAATATGTATGTACATGTATATGCATATTAAATTTTTTACTCATATATGAAAGTTTTATGTGTATATGATCATCTATATTAGTTCTATATACAAATATATATAAGCGTATATATACTTATATAATTATCCCTATAATCGTGTATATATCCTTTTAGTCCATCCAAATCAATATAATATAGCATTCTTTTACTATTTGAATGACACTAAGTTATTTAATTTCTTTAATTGAAATAACAATTAAAATTTAATAAAAATATAATCCACGCCACCTACTCAAGTTGCTTGATTCGAAGATATAGTTGATGGATTTTGGATTAACTTTTCGTCTACCCATATATGTCTATTTGGGTTGAATTTTCGATATAAAATCATCCAAACCCAATGGTACACACCCCTAACCAATAGAAATATAGATGAACAAGACCAAAAAAAAATTCTTAAATTTTAAAGGGTAAAATGCATAAAATTCCCTGTGTTATATGTTGAGTAATATTCTAAGTTAATAAATTTTATTCTTTACATTGTTATTAATATTAAACTGATTTAGTGTAAACAAATATGTTAAATATATTTATCTTTTATTAGAGAGTTAAAAGAAAAGTAAGAAAGAGAAATATTAAAAATTCAAAAAAGTAAGCCAAAAGTGGATAAGGGTGTAGGGTGACGTAGACAATGTAAATGCAGAGAGAGATGCCATGCCACAATATCTAGGCCAAAAGTTGTCAGAATGTTTGGCCAAAAAATCCTGTTTGGTGAAAAATGGATAAGTCAAACGAGTTTTGCCCAAAATTTTGGCCAAAATATAGTTTTAAAATAAAAACAAATAAAGTCTAGACTTTTGATAATTTCTAAGAAAATTCAAAGAAAATATCATTTTTGGGACCGATTGAGTATTATAAAAGCTCACACCCTTTATGTAACGTCATTGTGTCATAGTATTAGTTATTTAATTCGAAATTTTAGAAGCAAATTGTGTGGCAAAATAATTATCTACTCAATGACTTCATATTTTGAAATTAACAGAAAGAAAAGTAGACCGAGACACTTTAATATCATTTAGTCTCTTAATATTGTTTTTGGGCTTTGGATTCTTGGTGAAGAAGATGAAAAAATAACTAGCACGATCATAAGTGGTTAAGTTTTTAACTTTTAACTTGAATTTCAAGAGTTCGAATTTCATTGATAATGTAAAGCTTGCAACATTAAGTGTTGCATTGTCACGTGTTTGTTAAATATTTTCCATCATCGATTTGTAATGCTCGATCAAGTAAGACGACTGGAACTTATTTTCTATATGTATGCTCCTGATGATTAAATTGAGTTATGTTCTAACAAGCTTTGACAAAAAAATCATTTCATGTTAGTTAAATGATTTTACTGGAATAACCACCATGTTTGGCCCGACCTAACTTTTCTTTTATAAAAAAGATAACATATTTTCGTCAGTACTATTTATGAATTATAATCCCACTTAAATTGATGAATAAACCAAAGCCTAAAGTGGAAACAAAAAAACAGAGATCTACCAAAAGATTATTTCCATTATTGTAAACCACTTATTTTATTTATTGTCACATTTCCCATACAGTTGAAAATAGGGGTGTCCAAAAAAATCGGAAATTCGGTTAACCGCTCGAACAGGACCGAAAACCGAAAATTCGGTTCGAACCGAAACCAAACCGAAAATTTCGGTTCGGTTTTCGGTTTTAGGGTTTTTTTTGAAAATTCGGTTTTCGGTTTTAGGGTTCGGCTAACCGAACCGAACCGAAAACTGAATTTTTTTTTAATCTTTTTTAATATATTTTATTACACATATTATATGATACTCTATTATATAATATATGTAATACTATATTACATTTCAGCCCCAAATCATTATCACATTTCAGCCCCTCCCTGTTCTCTTCTCTGCCCGTCTCTGTTCTCTCGTGTTTCTCTCTGCCGTCCGGTCCGCCGACTCCAGTCGCCAGCAGCTCGCCGTCGTCCGACTCTAACTCCGACACCGCATTTTGAGGTAAGATATATATAAATATATCTATATAGTCTTTAGAATCTAATTGGCATTTATTTTAATGTTAAAGAATCTAATTTTATATATATAGTCTTTAGAATCTAATTGGCATTTATTTTAATGTTAAAGAATCTAATTATTATTAATACTTTATATATATATATATATATATAGTCTTTAGAATTGCACAGTAGCAAAGGAAAAACTCACTCACTTTATTCTGCATCGCTCTGCTCAGTGTTCAGTCATATGAATATATGATATTTCCAAATGAATTCATATCAAAGAATAATGTCATGTGGGCTTGATAATTTGTATTTGGGTTAAAAGTTGGATACTAATAATCTCATGTGGGCTTGAATTCATATCATAGTTGAATAATGTCATATGGGCCTGGATAATGTCAAATGGGCCTGGATCAAGAAGAGGAAGATTGAAAATTTCGGTTATAACCGAATTTGTAAGAACCGAATTTCGGTTATAACCGAAAACCGATATTTTTTTCAAAAAAATGATTTTTTTTTTATTTTGAGGCAAAATTCGGTTAACTGAGAACCAAACCGAACCGAACCAAAAAAGTTCGGTTTTAACCGAACCGAACCTAACTTTTTCGGTTCGGTTTTCGGTTTGCATTTTCGGTAAACCGAATTCTCGATTCGGTTTTCAACCGAACCGAATCGATGGACAGCCCTAGTTGAAAGGACAATAATTTACAAAGTGTAGCTATCTTTCTTCCCCCACCTCTTCTTTTCTCCTTTTGGAAAATTTAAGTTTCAATATGGATAAAGACATTCATAATTCACATCATTAAGTGGGTTCCACTGTATATTCAATTGTGATTTCCATATGTCACCACGAAATTGGATTGGATTTATGTCTTTTTGACCTTTCAATTTGGAATTTTTTGCTAAAATTATGTGGACCTAATAAAAAGCCCCCCTTTTGTTTTTTATTTGTATTTTCTCAAATATCTTTTAAAAAAATGGATTACTTTTTTGATAAATCAGTAAATTAATCTAAACAAACATGTATTTGGACCATTGTAATAATGTTAACCATCATTTAAGATGGTTTGTTCAACATAATTTGAAAAAACAAGTAAGCTAGAGCCTCATATTTATCAAAAAAAAAAAATCAAGAGCCTTATCCTCATTAAATCTTCAAACGAATACGAAATAAGACAAACTTCAAAGTTACATGATACGATATATTAGAAATATAAATATATATATATAATATTTAAAAATAAATTTGAACCAGTATATTCATTAACATAAATAAAAATACAATTCTGACACAGGTTCATTATTTTATAAGTTCAAAAAATTTCGAAGGAAATCATAATATTTCATCATTTACGGTGGTGCAGGATGTCATTTCATTGATACCAATTTTTACCGTCTTATCCAAAATCTTTGATAATAAAGTATAAATAATAGATTTAACGTGGAGTAAGAGAAGAAAAAATATATTAAGAAGTGAAACATAAACGATTTTTTGCTTCTATAAAATTTTCTTATTTTTTGTTTAATCTTTTAATATAGGGTCAAAATCATTATTATATTTCTGGTTAACCTATAAAGTATTACACAAACATTATGTCTGATATTCAAAACGTGTCAAATTCTTCAAATTTTATTTGGGATAAGATATCAGGAAATATCGGATACGGTATTCTAATTTTTTTATTTAATTTTTAAATACATAAAAAAAAGGTATTTGATACATATCTAAATGATATCTACAGAGTATTGTATCCATTACAAGTACGATACTATACAGATCCAATTTTAAAAGTATATGTACATCATAGACGGCCATTTTCAAACAGTTGCAATTGTAATTAACGCTTGAAGTTTCGAGATCTACAGTTGAAAGACATCGACCCGTGCCCACTAAAAGTTACGAGCAATTAGCGCATATGTATTTGAAGTTATGAGCAGTAGTACATCATAGTCAAAACAAATATAATAAGAAAGAATTCCATCGAGCTAGTTTATAATTATAGGAAAACTAATCACCACATAATTAATTATGACAAAAGCTTGAATTTTCAAGGACTAAAACACTCCCCAAAATAGTGTTTGCAATTCAAATAAATTTTAACTTTTCGACCGCGGAACAAAATTAATTAGTTCTAAATGGAAGATGTTATATTTGTAGAAAAACACTCAAAGCGACAAATTTATGGCGCTTTAAGTTGAAAGAGATGATTCAAAATGACTTGACTAAAACAATTGTAGATATGCTAAATAAAACTAAATAATGCAAGTGTAACTATATATCTGAAAGAAAACTCATCGACAAAAAGCAGAAAATAATGATTTCGTTCATGACATCTTGATATGCAATAAGTTCCAACAAATAAATAAATAAAATTTACCTATATATATATTTATATATATGATGAAGTTATATAAGAATAAATGAAAATTATATGCAGATGCAGAGAAGAGATGATGCTGACTTACTCTGAAAATGCCCAAAGGATTCTGAGCTTCTGAAGCTTCAAGCAAGACTATGGCTACACATGTAGTGTGTGCATTTTGTGTCTTTTCTTCTGCATGTGTGTGTGTGACTGTGTGTGTGTGGAGAAGGCAATCGGGTTGGGGAGGGCCATATAATAGGAGTAATGTGGGACCCACTTTTGTGATTTATCTATTGAGAAATGACGCGTGTAAAGTAATTACTACTACCCTATAAATATGCCTACAAAGTGGAGACAAAATATTTACCTAACTACTGTCAAAGAAATAATAATAATAATATAATCAACAAGGTCCAGCACAATTAATAGATAGCTAAATTACTTAAATATATTGTTCAGGGTTCGATTCCTGACTGTATGTATAGAAAAGGCTTTGTTGGGAGAGGCCAAACCCAACGCATCAAATGAATTAGTTTTCAGTATCCGATTAGAGAAATTTTGGTATAAACCAAAATAATAATAATAATAATATAGTACCAATTTTACTAATTCCATAGGTGTTGACACTTGATATTTCATTTCTCGGTGTCTACGTTAAAACTAATAAAGTACTAATTTTAACGGGTGATAATTGGCTCTTTATGGATTTGTTAAAGACTTAATGACAATTCATTTTAGGATATAACAAACCACTCAAAGTTTGTAAGTAGCAATTTTGAAGACCTAGTTCAAGAACTGAGAAGAAAACTAATAAGTTATGTGGAAAGAAAATTTCGAAAGTGAGTAATTCTGTATCGGCCTTGGGTATATATATAGAGAAATAGCAACCTTTCGAATCATTACAAGGTTTTGGTCAAGAGTTTTCTCCAAAAATTGCAAAGTCATGAAGTTTTAAGCAGATAACTTTTCATAGAGTTTTTGCAGAATTAATTGTCACAGCTTTTCGAAATTAATTCCAAAAAAAAATTATATATTCTCTGAAATTTAATTAAAAATTAATTTTGAAAAACATTAAATGAAAATATTATTTATTTCCTTAGAAACACACTATGATGCATATATACAGACATGCGGACACAAACAATGCACGACACGGACACGGGACACCCTAATTCTTAAAAAAAAAAAACACGGACACGGCTTGGACACAGCCGCCCATATTATACATACATATATATATATATATATAACATTTTATAAACTTATAATAGTTAATATCATAACAAATTAGTAAATAATAATAATATTGTGGAACAGAGAACTAAATAACCTAATTAAAATCATAAAATAAAAATATTATACTTTGGGTTTAAAATTGGGGAATTGGATAAAATTTTAGGATCTCAAAATTGAGAGAAGAGAGACTGGTACGGTGGTACCCTTAACTTCAATTGACGGCGGCAACGACACGATATGTTTTCCGGCAACAATGGTTGTTTTGGGAGAGAAAGCGATGCGGAACGTGACCTCCTCAATTTTCTTTTGTTTTCTCCGAAAACTCCAACAGAAGCATGCTGCTGGTGAGATGAAACATCTCTTCAGTTTTCTTTTCTTTTTTCATTTCGGCCCCTAAATATTTTTAAATGTCAAAATCAGGCCCGATGTGTCCTGAACATATCAGACATACCATGTTTCGTGTCCACACCATGTCTGAGAATTATTTGTTTGTTTTAAATTTCTGACACACGTATGCCATGTCCAATACGTAGCCGTGCCATGTCCGTGTCCGCGGTGTGTCTGACACTGTACAGAGCGATTTTTCAGAGTGTCCGTGCATTATAGGAAACACTATTAGGGAAAAATTACCAAATGCAGTCCAAAAACGGAATTTAAACTTTTAGGATTTTTTCCATAGCAGGATCAATCCTGAGGTTTTATCACACGTATGTATGATAGGGTAAAACAAACTTTACTTGTTGTAGCGAAGTGGTTGATAATTCCTACGATCTTGAATTCTTCAATTCTTCGTGAAATTACTCCAGCTGAAATTATATTAATCCAAGCAGTCCAATTGTTCTGCCTCTAAATCGTCTCGCCGGAAAATAGTTGATGAAAAATTCTTTCTCTTTCTAGGCTTGAAGGCTAGTATGAGAGAAGGAGAGGAATTCTATTTCTTGTGGAGTTATGTAATGTGTTAGGAAATTTCATGTTAGATGTTTTGATGATGACAAGATAGGATCTTATGTTAGACCCCAAAAAGAATGTAAGTTTATATTTTTATAGAAGTTATGTATAAGCATTTGAAAGTTTGTAATATTATTTAGGCTTGTAATTTTTATCTTTGTAGATTTTAGACTAAGTATTAGATACCGAATCATTAATAGAATTCTAGGTGAGTCTATTAGAGATGAAGTTGAAGATCAGCGTCTGAAGTCAAATGAAGATGAAGATTTGTTATTAGCAACTGTCAAACGCTAAAGGATCATTTCAGGATTTATGGATCAAGCGCTCAAAACACTCCAGTGATCAGTATCAAATTCACCTGAAATAAATCCTCAAGTTATGAAGGACTTAAATGCAATCATTCAACGGACATTTATTTCCAACGGGAAATAAATTCAAATACATTAAATGCCTGATAAGAGCATTAAATGTGATAAACTATTATGACTTGTGGATAAGCCACATTTTGACTAGACTATTAGTTTTTCAAAGTTTAAGTCTGCTCCCATCCAATCGGAAACAACAGAATTTCAGGAATGTCAGAGAAAAGGTTGATTCACGCACCGCGTGAAGAGCACGCGCTCATATGTGTCCAACGGACAATATCCCAAGAATTGCCTATAAATACCTTACTTCCAGCAAACCCTAAATCCAGAGATAATAACGATCAACACAAGAAAATTTTGTCGAAATATTTTCTCAAGAAAAACTTAGAAACTCCATAGCCAAAATCTTGTAAGCTTTTTACATACATTCCAGACAATCACAAATATCTCAAATATCTTCCAAAGAAAAAACCTAAATTCTTTCTGAGATATTCCAAGTTGTTTGATCTTTCCAAAAACAAACAAAACCTGTGTGACAAAACCCTCAACCTTTCATCTGAGTGAGAAAGTTGTAGAAACCCCTTACAAACAGTATTTTTGAGTGAAAGAAGCTTGTAGAAGAAGATCTTCATTGGTGCTGAAATCTGTGTGATCAAGGAGCCCGAGATCATTTTTCACCTCTTTACTATCTTGTAGAAGATTCTGTATGATTCTTTGATAATCAACTTAGTAAATTCCCTCCAAGTGAAAAAGGAGAAGAAAGACGTAGCTGGGATTACATCACCCAGTGAACCTTATAAACTCTTTTGTTATTTATTATTATTATTGTCTTGCTTTATACTCTCTTATTTATTCTGAAAAAGACAAACTAAACTGCTAAGCGACTATTTAACCAAAATGAACGCTAAAGCTTTAAAATCATTTCCGCTGTGCTAACCCTGATTAAGCGATCTAAGCATTACCCTATTTTGGTAAATTGCTAAAATCACTAAGTCTAAGTTATCTTTACTGAAGCGCCTAACCCAAGCGCTCAGCTTTCTAAGCGTTCTAATTTATTAAAAGTGATACGAATTCTTGAAGTCGAAAAAGATTTCAGGGCCTATTCAACCCCCCCCCCCCCTCTAGACCCTTTCGTATGCCACTTGAGATCACCATAATGTAACTTATGACTTAGGCTTATAACTAATGTAATATTTATATCACTTAAGTTATTACCTTGGGCTCAAATTAAGCCAATAAATACTCCTAGTGGCCGCCCCTTTCATTCCTTGGTATGCCACTTGGTGCATCAATTTGAGCTTAGTGTAATCTAATATTTAATTAATTAACTTAATCCAATTAAATAATAGATCACTTATTTAATTAATTATATTTCTCCAAAAAATATTATATTAATTAAATCATAAATAAATTAACTTATTTCTTCAAATAATTAATTCTATTTATTTTATTTTAAGCATCCAATACTTAAAATATTACTACAAAAAATATTTCATTTTTCCATCAAATTTTTCTTTTTAAGCGTGACTCTTTAGGTTCATCTAAATTTGGCAATGGGAGGATTCCATTGAATATAAATCCCACCTAACCAGTCAAGTGGTCCATATTTTAACCCAAATAAGATGAAATGATTAGATCATTTTTACCTTTCCATTTGTAAATACTGTGTGAATACAAACTCTTCGTTTTCTCATCCCAGTCAAGTGAGAGTCGTGGTTTTTAGTCAAAATCACTAACTCGGCACTATGCTATATTTATAATAAGTTCAAATCAATGAATGTTTTGGCCAAAGACTTTAAGATCTAACTTACTTATAAATGCATAGGATAATTTTTTGTTCACTTACCAGGGAACGAATCCTATATTAGATACCAATTAAGAATACTACTTGCCCATTAGGTTGCAGTTCGAGGTTGAACCTACCAACGGGTGAATTGATCCTAACTACTCGAATGAGAAACTAATGTCACAAGTACATCTTCAACTCGATTCCTCAAGTCTAAAGTTCAGACACACCTATTACAATTAATCAATTCTGTCATTGACTGTCAAAGAGTGAAAACCCATGTGACAGAATCGATGCGAGTCATGTCTGAGTGCCACTATGTCCATCAGTGCACCTATGATATGAGTTCTTCACTACTTTCTAGTGATTGACGGACACCTTTCTCGTCAAAACTCATATTATACTAGTCTTTATGATTTCCAATGCCCAATCGAAAATCTTTGACTTGTAGACCATTTTAGTACACAAGTATCAAACTCCTTTAATGCCTTAGAGAGTTAACTCTTGTGTTCATAGGCTTATAGTTGATTATAATATATAAATGCCAATATAAATATAAACAACTAAAATGCCTTTTATTGATTGTTTAAAAACAATTACAATTTGATAATGTCTTATCATTTACTAATCCTCCAGTGGCATTTGAGGACATTAACCTAACAAACACATGCACATACCACGTGTCTAAGTGCCAAGTCTTAATATATAAATATATATTACATATATTTTGGCCTCCCTCCAACCTAGGTTGCATTGTTCCGGATACGACGACACGGATACGATACGATATGGGTACGGCGAAACACTTATTTTCAAAATGTTAGGATACGTCAAGGCGAGGATACGACTACTAATAGATAAATGTATATATATATATGTGTGTGTGTGTGTGTGTGTGTGTGTGTGTATATTATTGCCTTATTTAATCTCCACGCAACTATAAAACACTTCAAACAAATAAAAACATAAATCTATCCAACTACACCCATTAATAATTAAAAAAAAATATTAGATAGTATGTATCATAAATATGTATATGGTGCAGGAAAATCTAGTTCTATTGATTAAAAAAAAAATCTAGTTCTAAATGTAACTATTTGAATCCTCATAGCGCCACCCCATCTTTCTTACTTTTGTTTTCCTTGTGATTTTTTCTTCTTCATCCACTGTCTTTCAAAATTACCAATATTATTTGTCATTTGTCAATGTCATATTCCCACTTTCATATCCATCTATTTTTTCATCTTAATATCAAATTATCATTAACTAATCTACCATCGTTAGGGCGACTAACCTTTGCACTGTCACCTTTACCATATACCACAAAACTACGAACATTTTTATTGGGAGCAATGTTGTTTTCCTCAATTTTCTGGCTTGGACACGTTTCGGATACGTTAGGGACACAATATCCATATTTTATTTTATTTTTTATTTTGGATTTGCCACATGGAGTATCTGGTATGTATTCGAGGAGTATCTGATATGTATTCGAGGAGTATCCCACTGGTATCGTATCCCCCCAAGTATCCGACACTGCATCATGTCATTTTTAAAAGTATCCGTACATCATAACCTCCAACTTTCTCTCCAATCTAATTCAAACTTATTGTTGGACTTCTCTTTATGAAGTGTGCTACACTTGAATGTATTTTCCATGTGGGACAAGAGATACCATATTACAAGCTATTTCCAACAATTATACTCCTGATAAACCTTACAAATAAATTTCTTGAGAGGTTATATTGGTAATTTCTAATAAATGGGGGGGCGGGCCGGGGAGGGGGGGGGGGGGCGGGTAGTTACACAATAAATGAGGGGGTTTGTGTGTAATTTTTCCTATTTTAAGTTCTTGAAAATAATATAAAAAATATGTGATATCAATTAATATACACTACTACTTTGATAGCAAAATTTTTTATATACCAAAAACTTAAGATATTTCAATTTTATTTAAACCTTTGGACTAATTTAAAATGCATTCAACATGAAAATTATTAATCAAGTTTAATTTAGGGTGAATTACACTTACATAGTTGCATCCCATACTACTATGGACAAATGTGTTAAAAATTATTTTACCCTAAATTTAAAACTCCAAAAATGAAAAAAAAAAAAAAACCCAGCCAAAATGTTTCAAGCTATTGAGATGAAATACCCCTAAGACCCATAACGCTGCACCCGTTACTATGAAAAATTACAAATGCCCTTGTATAATTGACAAATGTTATCAAAAGACTCCTGAAGTCCCAAAATAATTTTCTGCGATTAGACCAAAAAATATATAAATATATATTATATATATAATTTATTTATTTTTGAATGCCCACCTGGTTCACCGGAGTTTTTGCCTCGACTACATTCGGATCCTACCTGCGTCGCACACCTCGCAATGGTGGGTGAGTCTCCTAGTGAAGGTTTTCTGCATTCACAAGGTCTCGAACCCGAGACCTTGTTTAAGCGGAATCGAGCTGCTTACCACTCAAACCAACCCCGTTAGTATTATATATATAAATGATGTGTCATGATAAATAATTGAGAGTAATTTGATAAATGGTAAAATGGATGTGAAAGTACTATGGAATTAATTATTACATCTCATTATTAATATTGATTTATTATATGGGCCGATTAAAAGGCTTTAGCCCATTACAGACCGCATAAATATTCATTATCTAATCTCTATTGTAAAAACTACTGACGCTTTCTAATTTGTCGTGAGTCAGGTTGGATTCTAACATTTTGCACACGTCGCAATGTACTTTTTTCGAGATTCCCAATTTAAACCTCAGTATTATTTTCATCCCTCTTCAATATGTATATATTCATGTGAGAACTTGAATTATGTGGTATGTCTGATTGTATTTGTAAAATTAGTTGGAAGTGGTGCTGATATGATATCAAGATTGAGATTTGATGTAGGAAGTGATTGCGTTAGTTATAGAGTAAGATAGAGAATACGTTTAATAATGAAGATAAATTAATTAATGATGAGAGATAATGTGATATAATTGAAATGTGTAATAATAGATGTTTGTATAGATTAATGTAACAAAAAATGAGAATGAATATGTTTTAGAAAAATTGAGTGTGAATTTTCATTTATACGGTGATCCGAAAAATAAAAATCCACCTCAAAAAATATGACTAAACCCAACCTGTGTGTGTCATATTCGTACATTCGGTGGGATGAACGGATTGGAGCTTTGCATTCTTTTATGTATGGGAATCAATTGTCAAAGGCTAAGTGAATATGCTCACACAATCCCATGTATACCTTTCTTTTTTGATGCAAAAGGAATTGCATCTTATTTAATTTATATAATACTTGTATGAGAATGGTGTAATGCAACTTTTAGTCACAATCAAAGGTATGGTAAAAAAAAAAAGTCACAATCAAAGGTAATTTATGCAAATGTAGCCAAATAGGATAAAGGTGGAGTAGTTATGGATGTGATCCAATCCCAATTTGAGTGATTTTCATGATCCTAGTCCTAACCCCAACTCATTGTTTAGAATTTAAAATTATAAAAATATTGAAAACAATGTTCCATGACATAATGATGATGTGGAAAATGAAACACATACTTGGTTTGTCAAAAATTCTAGCTCGGATCTAGTTTGATCGAACCTAGCGTAATTCACCTACTTTGTAATATATCATTTGATAAGTGTTCATTTGAAAAGTGTAATTCACTTTTTTTTAAAAAAATTAAATTAAATTTGGGTCGGGAAAATTGAGCTATAATTTCCGGGTGAGTTTTTTCTTAATGGGTTTTATTGTTTATCAAAATATTTGCAATATGTAAAAATAAAAAGATAACAATAGAAGTCTATGGGCTTTAAACCCTTGGCGTAGCCCGATTACAACGGACCAAAATTTAAAATTTTAGGCCCGAACTCATGTAAGGATGGATTTGGGATTTCTTCATATAAAACCCATCAATTGAAACTTGCCCAAATCCCGCCCATGGAAATACCATTTTTGACATCTATTTTAACTCTGTTTCATTTCGTATTTCACTTTATAAATGTACATTAAATGCATGTCATCATAATTAAATGTATATAGTATGAAATATTGTATCCATAATAGTAAATGTTGACTGTAATTAATCTCACCAGTCGAGGTAATTAGTATTTAGCAATAATTTCTTGACAAAGTTAAGAAAGATACTTTGTAGCACTATTCTTAGCAAATTGAACATATAGGATGAGAAGCTTTTAGACCCCTAACTTTTGATTGGATCGTAAGCATCCATTTGGTGGACTTACATATGTTAATGATTGTTATAATTGTATCGTAACTTAAGATTGTTGGACTCTCTCAATATCATTCAATATTTTCATAATCTCTTTTGAGTTTTTCAAGGAAATCTCCGCCAAAAGCCAAAACTAATTTCTCGAAATACTGTTATGCGCAGTTGCGTAGACATCTCTTAGTAAAGCTCATTCTGATCTTACAAGGGCTTGACAACATTTTTAAATTGCATACATAAGAGGTTGACCTCAGAAGCTATTTACTTAAATAACCCTTCCACTCAAGACAACCTCATCTGCTGTTAGTGATACCTGATATCTAATGAAAAATTCTAATTCGACCCCGACTTGGCCGAATCTAAGTTTATTTCACGAACTCTAATCATAACTCAACACTAAAAAGCACATTAGAGAAAATTAAATGGACAGAAAGTGTATTGGATATTGGTGATGCATAGAGTTCTCCATATATCATCACTAAACACAGTTACAATTATGTATCTATCGTTTTCTACCATAGAAAAACCAATGCAAAAACTACACGTAGAATCATCAGAAGAAAAATTGACAAGGAGAATAAAAGAAGAAGAAAAAGAAAATTAAAAAGAAATCTATGAATTAAGTAAACAATAACTTTCTAGATTTATGAATATTATTATAATTCCTTGTAATCTTGATGAAAAGGCCTGGGAAAACATCATCATGTTGCTGAATGTGAGGGTTGTTTTCAAGTATGAAAGGATCATCACATTTGTCGCTGATGCTGTGAAGGCTCTCTCCTTCTTTTACTTGGTATATTTCTGAACACTCTCTTTTGTAATTATTCATTATGCTTTCATCAACCATGTAATTAGCTTCACTTAAACAGCTCAAATCCACCATCAAAACCACCAAAATAATGCAAAACCATGAACCCATGTCTTCAAATACTTCTCTCTCTCTCTCTCTCTCTCTCTCTCTATATATATATATATATGTATATGTATGTGTGTGTGTGTGTGTGTGTTCTATGCAGTGTGTAGGGTTTTGTTAATGGCCATCTTTTTAGGGATGCACGATTGGTAATGTGGTTTTTTAGGAAAATTTAGAAATAAAAATAAAAAAAAATTAACTTTTCTGTTTATTTATTGTTTTTGTGGAAATTAATTTCCTAACATATAGCACATTAATTATGAAGTTTTAAGATAAATTTTTTTAGGAAATTTTATTGTGGATTAGAAAAAGTGTTAATTAACCGGAGCAAACTAGGGTAACTCTTGGTCAGGCTGTAGCATATATATGCCAGTAAATCGATACTCACAAGGAAAAACTGTTAAACCCATTAATAAAATACTATTGAATTATTGTATTTAACAAGAAAGGAAAATTTCCATTTCATCTTTCTTTTTTGCTTTTGGTAATTTAGTTACTACATGCCTTCATATTTTGACTCGTAATTATTACCATTTAATCCTATTTCCTACCAATATTTTTGGTCTTTCTATTTTAATTTACCTTCTTAATTCGTGGTTTTAATTTAGACTATCAAGTGGTTTTAGTGATAACATATGAATTTTACTTTATGAATAGGGTATTATGCGCACCATATATGAATGATATTCCGTCACCTCAATTATAATAGTGAGGTAGTTTAACGACAATCATATGATCTATAAAGCTCGAGATAAAAAACCTTTTTATATTTTTCTTTTTTAAAAAATTATTTCACATCTCTTTTTTTCTTTTTCTTTTTTGTCCCCTTTTATTTAAGTTCATCGAATTTTGTTTTAGATTCCTCTTATCAAGTTTAATTAATTTTTTTTTCACACGCACCAAATGTGCGTTACCAACTAATTCATATAATGGGAAGTTCTTGAAGTACTTCATTACATATATAAAATATTTCGATTGTAACATACCGAAAATTACTAGCATAGCGATTTATTACATCTGTAGTTTGCATTATCTAGTTGTGGATTTGGATATTGAATATGCTCCGCGAATTATAGACAATTCATTTGAATTTTACAAATAGCAATTAACAAACATTGATGGAATAACAATAAATATAGTCTATCAAAGTACCAACAAATTCCTAAAAAAAAATCATTTTAACTCCCTTCATTTATCAACTCCACATATAATAGAAGCACCAAAGAAGAAGAAATGTAAATGTAAGAATTTCAAGAAAGATAGTAAATAAAATTGTTCCTGGAATTTAAAAATGGCGTGATCTTGATGACAAGGCCTGGAAAAACATCATCAGGATCATGAATATGAGGATTCTGCTCAACGATAAACGGGTCGCCACATTTTTCACTGATGGTTTGAAGAGTTTCACCTTCTCCGACAACATAGATTTCTTCGCATGCTCTCCTGATCAGCTGATTGCCCCTCACTATATCATCCTCTTTGCTCGACAACGTTAGAAGGACCGCGAATAACAGAAGGCTGGCACAAAACCAGGCGGTGGCTTGTGTTTTCTCCGCCACCGTGCGCTGCCGTGAGGAAGTGGAAGCCATCAGGGGTGGTGGAGAATAAATGTGTTTGGAGTAAGAGTTGTGTGAGAAATATAAGAGTGGGTTTCTTTGTGTGTGTTGAGAGAGGTTCAAGTTTAGGCGTATTTTAAGGGGTTATGGAAGTGTTACGTGACTTAACTTCCTTTTTCACCTTTTTGGACCAAACTGCCAAAAACGACCTAGCTTTATGGGTTCCAATTTGGCGATATTTTTTGACTTTTCTCCTTTAGGTTTTGAAGAAATGGAGGAAAGTCATTAGAGTGGTTCTTGGTCAATTTCGCAATTGGTTTTGTTCTCGAATGGCTCTCGTATTTTCAGAATTGGTCATGTTCCTAGACGTTTCAACCATAATTGTTGGAGTCCAAGATTGGTCAATGCTAAGCGTCTCAACCATCCTTGTGATTTTGAGATTGGGTTCTCGAACGCTCAATGCTCGAGCTCGGTCAGTCCTCAGACATCTCAACCTTTCTCTAATTTTGTAATTGCGAGCTCCCGGACATCTCAACAACCCTTGTGTGAGTCTGAGATTGGCCAGTTCCCAAACGTCTCAACCACCCTCGTAATTTGGGGATTGTCTTGTATGCCCTTGTAATTACGGGACTGACAATTCCTAGACGTCTCAGCCACCCTTTATGGAGTCCATAATGGACCCTGCATGCTGGGTTGTCAAAATCATCATAGGGCAGAGACTCGCTAATCCAGGACTGATCAAATATGATGCATTATAAGAGTGATTCTTGATCAATATGGGATAAGTCTGCTTGGGAAACGAACAATACAAAACTAAAACAAAAACCATTTATGGGACTAATGTAATTTTCCACTGTCAATGTGACAAATATGTACAAAGAATAACCCCCAAAAAGGTAGGGGAGAAAGGAAAAATAATAATTGATGGCCAAAGTTTCAAAACTAGACTATTATTAACACTCCAAAGTTCATTGATATATACTTATGGCCCAGCCTGGTTTACATCCCTGGAAGCTCAGTGGGCAAAAAATGAGACTTGACAAACAAAGTAAGTTACGAGCTTGATGAATAGCTATCCTACTCGGAACTATGATGCTGTTGCACATGGATCTTCAAGCAACCTCCAGACAGAGATCTCCCCAGTTGCATCACCAGTAAAGAAGAGCCCATGACTGCCAACTTGAATCACTTGCACGTCATGCTTTGAAAATATTCTGCCTCTTTCAGAAAATCTGAAGCCATGAAACATATACAAAATTAGTTAGTTAACAAATTGAAGATGAGCTTTCGAGAGAAGTGATCTTAGTTTGGTGGTACTCACGAGGGCAAGTCATAGAGGCGGACGGTGTTGTCCTTGTATGAGCAGAGCAAAATAGGCTTATTTTCTGCATCATATATGCCACAAAGAGCATTCACTCCCTGAAACAGCACAAAATGCATGCGACTTTTTTAGCATTTTTTGATAAAATATTATAAAAGCAAAGGATGGGAAATACACAGGAAAATGGAAGTATAACACAAGTTTAATCGTGTCAGGTCGAAGTCATATTGTACTTACATAATCTTCTTTAACTTCATAGACGACCTCCAAGGTTCCATTTTCAGTTGCAGACCACACCTATTATAGAAGAGTGATGAAATTATAAAATCTGAAAGCAAAGCATATAAATCTAAAAGAAACTAATAAAGATTGCAAACAAAGCATATAAGGAAATTGTAACAATAGTGATGTGTAAGAATCAGTGAGTCAAACCTTTAGTGTGTTGTCCAGAGAAGCAGATAACAAATAGATGTCCCAGCAAAGGACAGAGGTCACGTCTCTTGTATGCCCGCGTAGTGTGTGCACACACTGAAAATTTTGAAGGTCCCATACCTGGAAGAGAGTAAACAAACGATTGATTCGTATGGAGTGTATTGTTAAGTAGAAGTTTATGGTGGGTCTAGTAAATGAATAAATTGCTAAGAACTGAATCACTACTATAAGTTGAGAGAAATTTAAACATAAACGCGATAAAATTAGTAAAAGATCGTTTTAAAAGTCTCCAGACAACAAAATTACCTTTATGGTACAGTCCCTCGAAGCTGAATAGAGCCTATTAGCCCCTATAATAAGTGAACATACAGCACCATTGTGCTCTTTCAGCATTGCAGCCGGTTCAGGAATATTAGTCCCAGGATGCCACTTCCATACCAATATAGTACCATCCTGCACGCAACAATTTTTTTGAAAATAATGAGAATCCAAAATGCAGCTAATCTGTAATAAGCAGACATAGAAACTCAACTTGATGAATATATGACCTCGATACAGGGTATATTTCAAGAAACATGGACAACAAGAAAACACAAAGTGAAGGACCCTGGTCATTACCTCTACGCCAGCAAAAATCATATCATTATCAATAACTATGCAATTGACTAGTCCAACTGGTCCACCAACAGAAAACTCAGCCTGACTTTGAAGGTTCCATGCCTATATGACCAACCAATAAAGTCCACAGTCAATAATATGGAATGGGATCAAAATTTTCATAAAATGGCTAAGTTCATGATAATGTAATAACTTTGTGAAAATTCATACCTTCACGGTATTTGGCAACCCAACAAGCACCCATGGGCCTTCAGCAATTAAGCACCCCACTTCTCCATCAAGGCTAAGAGAACCGACACACTGCATCAAGCATAAATAGTCATATAAATAACACACATTATTTGCAAAATGTACATTGTGACTGACAGAAACCATATTCCAACCTGACCACTATTGCAGTCCCAAGCTCGAATAAACCTGTCCTTGCCACCTGAGTAGAGCTTGTCAAATCCAGAAGGGAGGGTAACTCCAGTAATAGCCTGAGCAAATTTATGTAAAACGCTTTTGTATTAGTCAAAGTACATAAGAAAATAGGACTACGTAGTAACCATATTCATCTGGAAACAACCTTATTAGAATATCGAGCATGATTTAAAACAATATATAAACTAATGTATGTTAGGTACCTTGCTATGTCCTTCTAACTTCGCCAACATTGTGAACCCAGAACCAGAGAACCAAGAATGCAGATCTTTGCACTTCTCTCCTTGGACACAATTGCCCGTAAGCCAGTACTTACATTGCTTTGGCTGAGCTTTCTGAACACTACTTCTTTCAGTAGTCAAACCCTTTTGCTCACTATTGACCATTTTTCGATCCATGTGACTAATCTTTCTTCCAGTATCGTCCAAAACCTTCTGTGGGGTGCTTTGATTGCTGGTACTCTTGAAACTGCCTCCTTCATTAGTTGAAACGATACCAGACCTAGGAAAGTTGTGGTTAGGATTCTTCCAGGTCGATTTACTGGATTGCTTTCGATGAATGTCATCAGGTGGCGCGGACTGTGGCTGCTTAGATTGTGGAGGCGGTGATTCTCTGTGCATGAACCTACATGGGTTCCTGTTGCATCTCCCTGCAAGCCAATAGATGCAGACTTGGTTCTTCGCAGGTTGTCCTCTGTAGGCTGAAACTTTCCGTACTGTCCTCACCTCCATTATAGAATACTAAACCAAAACAGAATAACAGAGTAATCAAAAGCTGAACCAACTTCTGCTGTTCCACCATGTGAAAACTGAAGCAACAGCAAGGCCACCAAAATCGAACTGTCATCTTCGATTCCAGATTTGTTCCCTCGATTCACCATAGAACTAATCTAGGAGAACGTAGCTCACAAATCCGACTAAACTTTTTCGCACGATATATTACGGTCCTATCAGTGATGACCAAACACAATATCTTCCAATAGATTGCAAATAAGACATGAAATAACCACATGGATCACAACCCTAAAGCTCGAAAAATCCGATCTTCATCGAAGCCGGAACTATATCTATCCATAATAACATCATAAAAAATCCACAGAACATCCCGTGCATCAGAAACCGTAGATTCTTGTTTCTTCAATCGAAACATAACCTCCCGAACAACATCCACAGAATTCCACATAATTTACTCGAATCGAAAATTAAAACAAATAACGTAAAGAGCAATTAAACCCTAGCTAATCCGGATAAACAGAGTCCTAAACAAAAAAGCCCTAAATTCCGAAACCTTTAGGGCTGAATCCGATAAAGTCATCGCCGATTCTTGAAAGCACATCAATGCGGCTGAATCGGTTGATCGATTGCAAAACGTCCTCATATCTATAAACTCAAATCAAAGTAAACACAATCATAAAATAGCAAACCTGATGAGATTGAAACAGCGAAATAATCCTTCTCCGATCTTTTTTTGTTTGTTTTTTGTTGGGTAATTGATCTTTCTCCGATCGAAAAACTATCAAGACTTGATAATCAAGCAACTCGAAGAAGAATTTGTGATCCTATAGAACTACGGAAGAATAACACGTGTATCTATATAAGCCCTGTATATATAGACGCGAGACAGCCGTGATGGTGTGTTATTTTTCAACTTTTGAGGTTTGCAATTCCGCCCCTGTACTTTGTAAGTTATTCTTTCGTGCACATGATGGAGTATTTATTTCTTGAAAAAGGACGGGTGATATAAATTGGAAAAAAATTGGAAATCGCTTCACATTATTTGTCACGCCCCAAAATTGGTCATAAAAGACCCAACTTGAATACATTAGTCTATCGTAGCTGTAGTTCCAATTCAAAACATGGACCCAATTTTATCAATGTATCTTAGGGTCCTACTCCTAAAACTATCATCCGCATCACGAAGTAACTTAATATCCTTGAATAAAACTACCAGTTTTTACCTCTTGGATCGTCTATGTCTATTCCTGTTATCCTCCAAACTAGTCTCACTGCTCAACTCACCTACAGCTGGAAGGAAGGAATGAAACAAAATACGTAAGCAAAGGCTTAGTGAGTGCCAGTGCTTGTGTGTAAGTTGCTTAAAATAGTTTTTAGACCCAAATGATAAATTAGTGAGGGAAAAATAATAATAGTTTTTGTTGATTTTCAAAGGATCATTGAAATCCTAAATAAGAAAAGCAATTTGTGATCATAGTAACAATTAAGCAATAGCTAGTATGAGACAAAGGTCTTAGTATATGCACGATGAGGTTTTGTCAAATATTATTGAAAACATGCTTGGAAAAAATTACGTTCATGATAAAGCTGGAACAATTGGTGGCATGATATTTAAGTTTCAAAACATGCATTTTAAAAAAAAACATGTAGTTCAATGCAAGTATCACGTACAAGACATGCTTAAGTAACATGTACACGTCACGCTTAAGCAGTAGGGGGCCATGTTAGAAATACCATCGCGTCCGATGATTTACCCATAGCACTTTGGGTCCCGCTGCTTCTTCCTCATCACCCCTGAACACGCGGCTTAAAAGCCATCACCTTATACCTCCCCACGCAGGCTCACGATGCCCGATTTGGTCATATCCGGAGTATGCCACACGATAAATGACCCATGCACCCTCAGAGCACTCCGTCCTAGGTGCATGGATCTGGACGTGAATAGCGGGAACTGTTTAAGACTGCAAGCCCATGCTTGACCGGCCGAACCCTGCCCTATCCATCGCCCGACCTTGGGCCCAACACAACCACGTCAGATGCAACACGTCACAAGAACACCATCACGACAAATGATCACGATACAAGACCAATGATGGAGTAATTTCACAAAAATCATAAAACCGATGTTTATTTCGAAATCACTCTTGTATAAATTATGCATCTGAAATAAGTATGCAATCACGTATGTCACGAATGATGCAATGAAGCATTTTAGCTCACGATGAAATATTTAATCGACAAATAGTTTTTCAGAATTTCCTTAAAAGAATGTTTTCCTCGAATTCATTTTCACAAAACATGCCTAAAAAATTACTTTTGCAAGATACGTGTTTGAAAACATTCATGCAGGTAATAGTTGGTGCCAAGAATTGGTGAATGTAAAATGAGTTCTGAATTTGATTCGAAAGTGTTGAAACCCATTTTCATGTCAAGTATTCAAAGCATGTTGAAAGTACATATATATATATATATGACGTATTCCTTCCAGTTTTGAAAGACATATAACTATAATTTTGAGAGGCAACTCACCTCGTCCAATCGAATACCAAGCTTAAGTCGAGAACTCGAGTGATGCTCCACCTATCTCGTACGTGCAATTCCTATTCCAAGTAACTGCACTCATCCAACGCTTATTCATCTAGCAATATACCATAAAATTTCTGTCACACTTTACTTCTAAGCCACAAACACAAAGGCAAGAGATAACGACACTGTGCGCATCCGTCGTCCTCATCGTTACCATTCTTTGTCCATCCATTTACCATTATACCAACATGAAACTCATATCCACAGATTCATAACAATATCATCTTTATCACCATATAAGTTTCATCTCAATTCCACTAGAGAAAAGGGTGAATCGGGCCTTTAAGGTTGATCTCCCAAAACTGCCAATATCACGCACATCTTGCCATCTTGTAGACAACTCCAATTTCCAAACCCATTTCAGCCTCGAATTTGTCAAATCCTCTGCCTATAGTTATCTACACTCACATGGCTTTCCAATGGTAGTCTTGCATGTGCAATCGGACATGGGTAATTCCATTTTTGGTCAAAACAAAGTGGGTGGCCGTTTCTGGAAATCGAAACAGGGCACTGGTGGTGATCTTGAGGTACTGTTTCTTGACTGTCTATAAACTGAATTTCAGAGAAACTTAGCTTTACAAGCATCTAGATTCAATAAGATTTCTATTGGTGGTATTGCATGTACAATAAAAATAGGGTAATGATGTTTTATGGGCAACACAATCGAATGAACATTTCTGAAATTGGAGGCTTGTTACTGGCAATGATATTTCCATGGTGATTTCTGGACATTTAACCAAGAGTTCTTCAACAAAATACTCAAGTAAACTTATCTACACTTAACAAGGATTCTACAGGTGGTCTTGGATAAGTAATTGAACCATCATAAGCAACATTTCAGGGGAAAACAAAATGGGAGACAGATTCTGGGCTGAAAATGATGCAGTGCCAGTGATTATTTGATTGACAATTCTTGCTTATTTCCTTAACCAAAACCAGAAAAACTCACCAGTGACATCATCTATACGAAAAGAGCTTTCCAATGGTGGGATTGCATGCATGATCAAACAACCGGAACCATGGTCTCTGACTACAAGAACATGAGGTGAAGTTTCAGGTATTGCAAATACAGCACCTGTAGTAGTGATTCGGTGGTGGTTTATGGAACTTTAAAGAGTCAATTTGCAAAATATGACTTTATAGATTTCTTCCTCGTCCTCTTAGGATTAATTTGAGCTAAAGAAATCTGAATTCGGAGGTCCTTTGCTACCTCAAAGCTTGAGAAGAACAAAACTGACAGGGCTGGGATTTCTACACGGGAATTGCTGAATTTCTTTACTCAACTTCTTGTCTTTTGAGAGAACTAAAGAGCTGTTCTTTTGAGGGGAATTTCCAGAATGAAGGTGATGAAGGGAGTGTATAAATAGTTGAATGCTCTTTGCCTAACTACAAGGAATGGTTGAATGCTCTTTACCTAACTACAATGTGGCACGTTTGAAAGCAAGCATGCTGGAATTTTATTAGTTTGCCACCTATTGGTCTCCTTCTCATTATTTGTGCATGGGAGGATATAATATATATATATATGTATATATATAGGTATGCGTGTGTTTACATGTGTTTATATTTATATATGTAGATATGGATATGTTAAAATATTCACAACATATAATGATGAAGGTGAAATTATACATAAAATGATATGATGCATCAACTATTCAACAAAGATGTGTAAATGCTACTTGCCTATTTAACATATAGTTCAAGCGTAAGATTCGTTATATGGCGAAAGAGTGAAATATTGTGTGGAGCCCGAAACATAAAAATTCGTTATATGGCGAAAGAGTGAAATATTGTGTGGAGCCCGAAACATAAAAATGGAAGAAATTACAAAAATCTAATTAACGGCAATTATAATTCTTACATTCGTCTCTACGGAATAAGGAGCTGAGAATAGAGAGTGTTACAACTCCCATGTATTGATATCTGCTTGAGCGTTCGAATAATATGAAAGGGACCACAAGGCTCGAAAATAGGGGTATCACATTATTTCTATTTATGGTGAGAACTAAATCAACTAATAGATTCTGTTCACTAGTATTTTTAATGTAAGTTTTTTAATATAACAAACCTTTGAAAAAAATATTAATGGATTCAGCTAATTATTTTGTCTGAATATTTAGCAATATTCGGACTAAAAGAGACTATTTCTAAACTCATGCACAAAAACGTCTTGTTTTCCTACTTATCCACTGTTCAACATACATTTTTATATAAGATATGCAACTTCCATGACAATATGAAATATTTATTACGTTAAAAGACAAGAAAAGTGAGCCAAATGTCTATATCATATAATAATTAGAATGAGTTATAGACTTATAGTAAGGAATAGAGGTGACCAACAAGCCGAGTCGGCTTGAAAAAAGCTTGACTCGAGCTCAAGAAAAGTCAAACTGGAGCCTAGCCTAACGAGCCGAGTTCGAGCTCAAAAATACCTGTCTGAAGGCTCGCGAGTCTGAATAAAAAATAATATTTTATTTACTTATTTTTTAATATATATATATATAAATAATATTTATTTTTTAATATATACATATACATAATATAATATCTTATAGTATTATATATGTTTAAATAATAATATTTTAGTATTTATCATGATTATATTTACTTATATATATATTTAGACACAAAATTATTATTAATAATAATAATATATATTACTTAAAAAAAAATCTGAGCTCGAGCTCGAGCCAAAAAATTTGACCAGACTCAGCTCGTGGACACCCCTAGATAGGAACTAGGAAGTCTTTACTTTTGTAGCTTGTGCATAATTACTCAAAGTAGGTAGGCATCTCTATAATTCATCTAAACTTCAGGGTCTAAATGAAATTAAAAATACCACCCTTTTAATTCGAAGCTGCTTGTATTTTTACTTCTTTTACCTTTTCCTTTTTTCCTTAGTCTCCGCAGCTTCGCAACAATGGCGACAGGCTCAGAGGAAGCCAAGCTTGAGCTCTTCCTTCAGTGGCTAAAGGTCAGCATATATATATATATATCTGAATGTGTATGTATTTTCATTATTGTTACGATTACTTCAAATAACAGTGAAATTGATAATTTGAGTTCAGGTAAATGGAGCGGAATTACGGGGTTGTAAAATCAAATACTGCGATTCGAGTAAAGGGTTTGGAATTTTTTCATCTAACGATGTACCTGATGGTAAAAGTTTTGAGTTTGATTTTTACTTTTCTCGGTAAATTCAATTCTATTCGACCGTTCTTGTGCACGTCTGTTATATGCTTGATTATTTATATTTTCTTTTCACCTGCAAAGAAAATTAAACAAATAAAAACTGGAATTATATGAAACGAAGCTATTTAAAGTATGAAGTTAACAATCTTTTTGAGCTTTGCAATTTTCTTAAGTTGTTTAATGGTCATTTATGTTTATACCAACTGAAGCCATGGCATATAATTACACACACACACACACACACACACATATATATATGTATATATAAGATTTGAGGAGATGGGTAGGCAGAACCCCATTGTTTAACGGAAATGGACTAACCTCAGTTTTCCAATTTAAAAAATGAAAACTTTATGAATTGTAGAGTAAGTTTTCTTTCACTAAACTGGCGATTATCTAGTTGTGTGATTTATTTATTTTGTTTTGTTTTATAAATAAATTCAGGAGTTCTGCTGGTGGTTCCACTTGACCTAGCGATTACTCCTATGAGGGTACTAGAAGATCCTCTGATAGGATCCGAATGTAGGTCAATGTTTGAGGAAGGCGAAGTTGATGACCGGTTCTTGATAATGTTATTTCTAACAGTTGAACATCTAAGAAAGAACTCTTCCTGGAAGGCGTATGTACAAATTTAATTGTCACTTCTATTTTTTTGTAAAGCAGAAATTTCTGTATTTCTTACATCGGAGAGTTATTTTCATCCCAATAAGAAAACAATCATGATGTGATCTTAATTTAGGTATCTTGATATGCTTCCCACTGAATTTGGAAATCCACTTTGGTTTACCGATGATGAGCTTTTAGAGCTAAAGGGAACCACATTGCATCGAGCTACTGAACTGCAGGTAAAGTGTTTCATTTTAAAAGTGTCTATTATTGATTGTTTAAAATTTTGAATTGCACTTTAATTGCTCACATTATTAACAATATCAAATATTCATGGTTCCTATGTTCTTATGAAATATTACTTTTGTTACTAATATTTGCCATGTAGCATATGTGACTGAAGACAGGTTTATGTTAACAGAAGAAAAATTTGAAGTCTCTATTTGATGAGAAAGTGAAGAAATTGGCTGACAAGCTTTTGGCTCTTGATGGCAACCCAGAAAGGTGCGTTAATACTGTAAAATACACCATCACTTTCTCAACGTTTCATAGAAAGTAGAAATATTAGATACTGAGATTCTATTTTTTTTTTTTTTGTCTGTTTTGGCAGGGAAGTGAGATTTGAAGACTTCCTTTGGTATGATTTAGACCAATTTCTTTTTCAGTACATCAAATATACTTGTAAGCTTTAGACAGGATGCTAATAGAGAATAAATGACATATGTTAAAGGGCAAATTCGATATTTTGGACTCGGGCACTGAATATTCCCTTGCCATCTTCCTATGTGTTTCCAAGAATTGAACAAGAGCAAGGCATCAATATTCCTAATGCATCTACAAGTCATGTTTCTACTCAAACGTTGGTTAACACAGAAAATGGAAAATGTAAGATTGCTTGCCATTCATTCCAATTGTACACAATCATTATTTTTCCCCTAATTCTCAGAGATGAAAAATCCTGATAGTTTACAATCCGCTTTCTGTTCTTGAAACATGTTGATTATTGTGATTAATCAGCTCTCGAGATAAACAACTCTGGGGACCATGTTTCTGGAGTTGAACCTACTTCGCGAGAAGGAGAGACTGTATGGGTTGAGGGTCTTGTGCCAGGCATTGATTTTTGCAATCACGGTAATCCTATTGTTAAACATGATAGTTTATTTATGTGCAGTTGATTGATTGGAAGTAGTATACTTGGAAATTGTTTATTTCTCCTTTTTTTTATTACACCATTTTTTCTTCGCTGTTTTCTATTAAATTTTTCTTATTGAAACCTATATTTAAAAATATCCCTATTGCACGTGCTTCAAATTATTATACTTGCTGAAAAATCATGGATCTAGTTGGTGATATTCTTACGTAATTCTTCAATCTCTGTTGTCTAGACTTAAAGCCTGCAACAACATGGGAAGTTGATGGAACAGGATCAACAACCGGAATCCCGTTCTCTATGTACCTTCTCTCTTGTAGGATTCTTTCCCTTTGTCATTTATAGTTCTATATTCACAGTGGCTCATGATTTTTCAAGCACATTGTATTATTTTCTTGTATCTTGTCTAAACCTCGTTCAAGCAGAAAAAGTAAACTAAATTACTTTGAAACTGTTCGAGTTTGATTAACACAATAGAACTGGTTATTCCATTGTTGCTTCCTGCAAAGTTCCCTTAGAATTAATTTCCTGTCCCAGTTTCCACGATTGATCTTTCTAACAATCCTGATCAGCTTATATACCACACAATAAGGGCCCTAGTTCATAAAGTTTTCTAATAAAATTACTAAGTATGCTTCTCGTTTCAGTTTAAAGGCCAAGATATCTAACGAAATGTTAATTTTTCCTCAGCTGGGACTGTTCAAAATGAGAAAGAGATATCCATCAGCTATGGTAACAAGGGCAACGAGGTACTTTAAAGTTTGTAGAACTTTCTAGGATATATTTTTCATAAACTTCTAATCATGTTGTTTATTGTTCATGTCCTCCAATAAAAAAAAATTTGTATCTTTTCAACATCATTTTTCGTGTCCTTTTATCTTAAAACTGTATAAGTTTCTTCTATTTTCATACCTTCTCAACACTCCATAATAAATTTAAATGTATTGCAGGAACTTCTATACCTTTATGGATTCGTCATAAAGGACAATCCAGATGACTATCTTATGGTAAATCATCCTTTAACATCACTTGCTCCAGTTACTTTCGCCAGGAATGATTCACCCTCTCCCTCTTTTTTTTTTTCGTTTATTTTTCCGCATCAGTTATATAAGTAAATTTACATCTCATCCATACGGTGTAGGTTCATTATCCCGTGGAAGCTATTTCAGATGTTCCCTTCTCAGAAGCCAAACTGCAGCTTCTTGAAGCACGGGTCATCAATTAGTACCAATCAAGCTCTACAGTGGACATTTGCATGCTTTGATGCAAATAAATAAGCATTTTCATTGTTGGTTCATTTTTTGTCGTTTTAACAGAGAGGTGAGTTAAGGTGTCTCTTGCGTAGAAGTTTGCTAAAGAATGGTTTTTTCCCTGAAAGTACATTCCTAGGAGGAACTAGTGACAAGGACACTGCCGGACGGGATTTCCATTATAGTTGGAGTGGGGACCGCAAGATGCCCTCGTATGTCAATAAACTCATTTTCCCCGAAGAGTTCTTAACTGCCTTGAGAACAATAGCCATGAAGGAGAACGAGCTTTACCAAGTTTCGTCTTTACTTGAAGAGGTGCGCTTTCTCATCAGCAATTTCTTCCCTATTTTTTTTTTATTTTCCTATGGTTTTTTTTTTAACTTTGTGCTAATATTCATGTGTAAAATTACTGAAGAAGGAATAATTATATTATACATTAATAATCTTTTTTTCTTTTTGGTTACATATACATTAATAATCTGCCTGATATTTTATATATTTACTTAAACTTTCTTCTTTCTTTCTTACTTACCAATCGAATTCCAAATTGTTCCTAAAGCTTGTTGGACCTGGAAAAGATAGACAACCGTCTGACGCTGAAGTTCGGACAGCTATATGGGAGGCTTGCGGGGATTCAGGCGCTTTACAAATGCTTGTCGATCTTCTTCACATGAAGTGATTCTTTCAATATCCTCTAGTTATTACATTTATTGGACTTATGATTGGTTTCAAGTTTTGTTTTGGTGCTTACCTTAAATTTTGTATGGATAAAGGATGATGGAACTTGAAGAAGGTTCCGGGACAGAAGAGAGCGACGCTGAACTACTCAAGAAAGCCCACAAGGAAATTCCAGACAACCAGAAAAGGTACATTAATACAAGGGAAAATTGCACTATTAGTCCCTTTAAGATACATCTATTTCAATTTAGTGTCATGATTTACAAACTTGCAAAATTAGTCCATAGGACGTATTTTTTTTGCATTTTTAGTCCCAACCGTTGAGCAACGAACACAAATTATTAGTTTGGTCGCATGTCATTACCAAACCCTTAACAATGCTCTTGCTCTATATAAGTTGATGATTGTATCCCACGTCAATCCAATTATTATCAGAACGTGCTTTGGTTATATAACGCTATCATTTCCTTTTATCTTGATTTGTTGCAGATGTAGCACCAAAAATAGCTCTGTTGATTGCACATTGATGAGTAGAAGAAGATGGGATATCATAGTATATAGGCACGGCCAGAAGCAACTTACTCGTCTTTTCATAAGGGAGGCGGAGCATGCATTGCATTTAGCATTGAGCGAAGGGACTATATAAATTGAGCGTAATGACAGAACTTATGTGCAACTGAAAAATTATAGCTCCGAAATAAGACTTTTTACACCTAATAAATCATATGTCACGTATTACACAATCGTTTAGAAGAAAAAATATGGCTTTTTAGGTTATTTGCGGGGACTATATAAAACCAGAGTATTGTATGTCAACTTTTTGATAAGCATTGCTCGAATATAATTACAATCTTACATAAATTTGATGGCATAATAATTATTAGTGTCTTGAAACTTGAAATATGAAAAGCTCCACCCGAATGGAAGTATGTTGGATCATCATGAGCGGGTTCGGAGCTTATAGGTCCATATTTAACCCATGCTTACCATATGGACCAAATACTTGTGGATATATCACATTTGGGACAATAGACATTTATGAAGCTCTACAAATATGTAACTTTTGGATTGGCAAAATTATATTTTTAGTCCCACAATACAGCCAGGTGCGCAATACTAATCTTAAATTTTATGAGACTTGCACATTGAGTCCCACGTAAATACACAATGAATTTTTGTTACACATTTGATTTTTTCCGGTTAGAAATTAAAAATAGAAATGACTAGGAACTGTTATTTAACTTTAGTAAATTTACATAACACCCCATGAATTTTATGAAACTTGCAAAAAAAAAAAAAAACTTGTTATTTAAAGAAAAAAAAAAGACGGGTTAGTTGCAACCTCCTTTATATCTCTAAATCATCCTTCTTTTATTTAAAAGTTTATATTTTCCAAAAAACTAAATAAATCATAAAGATCACGACAATTCAGAAAAATCAACAGAAATAGAAATGATGAGAAAAATTCAAGAAAATAATCAGAAAAATACTGAAAATTTAAGAATAACATCTCATTGAAGGAGATCATGGTATAGAGTGCCCAACTACAATACCAATTGAAGGAAATCATGGTATCATAATAAAAGTGAGGGAAATGGTGGAGCTCAAATTGAGTTCACGAGAATATATGCAAAATAATTGTTTTTTGAAAAATTGATGTTTGGAGGAATTGATTTTATGGATTTGCAATTGGTCAAAAACTTCAATTTCAAGCTGTTATAATATTTCTGTAAATTATGATAGACCAAAAGTAATTTTGGTTTATGCAAGCAAGCACTTGCACAAGTCATGATAGGGGTTCCTCAACCATAAAAAAATTATGATAGGGGTTCAAAAGTGATCACGAGAGTCAAAAGTTACGTAGCCAAATTCAATTTTTTTGTAACACTTGGTTTAACAATTTCATGTTTTTACAGAAAATTGAATTCACATCTATACTATTAAATATTGGAATGGGGTGTTTGACTGGATTTTGACTCAATTGAGTTGAATTCTAATTTTATAGAATTTTGATTTTTTTTATTAAATGGAAAAAATTCCATTAGTTGATTAACTTTATTCACCGGTGAATTTTTAAAGAAAAATCAGTCTTATATATCATTCAATCAAAAGTTTACAACGCTTGGAATAATACAATTCATATCGACTCAAACGATGTAGTACGAACATCTGAAACACCAACTATCAAGTTTCTTGAAGATAACAAATCTTAAGAACTCACAAACGAATACAAGAAAATTCTTGTGCAACTCTATTCAAGGAGAGACGAAACTCTCATTCGAGAGAGAAAGCAAACTCTCATACGAGAGAGAAAATAAATGCTAAACAAAAAATCTAAAACGATATATAAAAACCTATATATCACCCGTCTTCATCTCGTCAGATTTGTCTCGTTAGATTCATATCCGTCTCGTCAGATTTAAAAATGTGATGTACAACTTGAAGAAGGGTGCTCCAGCTCAATCCGCCGACGATGGTGGTGGTAACAGTGGTGAAGTGGATGACTGCTTCACCAAGCCATCGCCGATGGAGGAATAGAAGAAAAAAGAAAACTAAGGTTTAGAGAGAGACGGGAAGAAAGAGAGAGGCCTATTCTTATTCTTATTTACCGGTGAATTTTTAAACGACTTAAATTACAAAAATCAGTCTCCTCATAAATTGCACATATCATTATAGGAATAAACTAATTCCTTAACCGCAGGGATATTTCTTTCTTTATTAGCTATCAATCAATAAGAATCCCTAATCAAGCAATTAGAAGTTTATAAAAAGAATTTTTTCATATATAATGAGGATATATCTTAAATAATTCTTTTTGCATTTTAAAATTTGAAAATCATCCGCGATTTCTTTCCAAATATATCAAGGCTTCTAATCTAATGTCAAATTGCAAATTAGTATTTGCAGTTTAGATACGCTCAAAACGAGTGAGTTGATAACGGTAATAACTCTTAATTTATTTCTTAGTGTTACATGAATATCTTATATTTATACCTTTAAGTTTGTTTTCTTATAGAAAATGATGAGATTTCTCACGACATGTTGATACCAATACTTTAGATATGCTCACAAGTACTTCAAAAATTTGTATTTTCAGCTTTCTATTGCTTTTAGTCATTAGTTACCTTTAGTTCTTATATAATTCGTTATTGTGTTTTTATAACTTTTGCTAATTCAAAATTTCCAAGTATCAATTAAGAGATGTCCCGTATAGTTGATGAATTCGTATCATTTTGACATGTTTGATTAATATATATATATATATATATATATATTTCTTCTTCTTTTGAGCGATTTGATCTTTCGGTTAATTTCTATAGATTTATGAAAATTAACTCTTTTTCTTTCGCTTTTATAGTATGGGACTGAAGGACTATATTTATATAATTTTAAAGTTTGCAAATGTTTAGATTATTTTAATTCTCCGTACTTTCTCTTTTATTTATTGTTATTTTTCTGGTTATTATGTTGGTTTTAAATTTGAATTTTGGCAGGTTTATCTGGGATGAATACCTCATTTTAAGGTTAAATAATTTTTCATTATCAAATGCTATGCCTGCTGTCCTTTTATTTTCTATTTTCTTTTTAACGTTTGGTCCTGGTTTTAAATGTATTTTGCGTGTACCACCTCAATTTAGGAATTTTCAATTTTAGAGGCTAAATGGCACTTTAGGATCAAAAATGCTATCCTACATTAATTTACAGAACTAAATTTATCACTTTTTCCCAAGTTACATGACTAAAATAACACGTTTACTTGGCAAAATTACGGAATCTTAGTCTCATAAATTATGATATGTGGCAATTTTGATTCTCAAACGGTAATTAATTGCCCTCTTGAGAAAAATTCCAATGTGAAAAGTCGCATGCTAACACTAGATCACATAATCCTCCATATAGGGTCAACGCTCTAGCGCTCCAAGCTCGCTCTTGCGCTCCGAGTTTAAGAGCTTCGCTCTATGACGCTCTTAAAATTCTTAATTCTCGAACTAAAATTTAGAAATCACACTTGACGAAATAAGAATAATTTTTCACTAATAGTTAATATTTCATGCGCCTTCAATGAAAATTATTTTAGTAGTCAAAATAAGTAAAAGATTTGCCCTAAAAAAAAAAACAGAAACAAATATAGATATTGTAAAAAGTCAATATTTATAACTTCTAATGTTGAATTTTAATCTTAATGTCCTTTTCGGTCAAGAGTTGAGACATAAAACTAATATTATTTTAATAATCTTAATCTTTTTTGTTTCATCGTATATTATATTTTTTTTGCATGTTAAAAAAGATAATTACATCATCTTATTTTTAAAATTCAAGTTGACAAATACTTATTTTAATATGAGATAATCTTATTAAAATAATATCTAAAGATAATTTGGATGAACAATTTATAATAATATGTGAGATATATGACAAGATAAACTTTAAAATATATTTATATTACATACGCTCTAAGGGGCTCCCGCTCCCAAATTTTTCAAATTTTATCGCTCTACGCTCCCGCTCCCGCTCTGCGCTCCCGGTTTCGCTCCCGCTCTATGTGACTTAGTGCCAACCACGTGACATTTTCTTCCAGGGTTCAAATTTACGATCAAATTTGTCCTTATATTGAGAAAAGGTAAAAGTTATCACATTAAAAATGCAATGTCAATATCCACCGAATAATTAACACCACTCCTACTAAGTGTATGACTAAAACTGTAATTTTATCTTAATTTTTAGTACAATGTATTAATATCCCTAAATGGAAAAGATATTTCTATTTTATCTAAATAATAGTTAGTTAGCATGAGTTGATACTACCTAAGTTTAGATTAGGCACCTCTTTCAATAATTTGACAAAGAAAAAAAATCAAAAGATCATCTAGCAAGTCATACATATCTAACAAGTATTATCATTTTTTGCAAAACTAAATCATTTAATGTCTTTTCGTACGTAGCACGAGAATTACGCTAGTTTATCTATACCCAAGAGTTTATCTCTCTCCACGTCACAATCTCGCGTGCGCGCGCATATATATATAAATATATATAATATATATACATATATATATATACACACACAAATGTGAATACAATATAAGATGTTACATGATTATATGGCAACTGATTGAAATCATGATGCAATATAAGTGGTTACCTCAACATCATTTTAAAAGAGTGAACTAAAATCAAGAGACTTATCCTCATTGGATCTTCAAATATTTAATTGAAGATATAGCTTACTCAACATGGTTCGAATTTTAGAAGTTTCCGAGACTTTTAAACATTTCAAATATTTATTCGATAAAATATATGTATGACCGACCGAATGGTTGTAACTGTACCAATATAGAGTCTTGGAATCTTCTTTGAGTTACAACATAAGCGTTAGGCGGATGTTTTTCTTATTTTTTGGATAAATACTTTAGGCGGATATTGATAGACATATGTGCCACTTGAGATATTGAGCAATTAACGCTTATGTATTCCAAGTTATGAGCACTTTAGATGTTGCATGCATATATGATGAGGACGAAGCTAGGATTCAGAGGTTGGGGGCAAATGTTAAAATTTGAGGAAACCTTAGGCACTGTATGGATGTGTTTTTTAAAAATATTTTCATTTTTTGGATCACCAAAAAATGAAATTTGGATCACCAAAAAATAAAAATTCAAAAAATGAAAATGCACACTCCAAGGTAAATTCGACAGAAAATATTTAAATTTTAAATCCTACTGCACATTCTCCTATATAACTACTCATCATTTCATCATTTCAATCACTTCATTCTTTCTCTTTATTAATTATATAATTAAACTATTCAACACATTCTCTTTCTTACTTTATCATAAATAAAATATTATTTTAATTTTTTCTTCTATCATCATTACATATATAATTAATTCAATCAACTTTATATCACATTCACACAATTTTCAAACATTTCTCAAAAACCCATCCAAACAAACAAATAAAGTCAACATTTTCACACGAATTTCTATAATACACATTTCCGAAAAAAAACTCAGAATTCATTTTCGAAAACACAATCATACAGAGCCTTAATATTTTTAGATTTTGAGGGAGGCGAAATGTCAAAAATCAAAAAGTTTTAGGGGGCAAAATGTGAAAATTTAAAATTTTGTAGGAGATTTTTTTTCTTCTCAAAATTGTGGTGTCGGGGCGGGGACAAAGGGATTATAAATAATAGATCTTATATTTGTCAAGAAAAAATGCAAGCGACTTTAAACAAAAATTGAAATAGAGGATTCAAAGTATCTAAGACAATTATAGAGATTAAGAACTTGCTAAATAAACCGAAAGAATGTTTAAACTATGTACATATGTGATAAAGTTACATAAGAGTATATGAAAATTGCCAGCAGATGGAGAAAGAAAGCTGACTAACTGTGAAAAAACGCAAAAGAATTATTGAGCTTCTGAAGCTTCAAGCAAGACTGTAGCTTGCTTAATTAGACATTTAGTGTGTGAGTTTTGTTTTTTAGATGCCTATAAATAATATTTTAATTTCTGAAATAATTGTTTTTTTTTAATGTAAAAATAATATATGTGATACTATTAATTATACACTAATATTTTAAGACAATATGTCGTTTACTACTTCAGCCTTTTCGTTTTAGAAATGTTGTGAGCGTCATATTATGTGTGTAACATCAATGGTCAAAAGCTAAGTGAATATGCTCATTATACCATGTTCGCCTTTCTTTTTTGGTATAAAGGACTTCCATTTGATTATTTATACTTATATAAGAATGGCGTACTACAACTTTTAGTCACAATCAAAAGGAATTTATGCAAATGTATAGCCAGATACTATAATGGTAAGAGTAGTTATGGATGTGATCCCTTCCCTGTTTGATTGACTTTGTGACATAATAATGACGTGGAAAATGAAGCATGAACTTGGTTTGTTGAAAATGATTCGAATCTTGTTTGTTTGATCGAATCTAAGTGTAATTCATCTTATTGCTTTGTGGTGTATTATTTGACAAGCGTACGTTTGATAAGTGTAGTCCCCTTTTTTGTGAAGTAAATTTGGATTATAAATTCCCAGTGAGTTTTTTTCAATGGGTTTCATTAAGGTTTATCAAATATTTGGAATATACAAAAATGTAAAAATAATAACAGCCGTCCGTGGGCTTTCTAGCTTGTGCGCTGCCCGACTAGAAATGAACCTACATTTAAAAATTTTAGGCCCGAACCCAGATAAGGATGGACTAGGGATTTCTAAATATAAACTAGACTAAAATCACACCCATGGAATCATCATCATTTTGCAAATTTGCATCATCTATTTCAATTTTCGTTTCATCTTGTATTTCACTTCATACATGTGCCTTAAGTATATGCTATAAAGCCTATGATCACAACAAAATGTATATATCAATAAAGATTTTATACACTGCTGTTAACCAGTACTTTTCAAGTAAACTGGCACATCTTTTTGGCTATAACAAAGGAATATAATAATATATTTGACTATATAACTACAAAATAAAAATAAGACATAGGAATCAAACTTTCTTGCTTTGAGCTTGATAAGATTAGTACACAATTACATGCATGATCAATAAATTAGAAAAGATTAGCTTAATTAGTTACACTAAAGTTAACTACCAGAAAGAAAAAAATTAATGTATGGTCATAAGGTTCAAATTTCCTCTGAATTTTTTTTTTTTTTGTCAAATTAATATATATGCTCGGTGATAAATTGAAACAATTACGACCAAAATTGCCATTGAGTCAGAAGTTAGCTGGTTAAAATAGGCAAGCTAATCATACATGATTGTATATATTCTAATACAAATGGGTCAACACATAGCATTAAAATGTGATTGAATTTGGTCTAAGATATACAATTGCATGCTTGAAACTAATACAAAAACTAATAAAAAAAACACTCAAAAACCTATATATGCCGCTTCTCTCATCTCTGCATGATGACTGCTAATCCAAAAACTAGGGTTACCAAATACCAAACTTTAATTCTCCATCATTTATTCCTAAGTATATTGTTGAGGCAAAAAACGTCACTCTGACACTGTGTAAAGGCCTCATGCTCAAGTAGCTCTTGAACGGTAGGCCGCCACTTAGCCTCGAATTCGAAACAATTTACAACCATATTTTCGAAAGACTTGGAAAATTTACCTTTTTTGAACAAAGATGAGGCGAATCGCTTAAATCCACCTTCGCTCGTCGTATCTCCCCACTCCCGAGGAAGCGCCTTTTGAGTCAGGATCGTCTTCAGCCGGCTTTCAAGGTCATCCCTATTGAAAACTTTAAGCCCCCCGTAAGCTAGTTCTAATGCGGTTATGCCTATTAGCCACACGTCGGATCTTTCACAGATGAACGTGTCACGGTGATACACCTCGGGCGCGGCGGCCCAATGGCAGATAGAATTATGTGGCAGGTACTGCGACGTCGACTCGGGACTATCCTGAACGTCGTCATATACCGAAGCCCCGAAAGCGAGCCGGATTTCCGATTTTGCGTTAAAGAAGACATGGCCTGCGTTAATTTGACCGTGAATGAGTCCCTTTGAATGGATGAGGGACAGACCTCTCAAGATTTCTCGCAGAACTACAATAATGCACACTTCAGGGAGTCCGTATGGGAATCTAGACGTCATTATGGAGCGTAAGGATCCCAAATCCATCAATGGTAAAACCACAGAGTAATATCTGCTGTAGTGGAAGGGCTTCCTTATTCCCAATATGTTTTGATGGTAGGGGACTTTAAGACTTCTCTCGACATCGACTCGCAAAGCCTGCAGAATGACGTCTTGGGTAATGCCCACCATCTTAACAGCAACGAATACATCTTTGATGGGCGTGCTCTGATCATGCTGATTCAGGAAATTAGCCCATGTGTCGAAGTCGGCGGATAAGACCGCTTTACGGACTACAACGCCATCGGACGTGTTTCCGATGGCATGCATGACGAAGAATCGATCCCTTCTCTGATCGACCAGGAGGAAGGGGGTCTCGATGGGGTTATTTTGGTGGTTTGAAGGGTCCATTTCGATATCGCTTTCTTGATGATGAGTTGGAGGGACGAGGGTTTGGAGAATCTTGAATTCCTCCGATCACTTTCTTGATGGTGAGTTGGAGGGACGAGGGTTTGGAGATTCTTGAATGATCACTTTCTTGATGATGAGATGGAGTTCCGATCACTTTCTTGATGAATTGGAGGAGGGTTTGGATGGTTGAATTACGATCAGTTGGACGCACAGAGAAGAGATGGAATGAAATTTTTTTGGTGAATTGAATGGAATGAAAAATTTCCGGTGAATTGAATGGAAGGAAATTCTGTGGGTTTCTGAAGGAACTACGCGAAATTTGAAAAGTGATGATGAAGTTTATGAAGCAATATTCAAATCTTCTGTATATAAACACTACCGTTAATCCTAAGGCGTGTGGGCTTATTCAGCAAGACTTAAAATGAAGCCCACACATTCCGGCCCAACTAGTTGGGTCATATTGTCTTAGACCGACTTAGTATAACTGCGAAGGAGTTTTACTTTTAACAACGGTGGTACTTAGTAGAGTAATCCACTTAAATTCTTCTTGCTATAATAGCTATGTGATAAAACTTTTGAAAAGATTATTTTCACTTTTTGTATCAAGGATAAAAGTTTCTTGATAAATAGAGTAAATATTATATATTTATAAGACATTTTCACTAAGACATTTTGTTCTAGAATAAATATAAGATGTTCTGGGACGTAAAAAATTAATTAAGTGTGACACGTTGGGGCTAAATATAAAAGTTTAAATTACATGTGGGGGCTAATTGGAATATTGTACAATTATGTATGTCTATTTTTTTAAATATTATCTTATTTAAAACCTGGGAGACCGTGAGAAGAATTCTCGTTTACTTTTTTCAAATGATATTCAGGAAATCAAAATTATAAGGTAAAAGAGAGATAGATACAAATTTGATAAGAGATGCAAGCTCGAGACTGGGATGTCTCCCTTCAACATATTTGGCGCGAAAGAAATCAAGTCGCTGACGCTTTAGCGAAACGGGGTATTAACACCCCTATGCACCACATGGATGCTCCTGTTTCACAAATCTATCATTTTCTAGACAATGATAGAGATGACCTTACTTGGCCTCGTTTTGTGACTATCAGCCCGGGTTTGTCGGGCTGAGACTATTTACTTTGGGTAACCCCCCCATTTTTATTCAAAAAAAAATAAAAATTTGTTAAGAGGTACCGGACCTCCCCCAACCAGATCGAACAATCTGCTCCTGGCCCCCCAATGAAGAGTTTAGCATTAAATTCGTTTATCGTTGGCTCAGTGCCAAAATGAACCCTCCAACCCTCCCCGATCTTCCTTGGAATACCCTCTGGAAACTCCACTTTTCTCTCTGAAAGTCATATTTTTTGCGTGGCTCCTCGCACATGAAAGTATTCCAACACCACAACTTTTACATTCTAACAAATGCCGTCTTTCGTCCCCTTTGCGCACACTATGTGGCGCGGAGCAAGAAAACACCACGCATCTGTTTTAAGAGTGCCCAATTTTCACTTCTCTCCAGCACTTTCTTAGAACCCGTGGTACCAGATTAGTGAACGCTAACGTCTTACTCCATCTCCACTCACCCTCTCTTTCACTTTCCCAAAAACGTACTCTAGCGTATACCTACTAGTGTATCTGGCAAGCGCGAAACAAAGCTATTTTCCAAAATGCCCTTATCAATAACTGGACCATACACAGGAAAATCTTGACCCTGCTTTCATACCACGAGTTTGATAAACCAATAGTGCCGCCTCCCCAGTCTGTTTCTCTTAAATGGATCGCCCCACCACATAATTGGTTTAAGTTAAACATAGATGGATCTTCACTAGGTAACCTGGGGTAGGCAGGTATAGGCAGGATCATAAGAAATAGTCGAGGGGAATTTGTTGCGGGATTCTCGATTAATATTGAAATTACTACAAACAATCTTGTAGAAATTTGATCAGCTAAAGTTGGAATCTATCTAGCCAGTAAACTAAAGTGACTCATCTGATCATTGATACCGACTCTATGCTTTTGTTTCACGTTTTGCTTGCAAGACGACGCAAGACCCAGCTATGTAGACTCATCTCCAGAGCTCTAATGCAGCTCATCTAGTGAAGGCGGGAGCCTCGCAGCTTGATCTAGCGAATTACTATGAGACGTGCCCCTGATGTTTTGAACCCTTTTTTGTATAGGGACCTTGTATGTACTGTATATAGGCTAGTGCCTCAGGGACATCTTTGTATAAAGGCTTGTACTCTTGTTTGATGTAATATATTGCGTTTTTCTATTCAAAAAAATAATAATTTGTTAGAGGTATTAATTATTAATTAAATATTAAATGATTCTCCTCTCTAACAGCTTAAGCATTTAGTAGAGTTGGTCATTCAATAAAATTGATTTGGAGTTGGTCTAGTGGTATCCACCTCCCACTTTATACGAGAGGTTCTGGGTTCGAATCCAGACTGCTACAAGTTGTGGCTCTCCCCTCTTTTATGGAGACCAATAGAGTTTTTATTGCTCAAGATTATAACTATCCACCCGGATTTGTCGGGTTAGATATTTACGGTATCCCCTCGTCTTGAATTTATATAAAAAAAAAATTGATTTGGAGAAAAGTTTAATTTCAATTTTTTTTTAACTTTTGCAAATTAATAAGGTAACGTGCTTTATCAGTATCACCAAATAATCCATTCTTGGTGCTAGCCAATGGATTATTTCTAGATATTCCTAATCTAGGCTTATATGTGCCAGGAGGGAATATTTGGTGAATGATTAAACTCAACACATGAGTAAATTCATATCAAAATATTGGGGCTAAGGGACTGTTTTGGTGTGGGAGGAGGAGACGGAAATTTCTTGTATTTTCTTCCTCAAGTTAAGCGTGTAAGATGATTAGAAATTTCATCATCTTATGTGTTCTAAACACATATTTAGATGAATAATCCTAACCCGAGCATAATAAGAATATAAGGCAAGTCAAACTCTTCTTTTATTCAACTTCCTTAATTCTAGATATACTAAATAGGATATTCCTAATAAGTAGGAACTTAGTCACCAAGTAACTAACTCCTTCCTTATCCTTGTGTATCTTTTTGATTCTCCTAAATCAAGACTTGGAGAAGAATTAAATCCCTCCTCCATAAAACATTCCCAACGCCTATATCAAAACTTGGAGTCCATGAATTTTATCTCTCTCTTTAATTCTTGACTCCTAATTAATTAAATGGTTCAACCAAAGAATTAAGTCCCAAATTATTAAAGTCCAACTTTAATTATTTATCCAATATTTATTTACATTTGGCCTAGCCCAATTAAATAAAATACTTGGACTCATCTAGGTTCATTCATTAATTAATCCTACTTGATTAATTAAAAAGTCCAATTAATTGATCTCTATCAATTAATTAATATTCCCAATTAAGAAAGTACTAGACTTTCCCAATTTTTCTAAAATCGATTAATCACATCACATAAACAGAAACTCTACAGAGTTAAGTGTATGACCCCTTAGGTTCATTCATGTGCTAGTAATAAGTACACTTTTCAAAGTGTCAGTGTACTAGATTAAATCACTCTTTATTTAATCAGACCATGAATCAATCACCATGATGTCATGGTACCTACAAATCGAAGTTACTGTCTAACAACGGGCATCGAAGACCTAGACATAACGAAGTATAAAGATACTATTTTTCATAATCACGATTCTCGCATAAGTAAGATCCTTCTATCTAATCTCCCGGATCGATTCTAGAGTAATGACACAGTCGAAATTCTTACGACTCAATCTCTATGTTTCCCATTACTGGTGACATCACCTTGGACCATCTAAATGATGAAACACCCAGCCTCTTTAGATATCTTGCTCTGGCTGAGACTTCTAAGTTGATGTCCTACGTAACATAGGAGATTGACTGATTCGTTAGATCAGAGATGGATCCCATGTTGGTCTCTCATGTACCTTCGTACAAAATCAGACTATACCCAAAATATCTCATATAGTGATTCGCTAAGGAATCATGAGATAAATTAAAGCATAGTGGACTATGCACAAGGTAACCTATGGAACCTCAGGTCCACAAGGATTACTCTTACACTTGCGTGATTATAGGAAGTTCTAGATCGACTAGGACACCCATTTTAGGAACTTCCAGTGGGGTTGTTCAGTTTACCCTTTTCCCAAATGAGAACCCTCATATGCATATAAATTTTCACCGTACCACTGCCTATGGAACGAGGAATGTCCTCCAAGGACATATGTATACAAGCAAGTCTTTTGGGTCCCATGAATATCCCCCATCTTGATGGTCCCTTAAATGACTTGGAACCTTTTTTAGAATCACGACCTTGGAGACATATTCCATCATCGTCATACCCGATGTCCGATAATGTCCCATAGTTATGTGTAGTTCACGGGACTTTGTTCTAAGCAATGTAAAGACATTCAAGAATAAAGAGAACCAAAGGGGGTTGGTCCGAGTGGTAAGCAGCTCGGTTCCGCTTAAGCAAGGTCTCAGGTTCGATTCATTGTGTACACAGTTACCCCCGTTGGGAGACTCAGCCACCAGGCCAGGTGTGCAACCCGGGTCGACCAACAGATTAGTTCGGCAATGCCCAGGATACTGTGGTAGGCAACCAAAAAAAATAATTTAAGAATAAAGAGTGCCATAAAAGATTCGATTTATTATAGTAAGATTGTCATAGAGTATCTTGAGAGTAGCGCCCAAACACGTCGAACACTAACTCTATCACCTCTTACATAAAGTGAGAGGAGGATACCACTAGACTAACATGTCTTAGTGATATTCCCCACTTTTAAGAATTATAAGTTGAGGCTAAAGTATAAAATTTTAAAATATATATGGGGTTAATTTAAAAAATACCAAAATTATTGTGTGGCCTACCATGATTTGTGCAAGTGTTTTGTAGCATAAACCATAGATATTTGATAACTCAAGTATAAATCAGTTTTTGTCTAAATGAAGTTGAAATTGAAGTTTTTGACTAACTGCAACTTCATTAATTTAAATCAATTCCTCCAGACAATACTTTTACAAAATACAAATTATTTTTTTTGAGGGACAGAAAACAATTATTTTGAATATCAATTCTTGTAAAGTCAAATTTCCAAACAGCCAAGTGAAACTCACTCTGGACAAAGGGAAAAAGAAAACCCAAAGATCTGCTCTAGCTGTGTTAAGCTTTTCTGGCTAGCATATTAAATGCATTTATCGTGAAAATAAAATTTACAGTGTACAAGCTCATATTGCGAGTGACCAAACGAGCTCTGATAAGAGAAAAATCTAATATGATTAAAAGATCATAATTAGAGCAACATGGATTAAAATAATTTCTCAAGAGAACACAAAAAATACCGTCCGTATTTCTTGGTTCATAAATAAAAATTTAATTAGAAGCACATGAACTTAAGCAATTTAAATATGATCTCGTTTCAGTAAACATCAATTCAATGTGCGTGTAAAAAACTAGGCAAAAGAAGCTACAAAAAGTACACACACATATATATACTTACATATATATATGTGTGTGTGTGTAAGTATGTATATATATATATTCCATTAAGCCATAACAAGACCTTTGATAAGATTGAACGGGCTGAACGAACAAAACAAACTCAATTTCAAATTCCCTCCGCTAATCACAATGCATGATCCGCCTCCCTTATGGAAAGACGAGTAAGTTGCTTTTGCCCGTGCCTATATACTATGCTATCACATCTTCTATTCATCAACGGGCAAGGAATAGAGCCATTTTTGGTGCAAGTTCTACAGCAAATCAAGATGAAAGGAACTGATACAGGTTTTATACCGAAACACGTTCCAATAATATTTGCATTTCAGGTGTGCTAGAATCATCAGTGTATATAGAGGAGGATCATTGGCAAAATAGAACAATTTTGGCAGAGTTGAACTAAGGAGAAATTGCAGTATTGGCTCTACAACATAGGGTCCGTTACAATTTTTAGTCCCATTGTTTTCAATGTTGAAAATATTGTTCCACATGATTTTATGTTATTGAAATTTTAATTCCATTTAATATAAAATGAAAGAAATTTCAAGCTTGCCATGCACGTGCTGATAAGGGTTTAATAATGCACGTGACCAAACTATTGGCTTTCGATATTTGTTTAAGGTCCAGGACTAAAAAATGCAAAAGAATACAATTTATGAACTAATTTTTCAAATTTGTAAGCAGTATGACTAAAACTGAAATAGGATGTATCACAAGGGACTATATAATACAATTTTGCCTTGTACAAATGCTCTATTTTTCAGATAGAATAGATGCTCAACGTGCCACTTATTTGGGCAGCATTTACTATAATAGAATACTTTATGTAACAATCTTATTTAATAAATAAACTCGATTATTTATATGACATTCTTTATTGTTAAATGTTTATAATTTGATTAGCCCTTGGACCACACCATAGCTATGGGGCATCGTTGAGTTCATCGTATATGGCTGATGATAGAATATGCCTCCAGGGCTATGGTCCTTACCTGAGTTCCAAATCGTGAAAGTGACCATAATCTTAGGTAGGCATCTTAGGTAGGCCTGTCAATTGGGCCCTATGAGCCGAGCTTAGAATGGCTCAAGTTCAAACTCATCGGGCTTAAATATTATAGGCTCAAACTCAGCTCATAAATTTTTTTCTTCGGCTCGGCCCAAACTCAAGCTCACGTTTTTACGAGCTTCGGGCTATGATGGTGTACAATCCTAATCTTAGGGCTATGATGATAGAATATGCATCTAGGTGCCTGAGATACTTGCTTGTACACCATACCCTTAGATGGTGTACATCATCTCATAGGTACTGACACGATGAAAGTTTGTGCATGTGTGAGGGTCCCATTTGAAAAATAGATAAATTGAACAACCCCATGGAAATTCCTCAATTGAAATCTCAATCAAATTTGGAACTTCCTATAATCATGTAGGTGACTTAAGGTCCCATAAGTTACCTTGTGTAGGTCCCACCATGTTTTAATCTATCTCCTAATTCCACCGAGAATTTTATATGGAATATTTTTGGCATGGTCTAACCATGTGCGCATGTACATATCAGACAAAGATGAAAGGATATTACTTAAATGAGGATCATAATTATGATATGAAATATCATAATAAGTCGTTTATGTCTAAGCTTTTATGGCCCATTGCTAAACAGTAACCATAATTTGTGGGTGCCTTGAATTAATGGTTGTTACTTCAAATATATTCCAAAAGCACACTGGCATTTTCGAAAAGTGTACTTACTCTTGATGCATAAATGACCCTAAGGATCACACACATAACTGGAAGTATATTCTATGCTTTAAAGATGTAGTTAATCAATTCTTGGAGAATTGAGAAAACTAGGGATGTCAAGTACTTTCTTAATTGAGAATATCACTTAATTAATGAGAAATTAATTAATTGGTCTATTTAATTGTTCAAAATTCATTAATTAATTAATCCACCATAATTAATTAAATAGTAATATTCAATCACATATGGGCCTAATATTTTCTAGAGAGGGAATTAAACATGCATGGTGAATGGTCTCATCAAAGTACAATTATGTTGTCTAGTAATTTCTATCCTATACATGCACTCTAAACACATCATAAAAATATAGACAGAAATGGATAAACATCTCACAAAGCGGTAAATTAGGATGAATCACTCAAGCCCTAACCTATGGACGCACTGAGCCAAAGTGGGTCTGGACTTCCAGCAAATAAAAACAACTATCTATTACAAGGGAATCTCCACATCTTACAATTCTTCAATCTTCGTCTTCTAGAACATAAACTAATCCTAAAATAATCTAAGAATTTAAAGAGCCAAACCGACTATTTTACAACTTTAGAAATTACAATACATGAAAACATCAAGACACAAACTAGGCTCGTGATTCATCCAATCACATAAACATGTTAAGCACATATAAATGCAATAACCAAAATCCATCGTCTAAATAAAATTGCAAATTTCATTGGGATAAATTTGAATTTCACAAAAATTATTTTTCAAAGTCCAAATTAATATTTTCCAAAAAAAAAATATTTTAGACTTAAAATAATTTTCAATTTTCAAAAAATCCAATTTGTTAGAAATAGTTTTTAGATTTAATAAAATAAAAAAATCAAGAAATTTGGGTTGGGTTTTGGGCTACCCAACCCGCGGGAGTGACTCGGACAGGTAGTGAGGGTTGGGACAAGGCGCGCCTCGGGCCGGGCACCGTTGCTCGACGGGCGGGCCTTCGGCCTACCCACTGTGCAACATCCCACCACCGGCGTTTCTTAAATCCCAATCATCACTACTTCGACAGGTTTCGGACAAGGCCTGCCTCGGGCCGGGCACCGTTGCTCGACAGGCTGGCCTTCAGCCTACCCGTTTTGCAACATCCCACCATTGGCATTTCTTAAATCCCTGTCATCACTACCTCGACCCGTTTGGGACAAGGCCCGCCTCGGGCCGGGCACCGTTGCTTGATAGGTGGGCCTTCGACCTACCCTTTTTGCAACATCCCACCACCGGCGTTTCTTAAATCCCAATCATCACTGCCTCGGCCTGTTTTAACCAAAAAATTGATTTCTTGACTACCAAACTCGAATTTTCAAAAATCAAAAGTTTCGCGAAAATCAATTAAATCCCAATGGAAAACGCAATTAACATAAAGACAATGAATATATTGATTTAAGCATGCTCAGGTTATAAACATAAAAAGGAAAAGCATCATAAATCACATAAAACGTTTTCAATTGAGCTAACTGGGCTCTGATACCACTGTTGGATTGACAAATCCCCGGGATGGTCAAGCACAACAGAAATTAAAAATTTTAAAACACCTGAGTGTTTTGCCCCTGGTGTGTGGAGAGCATCAGTTCCAATGGTATTCCTCAACATTGTGGAGTATCATCGTCCTGAGCGAGTTCTTCAACAGTTTGGATTTTGACAAGGAATTCCACGACATCCGATATCACATCCACGATTCGAAAGGATTGACCGTGCTGGGAGGGATAACGAGGATTGGTCCATTTTCAATAGGATCTTCATCGATCAATGGAATGAATGGTTACATCATGTTGTGGTAGGGGACTTGGGTGGAGGCACAACAGAGGATTACTCCGACTGGTATGATAGGATCACACGTCGGTATATTTCAAAGGAGTTGGATAGATTGAATGTCGGCTTCCAAACAGGGTCGGCACCTCTATTACATGATGTGGTTAGTATATATAATTGTGTTAGGTTAACATTACATTGCTTCATTTGGTTTTACTTTGTCTTATATTTTTGTTTATCTTTTACAGAATAGACAGATTCAAGAATTGCAAAGGGTTGTCCAAGATACCCCTGACTCGAGGCAAAGGGCTGAGGGGATGTTAGGGACTTTGAGATTGGGTCTTACACAGCTGTCCCGGATGGTGTCATGTAGTCGTCGTTCTGATGCAGCAGCGGGTGTTCATTTTGCTCAGACAGGCAGAGAAGACATGCGTCCACAGAGGAGAAGTAGTGTCAAAAGAGACGTCGATGATGTACAGGATTCAGAGGACGAAGAAGAACTTGTACGGCATCACTCACGTCCGTGTGTGGGCGAACCTGGGACTTCGAGTCAAGTTCCTCGCACCCCCACTTTCGGACCATCATCTTCAACTGTAGCAGATCCTTATGCTACCAGCGATTACTTTCCTCAGATGGTTGATCCAACACCCGAGCCTCAGTTGCCTTACACATTCCAAGATGAGGGGCCTTCATCATCAGCGTGGGCAACGCCCGATAATTTGTGGGCTCAATATATAGGGACTCACACGGGTCTGGACCACTCGAATTATCCACTTTGGTCAAGATAATTAAAGTGCCTGACAATGTGTGTTTCAGATGCTTTCGCCGATTCCGAGTACATTTCGTAAGCATGCTCTGTCAACCCCGAGTTTCCGCCCATTCTCAAGGCATCTTGGTGTCGTTTATAAAAATAATCGACACAACGATGAAAAGTGCATTCCACAATAGCGGTGGACGGAAGATGACGAACACCTTTCAACACAACATTTAAGCTCTCTCCCATATTTGTTGTCATAATGCCTTCCCGGATCCCTCCATCATGTGCAAGTGTCCACTTTTCACATGGAATTCTGCTCAGATAACTGAAAGCATCTTCATCCTTTTGTCGGATATCCGCCATGATTTTATCGAACTTCGAAATACTATGTGTCATACCTGCCTGATAACATAGAGTTTTCATAACTTTATTTTTGAAACGATTATTAAAGTTTGAAGACACATGTCGTAGGCAATATCGATGAGCTCCATGAGGACGGCAAAAGGCGGGTACAAGCTCAGACGCATGACGTATGCCGTTGTGACGATCAGAAATAAGGCACACACCTTCATTCATTCGAAGAAAATGTTTGCTCACCAACTGCAGAAACCACAACCACGAGTCATTCGACTCATTATCAACAATTGCAAATGCAAGAGGCAAAATCTGATTATTTCCATCAAGAGTCGTTGCGATCAACAACTTAGCTTTGTAGCGTGCATATAGATGTGTCCCATCAACGCAAATAACTCTCCGACAATGTTGGAATCCATCTATACATGGCTTGAACGCCCAAAACACATACATGAAATTTTTTGGATTTCCATAGATGCTTTTGTGTTTCCATTCAACAACTGTGCCCGGATTCCACTTTTGGATAGCTCCTAAGAACTTAGGTAACAATGGAACGGAGTTCTCCCAAGTCCCGTATACAATCTCATTTGCACGTTCTAAGCTGTGCCAAGCCTTGCCATACGAAATATTGCATGCCCATTTATCAGCTACCATTTGAACTATTCGTGCAATCTTAATTGAGGGATCAATTTGAACTTGTCCAAGAAGTTCATTGGCAATTAGATTCATGTCCAAATTATGGTGGTTTGGTGCCACAGTTTCGAACAGACATGAATGTGGCCCTCTATACTTTGATATCTCCCAAAAATGTGTTTTCTTGCTAAAATGAGCTCGAAGTCTAAAATTGCACCCTACATGTTCGGCTTTGTGTTTGCATACAACAGCATAAGTTGTCGGGTTATTGATTACCACCGTAAACTCTCGTTTTTGATGTGTTATGTGGTAGTCTTTCACCGCTCTTTGCAAGCTTTCTTTGTTATCAAATGTCAATCCCAAACCAAGATTACCTATCCGATAATCATAAGTCATATCACTTGCTTCATTTGGTCGATCTAATGAGTCTCCTTGTAATTCTTCATAAGATGTGGAGTAGAATGGGAGCACATGATGAAGTCGTGGTTGATTCCCTGTTCGAGGAACATCTTCCTCATAAGTCGATTCGTTGTGGAGTTCTTCATTGAAGTCCGCGTCTGAATGCCATCAAGCGAATTTCGACAAGCACTGTCATTGTCATCATCAAACTGATCGTTCTGAGGTGGTATCGAACTACTCGCCCCTTCGTGATGAGAAAAATGAGTGCTATAGTTGGCTTCCTCAAAATGCCCAAACTCATGATGAGTGTGTGTAGACAAACCTACATGTACAAAAATTAAAGGTGTCATTAAGATTTGTCATAATACATGTTGATAGAATGCAATGATAAAGAATACGATAAAATAGGATACTAAAATTATGCAAACGTGTAGACCATTCATTATTACCTTCATCCACATCCAGATTTGAATAACGCCCTAAACCATGAGCCGCCAAATGGAAATTTGGTACACTTTCAACACCTCCAAACGCATTACCCGATGTAGAACATCCTAAAAAGGCAATCATAATAAACAAACTATAAGAAAAGGATACAAATAAAATTTCTTATCAAAAATTTACACAATTATAACATTTATTCAAAAATATGATGATACAAAGTAAATATAAAAATAAAATTACCTGCATACACGTCTTGATTCGGATAACTACCAATATTTAAATCTAGTAATATTGGTCGTGTACAAAATGATAAGGATTGGTTTGGCTGATACGACGTCACTTGTGTCAACAACGATGTGAATCGACCCTGAGATTGTATTGACTCTTTTTCAATATAAAGATCCATTGTACTAACACCAGTATAAGGATCCAAGAAAAAAATTACATCATCGTCGTTTTTGACCTCCATTGCTCTCTGCCTAAGCAAATTTCTATCTTCAAATGAGTACTTCGAAGATACTTTCAACGAGAATTGATTCGGATTAATTCCTGTACTCGCATATATCTTATTCAACAATTCAATAAATTTGATCGACCGGGGTATTCTCATGTAAGTTGTTGCTGGAATGCTATAACTCAGCATATAGTTGGAATCTTCAATTATTTGTCCATCCAAAAATATACAAACATCAACTAAATTTTGCCTCGACATTTCTGCAAAATATAAATTATCAATTCAAACTTTTAAAACACAAAATATATTCAGACACATTTAAAAAGCCTAAAAATATCATTCATAAACATTAAATTTGATATTACACTTTCAGCACCATACCTAAAAATTATAAATTGTACCTAAAATATTATATCAAAATTCAAACCCTAAAAACACCTACATTCGAAATTGGGGTCCAAAATTATTCAAAAAATCAAAATCTAAGTACAAAATAAAAACTATAACATTAAATCAAAATTCATAACATAAACACTAAATTCGATATTATACTCAAAATGATTATACCTACTATTAGAATACAATAACAATATAACCATAAACTTAAAGACTAACATTTAAACTAATTTAGGTCATAATTTGATTCAAAATTAAAATTGAAAACTAGGGTTTAAATTCACACAAATTATAAATATTTAAACCATAAACTCTAAATTAAAATAATTAACTAACTCAAAAATGTAGTTAATGAAATAATAACATAGAATAAAAAAAATTACTTTAGGGATAAAATGCTAAATCAGAGAAATGGAGAGAATGAGGGAGAAGAAGAAGAGAGAAAGAAGAAGAGAAGGAGAAAAAAAAAGGAGGTAAATCGGATTGGGTGAGGATCCGCCATTAGTAATGGTGGATCATCAAATAGAAAAAAATAGTGAGGATCCGCCATTAGTAATGGCGGATCATCAAATAGAAAAAAATAGTGAGGATCCGCCATTACTAATGGCGGATCCTCACATAAAATTTTTTTTTGTCAGGATCCGCCATTAGTAATGGCGAATCCTGACCGACCTGACAAATTTTGTCAGGCTCCGCCATTACTAATGGCGGATTGTGCCATTTCCGGAGCTTCTTTTATTTGTGTATTATTTATATAAAATTTATTTAAAATAGCATTATTTTTTAAAAAAGTCCTGTTCTGACTGCAGAGTTTTCCCTAGTCTCTCTTTGTAATTTTTTTTTTGTATTTTCTAAAGATGTCCGATTTTCTCTATTAACGTAATATTCATATAATTAATTAAAACTTAAAATATAAATAATGATGTGAACACTTTATGTGTATTTGTGTTATAAACTTGTCTAAAGTTCAAGCAGATTAAGTTTTTGTATATTTTTCTCTTTTTTTTTTCTTTTGATGAAAAAATTATAGTGTCTGGGAAAAACAATCCAAACTGGTGAATAGCTCTCAAAGCTATCAAGCAAGGATTAAAATTTCACTTTGAAGTTAAGTTTTGCGTTGTTAAATATCAGAAACGTATCGAAAACGTCAGAGAAAACTTGCAATATGCTAAAAACAAGAGAGGAATAGTGAAAAATAAGAGTGGCTCCCTTTTTTCGTTAGCAAAAAGTCAATATTTAATCCAACAAAATTCACTAACATACAAAGTGGTAATATCAGATTCAAGTTTAGCATTTATATAACATATAATAGACTCAGTTCTAGTAACTTAAATTGTGAAATATTAAATTTTAAAAATGTAATTGCCCAAAAATAAAAAATTAATATCAATGATACTATGATTTCAAACACATCTGCAAATTACTAAAAAAACATAAATGTGATATTCATATTTTGATCGAGTCACCATGAATTGGATGATAAAAAAATTATTTCTCCATTAAATAAATGTTTGATTGACTAGTTCAAGCATGATATTTTTGTGACAATGATCTATGATCTTCATTCGCACATTCTTTCATTTGTTCAAATATTATCATAATCACTATCATCTCCAAGGTCATAAGAAAAATTGTCACCTCCAATATCCTTAATTCTTTTTGGGTTTGTTGTGTGCGTATTTGCAGATAAACAAAATTCTGGTATGATTTGGTTTGATTATCCAAGGGACTTGTTTGATCTTTTTAGAACTTAATTTGGTAAATTGTTAGATTGATTACTCTTTCTTCTCCTTTTATTAACTAAAATTCAGAGATTTGAGAGCTGAGCAACAACTCTTTTCGAAGGAACTATGAAACTTTCAATGTTTCTATGGTTTCCATAGAAACTATGCAAACATTGAGAGTTTCCATGGAAACCATAGAAACATTAAAAGTTTTTTAAAAAACAATGTAATTTCGAAATTACTTCATGGTTTTTTTTCCATAAGCTGAAAAAAGAAAATTTTTTGGATGTTTCGGCGGAAAAGAAAAGAAAATTAGAACCATGCTATCAAGGCATTTGCTCATCACAAGAATAAAGTAAATGATATAATTGATAATATCAATTCATTTTGAAAATAACTAATATGAAGTCTTATCATAATCAATTTAGAGTCATTTAAATAATTAATTTAGAGTCAATTGTAACAACAATGAGCTTAAACTACAATAGTGTTATATTTTGAACTCAGGGCATAATTAGTAACATATATTTGATCAGTTTAGGATTTCTTTTGCTTAATATTTTATCATTTTAGGATAATTAAAAAATATTGCACCTTTAGAACAAATATGGTGTAGGAGGAGATCTCTTCCAAGTAGTCTTGTACATTATAGAGTCATAGTGTAATTATACATTTCCTTCTTGTAGATATTCAAGATTTGTTTCAATTTTTTTTACTCATTTGTCATTTGAATATAGAATTAGATAGATATCTTAGGTATGTCAATGTTGGGTCCTTTATATATGATTACTTGTGACTGTATATGTATTTAATGTGTTGAGACTCTATAATAGTTGCTCACTTTGAAATCGAAATCTCAAATTTATTCAATATCAAGCTATGAAAGTTCATCTTATAGTATCATGCTTGTTTGGAGGAGTTTGATTGACTACTTTGTTTTAGTAATTATGTCATAGAATTTGAACAAATATGAGCCATTTACAAAACATTGATATACAGCTAATCATTTTCAAGTGTAATAACATTAATAATGTAATTATTAGCTACGCTTGACAAAACCGAATATGTATAAGAATTTTCCTTGGTTTAGAGATGTCCATTTTGCACTTGTTTTATCGTACCCATCATCACATGATAAATGGGATATGCATTGTTTCTGAATAAATGATTTATAAGCGAGTAATTGAAGTTTTAAGGATTAGAGTCTACAAATTCTATGTGAACCTTTTTTTTCGTTTTCCCAGAAGATAAAAAAAAAAAAAATAGAAATGAGGTATGTTCTTAGATCGGTTGGTGGTGGTATTATATACACATAATTCTTTTACTCCTTGAAAAAGACACTAAAAAATATCTCTTACTAATTAACATTATCCATATGTAATTTCGTTGGCGAGTTCTAATGTAATTAGGGGTGTTCATCGGTCGGTTTTTTAACTGAATCGAACCGAAATTTCGGACCGAAAACCAAACCGAACAGTGTCGGTTCGGTTCGGTTAAAAAACCGACCGGTTCGGTCGGTTTTTTTGGGTTCGGTTAAAACCGAAACATAAAAAAAACTTTTTTTTTTTTTTTTACTTTTGTTTGGCTATTGTTGTTCACTTTTTCTTTGGAATGCATACATTTATATATTTATAATTATGTTTAGCACGTCCAACTAAAATTGACATAATGAAATTTACAAGTGAACCGGTTCGATTTGATTTTTCAGTATAAATAAATAAATAAATTAGATATAAATAAATAATTGAAATTTAATTATGACTAATTTTAATTCATTTTCTTTATTTTCCTATAAATTGTCACTAGGAAACACATTTTTTTTATAATTTTTTTATCTATATTATACTATATAAAAAAATAAAAAAAATAAATTTTTTTTTTTCGGTTTTTCGGTTAACCGACCGAACCGAACCTCCAAACCGAAAACCGAACCGAAATTTCGGTTCTCGGTCGGTTTGGTCGGTTCGGTTGATTCGTGAGCACCCCTAAATGTAATTAAACCTTTTTACTAAGAGTCCGAATGTAATTGTACACCTTATATTATTTGATTCTTTTGTCATTAAAAATGTGAATTAGATACATATATATTAAGGGTGGGTTTGGCCGAGCCTTTGCATAATGGATTATGAGATAATTGGTTCCTGTATAATTGCTTATGGCAAAAGCTAGGATTTGCAGTTTTTCCAAAACTTGATTTTGTAACTCAAAAATATCCAAAATCGATTATAGGAGAGGGGGTTAAACAGTCATCAAAATAACGTTTGATCTCTAAACACAAATTTTAACTTTTCAACCACTGAGCCAAATACACCCCAAGTATGTGAAAAAAAAACAACACGTAATTTTAAAACAGGTAGATAGACACATAGATTTGTGCTTGATCCAGTGTGTCGGTTCTCTTAGCCTTGATCGATGGTAAAGTGGCGTGCTTAATTGATCAAGGCCCATGGGTGTTTGTTGGGTGTAAGGTATAAATTTTCACATAGTTATCCAGTTATGACGAGCAATGCCACTTTTTGAAAATTATGGTCCCATTACATATATATGTTTGGCTGTAGACTTCTATTGGTTGGTCATATAGTCATGGAACCTTCAAAATCAGGCTGAGTTTTCCCTTGGCGGACCGGGTAGTCCATTGCATAGTTGTGAGAAGAGGAGATAAGAAGAATGAAACTCTTTGACGCTCTATTTAGTTCAAAAAAATTGACGGGAAAAGAGAAGAATATGTAAGGAAAATCATTTTTTTGTTTGTTTAAGGAAATTGACGTGAAAATAAAAAGAAAACACAAGGAAAATTATTTTTCGTTTTTCCACCCTTTTCCTGACCAAATGATGAGGAAAATGTATTCATTCAAATTAGTGATATATTTTCTCTTCTATTTTCTTTTCTTTTTCATTTTCTCTAGTAATAAACAATGAAAAATAATTTTCCTAAAGTTTTCTTTTCTTTTCCCCTATCAATTTTCCTAAAGCAATTTCCGTGAAACAAACACAGCGTAAGAGAAAGGATATAAAAGAATAGAGATATGCTCCAATGGTGAAAGAGAGAGGATTGAATTGTGTGAGTTGTGTGTGTGAGAGAGAGGGAGAGAGAGTCAGATTTGTGATCTGAATTAAGGGCTTGTAATATGTATATGTTGCAAACCAGCCCTTGAATTATAAGTTAACTACGAGTTGACCCCAAATTGTTGCAAGTTGGACGGGCCAGAATGTGTGGCTTTATTTAAATCCTGCTCGACAAGCCCCTGAATTATTATCAATGTTACATTTAGGGGTGGATATGGGGTCGAGGCTCGTGAGCCGGCTCGATTAAAGTTTATTGAGCTGGGCTTTTTAACAATTCGAGCTCATCCCAATTGTACTTGTTCGCCAACTTGCAAGTCGATCTGTATTATTTATTTATTACTATATATGTATACAATAATATATATATATATATTTAATGATATATATAATAATGTGTTTAATATTTATCATGATATATTTAAGAACATACTCCAAAATTAAAATAAAATAATATATATTATTAATCCATATTAAATAATACATTTTTTTTTAATCGGGGCTCAAGCTTGAAATTCTTGACTTGAACTCGACCCGAGCAATTTGGCCAGGCTCGGCTCGATCATACCCCAAAATACATTTGTACATAATATTTATTAAATAGATGAGATTTATATTACACTATTTCTTTCCATTTCCTATATATATACTTAAATTCAAAATTATTCCACAAACAAGGAAAAAAAATAAAAAAGGAAAGGAAAATCTCACCCGAGCTCACAGAAATCACGAATTTATTAATTTTCTTTGTATGTGCAGTAGGGACTATAGAAGGAAAAGATTGTCCACCAATAAAAAAGGGAAAGAAAAGATGGAAAATGAAAAAATTACTAACTTGGGTCATTGATTAAAAAGGGCAAAAAGGAGATTGAAAATTGACTCCAGCAATCGGATTTTTGCTCTGGCATTATCGGCAATTAGTATTTTTTTTTCCCATTTTTATCTAGATCTTATTTCTGCCAACAGCTGTTGGCGTAGTTGGTACGAGGCGGCCTCCGGCCCAATGAAGGTCGGGGGTTCGATTCTCTGCTGATGCTGGGATACTGTTGGTGGGCAATCTGTAATCTCACCCTTCTGAGTGTACTCCCTCTAAATGTATGGAGGTGATCTGAAGGTTTGCCCTGGCCCGGGTGGGCGGACCGGCGCCAATTCTCACCCGAACTTTTTTTACCAAAAAAAAAATAAAAAAAATCTAGATCTTATTTCTAGATTTTATATTACACATATGCTACATTCATATTATGTAACCTTGAATTTGATGAATTTATTCAATATTTGATACTCTTTCCAAAAGCTCTCTTCATTTTATTTCCTTTATTTACTAGTTATACACTAATTTTTTTCTTTAATAATACCACAATCTATTTCACCAAATATTACTCAAATACCCCAAACAGGCAAACACACCAAAAATTGAAAAATAAGTCGATGTGCAAGTCATGTGACATTGCAAAATCTTCGTGGGCCTCTTAACCATTCAGTTCATGCGGTGGCGTCGCTTGCAAGTGATAATATTTAGAAAAATACTACTCCGTCTCAAAAACGATTTTCACTATTTCACTTTTGTCTGTACCAAAATATTTGTCCCTTATTATAAATGTATATATTTATTATCTTATCTGACTATATTACCCTCCAATTTAAATAAGAAATATATAATTAATTCATTTTTACTATAAAACTGCAATGAAATTTAAGGAAAGATAATTTCATACATGGATAATAGACAATAGTAATAAATTATATTAAAATCTAACATGTTTTAAAAGCTAATGTTATTTATTTTCTTTTGTTTTATGGAAAGGGCAGTTTCGGCAAATAATAGACTTTTGATAATTTCTACAAAAAGTCAAAATGGACATCCTTTTTGAGACGGAGGAAGTATGTTTCGCGTGAAAAACAGACTCGAATAAGGAGGAATTTCGAGTAGACGATCTCTGCCTCGCGATAATCTCAACTTAGAATTATCTATCGACCCCTGCCTAAATAGGCTACCGGTGGTCCTACGTCTTAAACGAAAAGTTGATTAGATGTATTCGAACTTCTCTTCATCTTCTTCGAGTGGACCGCAACGATTGAAAACTCAAGTCGTGTACAAATCATCTCTCCGATACTTAAATCTGGATAAAAAGACAATTTATACCTCCATGAAAGTCTTCAATTCTGAAAAGATTACAGATAACTACAGATACATGCTTCGCAGCCGCATCCCAGCAGTTCTCGGTGGTTCATGTTCATTTCGAGTATGAGAATTACGAATGGAAAACTCAAATCAAGTTACAAATTACCTATTGATACTTAAATCTGAATACAAAGTAATTTATATCTCCAGAAAATTCTTCAATTCAGACAAATTACAGGCAATCGAATGCTAATACATGCCTTGAAGGCAAATGTCATCGAATCTACACTAAATTACATTACAGCTACTCCTAAATTATGCTACGATCTACTCCTACATTATGCTAGAATTACTCCTAAGACTAGAGTTACTTCTAAGAGAATGAAAATGTAGAAGTTTGCTTCTGATGATCTTGTGATGTCCTCTATGTCTCTGTCCGTGACTTGTATATATATGGGTCTTTGAGGAACCGTCTTCAACTCACATTCCTTATCTTCGGGAACCTTCTTCAACTGCTCTTTCAAATCTTTTCAAATTGGCGCGCCCCTTGCAGATGATTGGCTATTTGGACTTCATTTTATTTCTTTCGATTCGATCCTTGGGCTTTTGCCGATCCAACCCATGTTTTGGTCTTTTTCTGAATTTAATAGGTTTTGTCTTATCTATTATGGACAAAACTTTCTTCTTTTCGAATTCCTATAATTTGGGTTAGTTGGGCTTTGTGATTCGACAGCCCCAATTATTTTCGAGTGTAATCAGAGTAGTAAAATATTTAATTGTTATGGTAAACATAAATTACAAAAATCAAATCAATTGCTTGCACAAAGCGGTGGTATTATAGCATCACTCTAATATTTAATCTCATTTTATTTACTTACTAATTTATTCCTCTTATTCCCAAAAAGGTATGTAATTAATCAATGTTTGTAATTGACTAGGAAAGAAACAACCAATTCCTAAAAAGTAGGGATTATTCAAATAATTAAGTAACAAACTGAAACAAAAGCAAAACAGTGGTTCGACCCTAGCAAACTCTTAACACAGTCCTATTATTGCACTAATTATTCTTTTACATCTTCTTCTCTGTTATTGAATGGGAGGATATCTATATATAAATTACTACAACAAAAAAAAAAATCAATAAATTTTAGTGAGATTGAATATGGTTTCATCTTCTTCAAGGATTTATGTCAATGGTTATGATTTTCGAGATGCATGTATCATTTGTCTTCAGCCTTACAACTCTCTTAATCCTCCCTATGTAAGATGTTTTAATACATTCGTACTTACATATTTAGATGTGTGTTTATTGCGTGATCTCCGAATGCCTGTATTGTTCTATTGGAAATATTTTGACTGTTCACGAATGCACTCGGACACGCTTACTATGCTAGTTGTGGGTCATCATTGAGCGTGTATTGCCAATTGTGAGATATATATATATATACATATATATATATTGTGTATATATGTGTATTATGTGTATTTTCTTGATCATTTTTTGTATGTATATGTATATCTCGAAGAGTCTCCGTGGCAATCCAATCACTTGTGTGGGGTACTGTGGTGTACCATTATAGTTGATGAAAAGTATTCTTGAGTAATTGAATAAACTTGGTGTTATTTGAACAAAATATGCAAAACAGAATTCGATGCTCATTTTCTTAACAATGTGTTTTTCTTTCCCAGATCATCAAATGTTGTAAGCATGAATACCATTATGACTGTATTCTTAAATGGTAGGCTGTTCTTTTCCCACCAAGTTTCTATTTAATATACAATTAAACACCCTTAGCCAGCACAATATATAATCTCAAAGAAATTTCTCCAATTTAAATTTCAGGTCTCAGAGAAGAAAACAATGTCCAATGTGTTGGCAACATCTCGTATTAATCAGGTACCAAATATCCTTTGCACTGGGTCTACCATACACCAAGTGGTCTGTATTGTGCCACATCAGCAAATGATGTGATCACGTGCTGATGTGGCACAATACAGACCACTTGGTGTTCAAGACCCGGTGCACCCAAAAATTTTCCTTCTAGGAAAATGTTATTGCCAAACAGAAAAAGCTATATACTCCCTTTGTTCTCTCTTTGAAGCTTACACAAGCATATTTATTTGTTATTCTTATTATTTAGGCTTCAATTTTCAATAAAAAATATTTTTGAATGTCTGTATTTCATACCAGTATTTCATTTTATGAATAATTATAATTAAAATAATAATAATTTATTTATTTAAATTATTATTGAAGTTTTCAATATATGGCATTTCCAAATGACAACATCTCGTATTCAATATATGGCATTTCCAAATAAATTTAGTCGCTCCTACTTCAAGTTCTAATATAGTTATAATCATCTAGTGCATTTTACGTTAATTCGATGGTATAATATTTATGAATGTCCTGAAACTTGAAATTTGGAAACTCCTAAATAAGGCCCGAATGGAAGTATGTTGGTGCTACTTGGACCATCATGAACGGTTTCCGTAGCTTATAGGCCCAGAGTTAGCCCATGCTTACCATTCTCTGATATGGAACAAATACTTGTGGATATCTCCTTTAGGCCGCACACGCCTTTTTTGATTTAGGATAGATTGGATAAATTGCATAAATACCCATTGTGTTTTACAACATTAAATGCTAAATATTAATCAAAAAGTAAATTTTGTTTGCAAGTTTTACATAATATAGTGATTTTTCATAAAAAAAAATGCAAATTAAGTAATAGTTATGTGTAAGACAGGAGGCCAAACTCACGATTTTTGTAAATTGTTAACTATTGGGACATGAAATGCAAGAAACATAAATCTCATGAGACTAGTTTTACAAATATGTAAAATGGGGCCAAAATTACGATGGAACATATGTACTAGAACTAATACTAGAGTGTTCATCTGGAAAAATTTCAATTTTAGTCCCACAAGATATCGCGATTCTAGTTTTAGTCCCACACTTTACATAATTTTAAAAATAGACCCAATAATTTGAAAAAATTATAATGTTAGTCCTTTTTTTAAACAAAGTTCGTCTAGAATCATGATATCCTGTGGGACTAAAATTAAAATTTTGCCGTGTTCATCTTATAGTATTTGGTAATTTAACAAGGAAGTCTTTCTATTTTTCATTAAATGCAACACTCTAAACACTCATACGCTCGAAATTAATTGTTTCTTTAAATTTTATCAGAAAATAAATGAAGCTTGATTTTGTTTTCCTAGTTATATCAATGATTTTTGTAGAATTCATTAGTTTTTTTATCTATTAGATTGTATGTTTACATAGCATTTGGCTTTTATATAAACTGAGACATAAATATGGTCACAATTAGTGATACATGTATAATGATAATTTAGTGACAAGTGAGTGACAACTTTAATTGTTGCCACTAAATTGTCATTAAAGGTGTGTCACTAATAGTTGATAGTGACAACAATGTTCTTGTCACTAATCATCAAGAATGACAAAATTCTATACAAATTTTGTCACGACTAAATATGTAAAATTTATTATGGTGACAAATTAAACAAAAAATTTTGTCAATAAAAATTTACAATTAATGACACTTTCAACATTGTCACTTTACATTTTGTCACCCTATTTTATTTTTTTAAAGTAAATTTTCCTAATTAACTTGTCACATTTTTTCACTAACTCAAACTTTCCATTCCCCGTTTTCTTCTCATTCTCAGTAAAGAACCAACACAAGAAACTTCTTCAATGGATCCTCCAAACGAAGACAACTCCACGCCACCCACTGTCCTCCTCCACTGCAGAATTGATAGGTTACGTGTTATGTACCCCATCGGAAAATCATACAACGGCAGTATACAAGTTCATAAAGCAGTGTGCACAGCTGAAGACATTGACACTTGCGGGAACTTCTTGACTCAAAATGAGAACTTTCCGATTCAAGATATCTTTGTTGCTGTCAAATACGTCAATATTGCTGACGACGCCGTCATTCACAATCTGAGAGTCGATGTAGAAAGGAGTCGCTCACTCCCATATCACCGGAATCTCATAGGAGTTAGAAAACCCTTCCATTACAACAGGTATTACTGTGTCATTTTTCCTTTAATGGAACTGGGTTCTCTTCGATCAATTATGGCTGCTCGATTCCCTAATGGGCTTCCAGAAGAATGTATTGTTGTGGTTTTAAAAGAAACTCTGAATGGTTTGTCGTTCATCCATAGAAATGGCCTCATTCATAGAGAAATAAACGCAGGCCATATTTTCCTTAATGGAAAACCAGAAATTAGGCTAGCCTTTTCAGCTTCTATATACGACGAACATCAAGATCAGCCTTCACAGTACGTGCCTGTGGGTTCTATATGCAAGTGGGCTGCCGCGCCTGAGGTGCATAAACATGGTAATAGATTTATTGGAGATAAATCTGATATATGGATGGTTGGAATAACAGCTTTGGAATTGGCTTATGGCGGGCTTAGAGTTTTTGATAGGGATGATCTCGAAAAGATGTTGAGGATGATCCAGACGACAAAGGAGCTTCCTAGTGACTGGAGAGATAAGAAAGAGGGTGGAATTAATATGTTCACGTCATTTCTGTTTAAGAAGAGGAGTTTTTCCAAAGCTTTTCAAAATATGGTGGTTAAATGTCTTTCTCGAGAGCCTAACTGGAGGCCAAATGTTCAAGAGCTTCTTGAATATGATGTTTTTACCAAGTGCAATAAGGACGTGTACTGGTTTAACAACTTGTTGAGGAATAATTGATGAGAGAACAAGCTTATAACACTTGTTGTTTGGAGTAAAGAATAACTTAGGAGAGAACAAGTTTATAACACTTGTTGTTTGGAGTAAGGATAGTTTTTGGATTACTGTTTGTTGATTAGGGTTTCTAGCATTCATGTAGAGATGATGCTTAGGTTTTTTGAGTTTTAGTACCTGAATTTGTTTCTAGCACAAGTCATTTGGATTACTGTTTGTTGATTAGGGTTTTTAGCAGTCTATGCAGAGATGATCAGTTTCTTGAGATGCATATAGGTTTTGAGTGTTTTAGTTACTCAATTGTTTTCTATCATGCACAGTTATCTATATCTGTTTTTCATGCATGCAAAGTCATTTGGATTACTATTTCTAGTAATTGTCAGTTTTGGTATGCATACATTTTTGATTGTTTTAGTCCCTGAATGTGTTACTAGAACAAATAAATCTCCTGGATAATTCTGAAAAATAATCTGTACATATGTACGTCATCTGCATGTTAATGAAAGAATTTATATGGAATCGAAAAATTATAGCTCGAATTTGTTGGATCAAAACTTCACAAACGTATCAAAATGCTAACAAAGAAGGAAGATTATATCGAGGTGAGAGAGAACTATCTATCCTTAACAATAAATTGTCCCGCCTAGGTGGCATGGGTTACTGCAACAAGTGTCCCAAAATACAACGATATACGTTCTGAATTCAAAACCACTTCAAATTCAGAACCTAACGAACTTTCTCTACTTTGATCTCTTGAGAGAATTTAGAGAATGAGAGAAAAGAGAAGCTTAGAATGCTTGCTGTGTTTTTCCATTCAGCTGGAGGGTGCTATATATAGCCTCCAAAATCAGCCAAAATTAAATACGGGCATTGAATTACCTTCAACTTGTTGGGAAATTACTTCAAAAATAATCCCAAAAAGTATGCAGCGAAATTTATATTAAAAAATATATCTCTAATGCGTACATGCATGACATTAAAAATCTTAAATCATACATACTATGGCAAGGGATAACTAATTAAACAATTTAATTAGTAATTATTGATTAAATATAGCTAGCAATTAAAAAACTAACTAATTAAATAATTTAATTGAAACTAATTAATTAATTGCATGCTATAGAAATAAAATCAATAATTAAAACAAAACAAAAAGACAACCTTCCTCCGAAGATTGAAACGAGCCTGTGCACCGCAACTAAAAACACTTCCTTATTGTCGGAGGAAACCGAGCTCTCGAACCGCAAAGCCTCGCTTTGAACCCGGGAGAGTAGGCTCCCAATTAAAATTTAATACTAAAATAAAATTTCTTAAAAAAGAAATTTTATATACATTGCAAAAATATTTTCTAAAGCGTTCGAACGCTATACCCTTAACGTTCGAACGTTGGCCTGTAATAGCAGTCCAACGGTCAGATTCCAACGTTCGAATGTTAAGGATGCAACGTTCGAACATTGGGTCTTCTAGAAGGTTTATTCAGATTTAAATAAAAAAGTGGCCAACAATTTTATTCAGGTCCAATTTAATTTAAGCCAAATTTTGGTTGATGGATCAAGAGGTTCTTTGTGGAATTATTTTTGTCTAAAAAATTAATTATCTTGCAAGCCCAGGCCCAGGGCCATAGTTAGGACCTTCCCCCTCACAAAGCCCACAAAAATCTTATGACCCAAAGGGCCAACCCTTTGTCTTAAGGCAATGCTTTATAAACCATTGCAATTTTTGATCTATATCCTATGTGGGATAACCCACTTCAAACACCCAACTTTAGCACTTAATTTCTCATTCGTTTTTAATCCGATTTGAGAAATTCGAAATGCTAAACTCATCTACTCGGAAAGTAGATTAATATTATCCAATAATATTTTGTATGCTGGATACTTATGGTGTTCGAATCTCTTATGCAAAAGTCATGTCCAACACACTTTTAATAAACACAAATATACAACAATCCCCCACACGAATGAAATTAATGCAATGCATGATCTCAAGAGTTCAGGCGAAAACTTATCACATCAGAAGAGGTAGCTTTTGGCTTTGAACCTTTCTTAGTGAGATATCATCGGATTTACTAGGCTCCCCAATGAACATGATGTCTTGAATTGGTCAGTCGTTCGTGTAAAACCAGACAATGATATTCACATGATAAACTCTCAGTAGCTTCAGTTCTCACTGTTGGGTCCATTTTGGCCGTGGAACCTTTTCTTGGATTCATAAGTATTTACATTTTACTCAATGTTGAGGCAGCCTATACCTCACACTTACATAGGTGATCTCCTATTTAAGAGTATCCTACCATACTCCACTTCATTTTCATGACAGTATATGAATTATTAAAAGTTCTGACTTAGCCTTTTCTACACTTATAGGATGCACTTTTTTTATCCTAGGCAATGGGTTTGGAGTTTAAACTCCTAAGTGTCATACTGAATTTTTACAACTTAGTTGTCCCATTGAACCATGATCTTGGGATCTCCAGTCAACATGGTTGGGTTTCCGCTGTGTCCATTCTTAAATTGTAGATTTTAATCTCATTCCTCTTGATAGGCAGTTTATTTGATCGCCAGACAATCCTTTCGTCAAAGGATCTGCAATATTTTCCTTCGATTTCACATAATCAATAAAAATAATCCTGTTAAAGAACAACTGCTTAATGGTATTATGCCTACGACGAATATGTCTAGACTTACCATTATACATACTACTCTGAGCCCTCCCAATTGCCGACATACAGTCGCAATGAATCAAAATCGGAAGTACAGGTTTTTCCCAATAAGGAACATCTTCTAAGAAATTTCTTAGCCACTCAGCTTCTTCACCAGTTTTATCTAAAGCTATGAATTTTGATTCCATCGTGGAATGGGCTATGCAAGTTTGCTTAGAAGATTTCCACGACACTGATCATCCACCAACAGTAAATACATACCCACTTGTGGACTTAGAGTCGTTCGTGTCTGATATCCAATTAGCATCGTTGTATCCCTCTATTACAACTGGATATCTTGAGTAGAGTAATCCATATTCTTTAGTATATTTTAAATACTTAAGAACTCTAGTTAAAGCATTCCAATGCTCTACACTAGGATTACTCGTGAACCTACTCAACTTGCTCATAGAATAAGCTAGATCAGGGCAAGTACAGTTCATGATATATATCAGACTTCCTATGACCCTAGCATATTCTAACTGGGATACGGGTTCGCCATGGTTCTTGCGCAGATGAACGCTCAAGTCCACTGGCATTTTGACTGGTGCACTATTGCTCAGAAGGACCCTTTCCAAAACCGTCTCAACGTAATGAGATTGCGATAAGACTAATCCTTTAGAAGTCCTCAGGATTTTAATCCCTAAGATGACGTCTGCAAGTCCCATATCCTTCATGTCAAAATTCTTCTTTAACATTCCTTTAGTATTATTGATAATTTCATGATCACTACCCATTATCAACATGTCATCTACATATAGACACACTATGACGTATGCGTTATGTGTTTGTCTAACATATGCTATCAAATTTTTCATGCCACTGCTTTGGCGCTTGTTTAAGTCCGTATAACGACTTTACAAGTTTACACATTTTCTTCTCATTTCCAGGAGCAACATACCCCTCGGGTTGTTCCATGTATATTTCTTCATCTAATTCTCCATTAAAAAACGCAGTCTTAACATCCATTTGATGTATCTCAAGGTTATACAACGCGACAATAGCGATGAATAATCTTATTGATGTTATTCTCGTTACCGGAGAATAAGTATCAAAAAAATCAAGACCTTTCGTTTGTCGGTATCCTTTGACTACTAAACGAGTCTTATACTTATCAATAGTTCCATCAGTCTTATACTTTCTTTTCAGAATCCATTTACAGCTTAAAGACTTACTTCCCTTTGGAAGATCAACCAACTCCCAGGTATGGTTGTGCAAAATAGACTCGATTTCACTATTGATAGACTCTTTCCAAAGTTGAGCATCTAGACCGGACATAGCTTCCTTAATCATTTATGGCTCCCCTTCTAATGTATATGATACAAAATCAGGACCAAATGATTTTGAAACTCTTGCCCTTTTGCTACGACGTGGTTCTTCGTCCCCGAGATTAGAACTACTCGTAGACTCATCAAATGTTCTTTTAAGAGGGACTTGCTCATTTCTTTCCTTACTTGGAAAGACATCCTCAAAAAACGAAGCATTTCTAGATTCCATGATAGTACCTTCATAAATCTTAGATATTTTTTAGTTATGTACCAGAAATCGATATGCACTACTATTAAGTGCATAACCTATGAATATGCAATCAATAGTTTTAGGCCCTATCTTAACTTGTTTGAGTTTGGGTATTTCTATCTTAGTCAAACACCCCCACACTTTGAGGTACTTGTAAGAAGGCTTTTGACCTTTTCAAAGTTCGTATGGAGTCTCACTTTTACTTTTGTGGGGAATCTTATTAAGGATATAATTGGCGGAGAGGATCGCCCCCCCTACAAATTCTGCAGTAATCCAAAATTTAACAACATCTAATTGATCATTTCTTTGAGAGTGCGATTCTTGCGTTCAACAATGCCATTTGGTTGAGGTGAGTATGGTGCCATCGTTTGATGAATAATTCCAGAGTTGGTACAAAATTCATCAAAAGGCATTCCGTATTCTCCACCTCTATCACTTTGGATAGCTTTTATCCTTTTTCCAAGTTGATTTTCAACTTCCATTTTGTAATGTGTAAACTCTCCAAGCGCTTCGTCTTTACTTCTTAGTAAATACACATAACAATACTTTGTGCAATCATCTATGAATGTAATGAAATACTTCTTTTTCACCTCTAGTTTACACAAACTTCAAATCACAAATATCACTGTGAATAAGTTCTAGAGATACGGTGTTTCTTTCCACTGAAGGAAACGGTTGTTTGACTAGTGTTGCCTCAACACAAATTTCACATTTATGTTCATTTTCAACTTTAAAAGTTGGTAATAAGTTCAAGTTGACCATTCTTCGAATGGTATTATAATTTACATGTCCTAATCTAACATGCCATAAATTATATTACTCAAGCAAATAAACAGAATTCTCAATACTTTTATTGCTTTCATTTCAATTACAACAGAGCGGATTACATTCATCTTGAAATGGCCCTACTCAAGGTAACCTTTTCCTATGTAAAATACTCTCCTTGTTAAAGAAAATCTATCAGCCTCGAAGACTATCTTGAAATCATTCTTGACCAAAGCTGAACCAGATACCAAATTCTTGCGAATCTTCGGAACATGCAGAACTTCAGTCAATCTCAGCTCTTGGAGACGTGGCCGAGTTGCCCATAAACAATCTTTGTCCATCAGTTGGAGAATATGACGAGAAAGCATCTCTGTCAAAACAGATGTGGTGAGTAGCCCCAGTATCTATGAACCACTCCCTCCGATTGTCCGCTAAATGGGCTTTGAACACGATGGCAGTGAGATCAAGATCAGTCAGATCGATCGGCACTTGGTGGTCGGGCAGATCGTCGATCATCTCATTGATGCCCTGGACATCATCTTCAGCCAAGTGCATCTGGCTCTGCACTTGGTTCTTGCCTTTGTTCTGATTTTTACCAGAACCTTGTCCTTGAGACTTATTTTTTTTGGGCTCTTTGCAGTCTCTAGCCCAGTGTCCAGGTTGGCCACAGTTGTAACAGTCGTCTCACTGTTTCAACTTGTCTTTCTTTTTCTGGGAGTTCCCTTTGGACTTCTCCTGAAACTTTTTTTCCGGTTTGAGCTTTCCGAAACTTCTACGATATTAGCCATTGCTTGCACAGGAGGCCTCTTGTCAGAAACTCGGTTGTCTTCCCAATTCTGAGTCGGACGACCAAGTTTTCTAGACTCATCTCCTTTCTCTTGTGCTTCAAGTATTTCTTGAAATCTCTCCAAGAAGGCGGTAACTTCTCAACGATAGAAGCTCCTTGGAAAGTTTCACTCAAAGCCATGTCCTCAGCATGAACTTGATGAATAATTATGTGAAGCTCTTGGACTTGGCTTGTTACAGACTTAGTGTCCACCATCTTGAAGTCTAAGAACTTTGCGACCACGAACTTCTTCAGTCCGACATCCTCAGTTCTATACTTCTTATCCAGTGCCTCCCAGAGGCCTTTAGCGGTCTTAACCGACAGATAGACATTGTAGAGCGAATCATCTAACCCACTAAGTATGTAATTCCTGCAAAGGAAATCACTATTATGCCACGTATCAGATGCCACCCTCAGTTGGTTGTCGGTTGAGTCCTCAGGGACATAAGGAGCATCTTCCCTTAAGAACCTCGCCAGGTTCAGAGTTGTGAGGTAGAACAACATCTTTTGCTGCCACATTTTGAAGTCAGCCCCGCTGAACTTCGACGACCTTTCAACCTGAGCCAGTATAACCGGATTAGCCATTGGAACAAATGGAAGGACCGGAGCAGAGCCAGAATCGGAACCAGGGCCCAGCCTGAACCGAAACCTAGCCCGGCACCCCCACCAGAGCCAACGCCAAAACCAAAGCCAGGACCCAGCCCTGAATCGGAACCAAAACCAGAACCTCCATCGGAGTGGGAGCCAATACCGAGACCCAGATTAGCACCCGATCCAAGAGCGAAGTCAAGAGTAGCGCCATCAATATCTCCCACATTAGCCATTTGAACAAGTGATAGCTTTTGAACAACAACAAGAAATTTAGTGTTAAGTTTGTTGGATCAAAACTTCACAAACGTATCAAAATGCTAAAAAAGAAGGAAGATTATATTGAGGCGAGAGAGAACTCTCTATCCTTAACGCTAAGTTGCCCTGCCTAGGTGGTACGGGGTACTACAACAAGTGTCCCAAGATACAACGATAAACGTTCTGAATTCAAAACCACTTCAAATTCAGAACCTAATGAACTTTCGCTACTTTGATCTCTTGAGAGAATTTAGAGAATGAGATAAAAGAGAAGTTTAGAATGCTTGGTGTGTTTTTCCATTCAGCTGGAGGGGCTATATATAGCCTCCAAAATCAGCCAAAATTAAATACGGGCATTGAATTATCTTCAATTCATACCTTGTTTCTGTTGCCAACGTTCGAACGTTGGCCTGTAACAGAAGTCCAACGGTCAAATTCCAACGTTCAAACGTTGAGGATGAAACGTTCGAACGTTGGATCTTCTAAAAGGTTTATTCAGATTTGAATAAAAAAGTGGTCAGCAATTTTATTCAGGCCCAATTTTGGTTGATGGATCAAGAGGTTTTTTGTGGAATTAATTTTGTCCAAAAAATTAATTATCTTGCAAGCCCAAGCCCAAGGCACGGGCCGGGAGGATGGACGGCGGCGGTGGCGTGCGCGCGTGTGTGGTGAACCAAACCATGGCTAGATCCTTCCCTCTCACAAAGCCCACAAAAATCTTATGATCCCAAAGGGCCAACCCTTGTCTTAAGGCAATGGTTTATAAACCATTCCAAACTTTGATCCATATCCTATGTGGGATAACCCACTTCAAACGCCTAACTTTAGCACTTAATTTCTCATTCGTTTTTAATCCAATTTGAGAAATTCAAATGCTAAACTTGGAAATCCGAGGGTAAATCTCCGCCAGTCACCCAGCAGAGCAAACCTGTCCACACGCAATAGCCCGCAAACCATGTGTGGAGGTTATCCGCCCTAGGTTACCCATAGGCGACGAGCTCAATAAGCGCAGGGCCCCCCAGGGGAGGATATAGGGGAGGATAGAGGAGTAAACCTCTCCATCCCCCTTATTTCCCCATCCCCTTCCCTGGGTTTCGAACCCGGGTGGGCTCTCACGGCTGAAAGCCTTGTGACTGTTGGTCCCAAGTGGCATACGAAAGGGTCTAAAAAGGGGGAGGGGGTTAAATAGACCCTGAAGTCTTTTTCGACTTCAAAAGTTTCGTATTAAAATTGATTTGGACGCTTGAAAATGTAAACGCTTGGCTAAGCGTTTACTTGAAGACTGTTTTGATAAAGTTAACTTAAACTCAAGATTTGAATACTATAACCACTCAGGTTTAAGCGTTCAGTTCTTTCATCAGGGTTAGCACATCGGAATGATTTTTGTAGTCTTCTCTTTAAAAGCTTTAGCGTCACAGAAAGGGTATTTAGTTGCTTAGCGTTTGATTAAGTTCTACTTGATCAGTTTATGATATGACAATATGAAAACTGAATGTAAAGTAAAGAACACTATATTTGTAAGGTTCGTTGGGTGGTGTAATCCCAACTACGTCCTTCTTCTCCTTGAACGCTTGGAGGTAATACACTAAAATGATTCTCAAAGATTCACACAGAATCTTCTACAAATTAGGGAGAGAGGTGAAGACGATCTCGAGCTCCTTGATCACACAGATTTCAGCTCCAATGATCTTCTCCAAGAAGGCCTTGAGCTCCTTGATCACACAGACTTCAGCTCCAATAAAGACCTTTCTTCAACAAGCTTCTCTTACTAAAAAATACTGCCTGTGGAAGTCAACAATCTTTCTCACTCAGATGAAAGGTGTTGAGGGTTTATTGTAACAGGTTTGTTTGATGTTGGGAAGTTTAAAAAACTTGGGATATCTCAATAAGAATTTAGGTTTCTTCTTTGGAAGAGGTTTGAGATATCTAGTGACTGTCTGGAATGTATTTGAGAAGCTTGATGGATTTTATTCTCTCAAATTATTTCAGCAAAGTTTCTCTCTCTGCACACACTTTAAGGTTTTGCTGGAGGGTACTATTTATAGAGATTCTTGGGATTTATCCGTTGGACACAATCAGGTTCGTTTCTCTCACGTAGCCCGTCAAATAGTCCATTTCTAACATTCCTGAAATCTGCTGGTTCCGATTGGACAGGAGCAGATTTGAACTCTGAAAAGCTGACAGTCGAGTCAAAAGGTGGCTTGTCCACGAGTCATACTGTCTTGTTTACATTTAATGCACTTATTAAGCATTTAATGCATTTTGAATTTATTTCTCGTTGGAAATAAATGTCCGTTGGTGATTGCATTTAAGTCCTTAATAACTTGGGTTTAATCCTTCAGGTGAATCTGAAAAATGGACGCTTGAATCGCTCGGACACTTGAACCAGACACTTGAACCAGACGCTTGAATCAGACGCTTGAACCAGCTCATGCTGAGCGCTTGAACTAAATTGGACTCTTGAGCCAAATTGGTCGCTTGGGCCAAAAATCCTGAAATAGTCTTTTAGCGTTTGACAGACGCTCAAAGCAAATCTTTATCTTCTCTTGACTTCAGACGTTGATCTTCAACTTCATCCTTGATAGACTCACTCAGAATTCTATCAGTGACTTGGCATTAAATACTTAGTCTAAAATCTATAAAGATAAAAAATTACAAGCCTAACAAAGTAAGTAAACTTTCAAACGCTTATACAATATTTCTATGAAAGCATGAACTTACATTTTTTGGGTCTAACATAAAATCCTATCTTGTCATCATCAAAATATCTAACATGAAATTCCTAACAATTTCCCCCTTTTTGATGATGTCAAGACCTTAACTCTTATAACTCTTTTATAATTTAAGAGTTCAAAGAAAAGCCCAAAAATAATATAAGTTAGTGTTAGAAAGTTAGATAAGTTAGCTGATGTTAGATTAGCTTCAACAAGATATTTCAGCGATAAATCATTCATTTATGTATATGGAATTGAAAGCGTATATGATTTATACTGAAACGTTGAATACCTGCCTTTTCTTTCTCTTTCTTTCTTTTTAAACTGCTTTTCTTTCTCTTCTTCCCCCTTCTTGGCATCATCAAGGGAAGATAGCAGTTCAAGCGATACTCTAACGCTTGAGGAGGAGGACCAGTTGGTGTGGGGAAAAACTCAGCCACTTCTATCGACCGCTCAGCGTCCACAGTCGCTTCCACGTCTGGAAGGACCGTGTAAACAATATCCTCTAGAGATTTCCACAGTCGCATCCACGTTTGGAAGGACAGTGAAAAATCCTCTAGCGATTTCCACCACCGTTGATACCACTTGATGGTAAATCAACATCCAACTATATCTGCCTCTAGTTCTCTTTTAAAAAAAAATTATGCATGATTTTTATAAAAGTTTTTATTAAGTGTTGAAGGGAATGTGTTCAACGCTTAACATATACTTGTTACCACTTGTTGTAACTGTTTTATGTTGACGCTTGAGATAAAAGTTTTTTTTTTTTTTTATGTTTGAGCGTCCAACATATTACGCCTAAATAATACTGAGCATTGATGATCTATGCATATGAAAGTTTTTGATCATTGACGCTTACAGTTATGTTCAAGTACAATTTTAAGGTTCCCCCTAAATTTGATAACTTGATACAACTTTTTGAAAAATTCTTTTAGACATTATAATAAAGTAAATTCCCCCTAAATTATATGTCTAATAAAAATATGATGCATAATGATTAAGCGTTTAAATCATTCATACCTCATTCTGGAATGAAGAACAGGATTTTCTCTTTTCATATCTTAGAAATTTCTCAAATTTCTTGACTAATAAATCCATTTCCTTTTCCTCACTCGATTTTGTCGTTTCCGCCTCATTGACTGATTTCCTCTTATTTTTAGTAGTAGCGATTAATGCTCCGAATTCAGTCGCTGAAGTTGAGGTGTCGCTGAATGCACCCAATTCGAATTGAAAAGCCCAGCTCCGAGAACACATGCACTAGAGTTAGATTCTCCAACATCTGTGATTCTCTCATAGCAGTTGTCTTCATAAAAAATCTACTGGGAAGGCTTCTGAATATCTTGTTGACCATTTCCTTGTTGGTCAACTCCATGCCTAGTGACGCTAACTCCGTAATGAGCAAAGTGAATCTCACATCTAATTGATTTAGCGTCTCATTGGGTTGCATCTTAAAACCATTAAATCTTTCCTTGGCAATAGAAAGCTTGTTTTCCTTGATTTGTGCTGAGCCACCACATATTATAGCCAACTTATCCCATATTTCCTTAGTCGTAGTGCACAACTTGACCTTATTGAATAAGTTGTCATTATCACCTATGGCTGTACATAGAGCGTTCCGTCCAACATTGTCTAGATTATATCTTCGACGCTCATCTGTGGACCATTCCTGCTTGGGTTTCTCTACATAATCGTCAGGTGTTGTTTCTGTAGCTCCGGGCGTTTTGGTGATGACTTTGAGAATTTGAATCGGACCATCTGAAATGATATCACGCATTTCATCATCAAACGAACACAAATAAGTAAACGCTTTGACCTTCCATGAGTCATAATTTGACTCAGTCAACTTAGGAACTCTAGCAAATGCCATTGAAGAGAAAATTTTTAAAGCAACTAAATTTTAAAGGGATCTGAACAAGCAGTTATGCTCGAAAACTCTTAGGTTTCTACTTCAACCGCTCTGATACCACTTGTTGGTCCTAAGAGGCATACGAAAGGGTCCAAAAAGGGGGGGGGGGTTAAATAGACCCTGAAGTCTTTTTCGACTTCAAAAGTTTTCGTATTAAAATTGATTTGGACGCTTGAAAATGTAAACGCTTGGCTAAGCGTTTACTTGAAGACTGTTTTGATAAAGTTAACTTAAACTCAAGATTTGAATACTATAACCACTCAAGTTTAAGCGTTCAGTTCTTTCATCAGGGTTAGCACAGCGGAATGATTTTTGTATTCTTCTCTTTAAAAGCTTTAGCGTCACAGAAATGGTATTTAGTTGCTTAGCGTTTGATTAAGTTCTACTTGATCAGTTTATGATATGACAATATGAAAACTGAATGTAAAGTAAAGAACACTATATTTGTAAGGTTCGTTGGGTGGTGTAATCCCAACTACGTCCTTCTTCTCCTTGAACACTTGGAGGCAATCCACTAAAATGATTCTCAAAGATTCACACAGAATCTTCTACAAATTAGGGGGAGAGATGAAGACGATCTCGAGCTCCTTGATCACACAAATTTCAGCTCCAATGATCTTCTCCAAGAAGGCCTTGAGCTCCTTGATCACACAGACTTCAGCTCCAATAAAGACCTTTCTTCAACAAGCTTCTCTTACTCAAAAATACTGCCTGTGGAAGTCAACAATCTTTCTCACTCAGATGAAAGGTGTTGAGGGTTTATTGTAACAGGTTTGTTTGATGTTGGGAAGTTCAAACAACTTGGGATATCTCAATAAGAATTTAGGTTTCTTCTTTGGAAGAGGTTTGAGATATCTGGTGACTGTCTGGAATGTATTTGAGAAGCTTGATGGATTTTAGCTATGGAGTTTGCAAGCTTTTCTCTCAAATTATTTCAGCAAAGTTTCTCTCTCTGCACACACTTTAAGGTTTTGCTGGAGGGTACTATTTATAGCGATTCTTGGGATTTATCCGTTGGACACAATCAGGCTCGTTTCTCTCACGCAGCGCGTCAAATAGTCCCTTTTTGACATTCCTGAAATTCTGCTGGTTCCGATTGGACAGGAGCAGATTTGAACTCTGAAAAGCTGACAGTCGAGTCAAAAGGTGGCTTGTCCACAAGTCATACTGTCTTGTTTACATTTAATGCACTTATCAAGCATTTAATGCATTTTGAATTTATTTCTCGTTGGAAATAAATGTTCGTTGGTGATTGCATTTAAGTCCTTGATAACTTGGGTTTAATCCTTCAGGTGAATCTGAAAAATGGACGCTTGAATCGCTCGGACACTTGAATCAGACACTTGAATCAGACGCTTGAATCAAACGCTTGAATCAGACGCTTGAACCAGACGCTTGAATCAGACGCTTGAACCAGCTCATGCTGAGCGCTTGAACTAAATTGGACTCTTGAGCCAAATTGGTCGCTTGGGCCAAAAATCCTGAAATAGTCTTTTAGTGTTTGACAGACGCTCAAAGCAAATCTTTATCTTCTCTTGACTTTAGACGTTGATTTTCAACTTCATCCTTGATAGACTCACTCAGAATTCTATCAGTGACTTGTATTAAATACTTAGTCTAAAATCTATAAAGATAAAAAATTACAAGCCTAACAAAGTAAGTAAACTTTCAAACGCTTATACAAGTAAACTTTCAAACGCTTATACAATATTTCTATGAAAGCATGAACTTACATTTTTTGGGTCTAACATAAAATCCTATCTTGTCATCATCAAAACATCTAACATGAAATTCCTAACAGTGACCAACTTGGCCACACCCCTTTGCTTAATTTGAATGTTAAACTTATCTACTCGTAATGTAGATTAATATTATCCAATAATATTTTGTATCCCGGATACTTACGGTGTTCGAATTTCTTATGCAAAAGTCGTATCCAACACACTTTTCATAAATACAAATATACAACAATTAACTTTCATCACACCGAACAAATTATATATCAAATGTTATATAATACTTGATTATGGCGAATCATTATTTTGGAACTATATGCAAATCACATGACAAGTAACTACAACAAAAAGTAAAGTTAATGACAAAATTTGAAATGACAATGCTAATATTGTTACTAGATATATATATAAGGAAAAATTGCATTTTTTGTACACCAAAGGGTCGTGTACGTTTTTTCTTACAAAAAAGTGTCCAATTACAAGTGGACGGGAATTTTTTAATTCAAGATGTACTTGTCCCTATTGGAAAATCCTCCTACAACAGTGGACAAATCTATACTTACGAGAAATTTCTAATTCCAAATGTGCTTGTTATAAATACATCATGGATGACGATGGAGAAGCCTACCACATCGTGAGAGCCGCTGCATGCATAAGTTGTTCTTTCCCATATAACCCCAATGTCATCGGAATCGAGAATTATCATTTCGTTACAGAGGGTTCTATTGCATCGCGTTCCCTTTAATGGAATGGGACTCTATTTGGTCAATAATCACTACTCGATTTCCCTCATGGACTACCACAACAATGTATTGTTGTGGCTCTAAAAGAAACTCTCAAGGGTTCATGGAGAAATCAATGCAAGACATATTTTCATCGATGATAAACCAGCAGAAATTAGTTTAGCCTTTTCGACTACTATAGATATATGCCTCGGATGATGATCAAGATCGAAATCAGCCCTATCTGCCTATTGGTTCTATTTGTGAAGACATGGTTCTATTTGTGCCCGGGTTATCTCACCGGAGGTACATGAACCTCCAAAACAACCAGTGTTTAAAAAGGCCTTTCGCCGGGCTTACCTAGAGGCGGGCCATTGCTAAAACACCCTGGTGCACTGGATGGAGGCGTAATTTGGTTGGTTTCTATTTCACCTTTCTAATGGACAATGGCGATATATTTGATCCTACGAATGTGAGAGACTTTCTAGAGTTCTCTGTGAATATTCCTAAGGATGTTCTTTATCTCAAAAACTCCCTTTTATATCCACATGTTATCATATCCATATGTTTCAAGAGATGTCATTTCTACAATATTCTACATACTTCTACTACTATCAAGAATAATTTAGGACATCCTACACAGTTTCACACTATTCTAAAGCTTTCTGTAAGGATCTATATTATTCTAAAGTATTCTAGAACTTTTTGGAGTTTTGACCTTTCTAGAATCTTCTACACTACTCCAGAATACTATAATAGTCTCTAGAATCTCGTTTGTGAGCAATATGACAAGTTTCAATAGTCTCAAAGTACTTGGAACTGTGAAGCGTGACAGTACGCCCAGGTTGTTTCAGCCTGAAAATAATGATTTAGGTCTATATTGACTTAATTCGAACTTTCAAGCAAAAGTCCACCCCCTTTTGGAGGACGATATATTAATGAATTGGAGGATTTGCAAATTGGTGGTGTTAATGAAGTGAAAGGTTTAAAATTGAGAGCCAAAAATGAAGATAATGATCTTAATTATGAGAGTTTTGGTAATCATTAAGTAAATTAATGCTAATTAACTACTATTCAAATTTCAATTTTGCATACTGCTAGATTTTTTTTTCAAAAATATTTGTCTATCACTATTTATTTTTTGGTAAGATTGTACTTAAACTTTTAGCGTGCATGGTTGAATTTTTTTGTTAAACTCTCTCTATCTTAATCTTTCCTTCAACTTTTTAATTTTTCGCTAATTCAAACCAATATTAACATTATTTTATATTTTTTAATATAAAAAATAAAAAATCACGGGGCATACGCCCCATGCCTCGGGGATTACGCCCCGCATCGGGAGACATGGAACGCCCCGTATCTCGCCTTTTAAAACACTGTTAAAAACTTTCTATATACACAAAAAGCTGATATATAGCAGTTCAGTATTACTGCAATAAAGTTGGACTACAAGGGGCTAAGGGTTTTGGATAGGGAAGACCTGGAAAGAAAGTTGCTGAATATCTAAATGACAAAAGATATTTCCGTCAGCTTGAGAGATAAGAAAGAGGATGGAATTAAGATGCAGAAACAACTGTGCTTTGATTTGACGTACTTTTTGTTCAAAAAGAAGAATTTTTCAAAATCATTTCAGAAGATTGTAGTGAGTTGTCAATCTTTGGACCCTGCTCTTAGGCCAACTGTTCTGGAGCTTCTGGGCAATGAAGTTACGTGTTCTGTAGCGGAGTTATCCAGGGATAATAGGTTTTATCCCCTCAAATCACCCGTTCTTTAGTATGGATGGGAGCCCGGGATAGACGAAGGCCCCGACTTTTTATCACCGAAATCGCTGATAACTTGTCCACTCAAAATAGATACGATCACTTATCCTTAAGTTGGAATGCTAAAGCTAACACTTAAAATGCCATTTACATTCTCAAAATAATATTTTTGTGGACAATTTTGCCCCAAATTGTCTGAATTTGACCAAATCCATTTCCTCCTCAAATCTATTGGTCTGAGTCTTTTCCTTTTCCCTTTAACCTGAAAGAAACGACGACGACTAGCCTGCCGCCGCTGTCTCCCCACAACTAGGGCTAGACGGAGTGCCAGCCGCGAGCTAACTCTGCCCCACCTACTGCAGATCCAGAACCCCCCAAAAATAAGAAAGTCAAAACTAACCCCACCACCACCTCAGTCGTAGTTGCGAAACAAAAAGATGAAACCCATTTACCACCATCCCCGACGGAGCAAGAACCGGCGATTCTAGATGGTTCTAAGAACGTTTCGAAAACCACCACTATTGAACACTGCAAACTGTGCAATGCATTTAAACAGGGGCTATTCAAGCGAAGAATGGGTTGGAGAAGGGTGTTGTGGGAGTCAAAGTTGTGGTCTTCCTTGAGAAGCCAAGGAAGGGCTGCTTTGAGATTCGTGAGGAAAGCGGAGAAATTTTCATCAGTCTGCTGGATATGAAGAGGCCATTGAAGGAACTGGACATGGATAAAGAAAAAAGTCATTACCAATTATGGGGGATGATTGTTGGGGTTAGGCTTTTTTCATTATCTTGGAAATAAAAATGTGGACAAAATGAAGGAAATTTGACTTTATTTGTCCATTAGTAAATTTGTAATTTTATCTTGTCAATTGGGGTTATCACTTACAAAAAATAGATGATAGGGTCCATGTTGATAAAAAGATCCAGATATTATTTTTTTACAGAACACATTATTCACTTATCATGAACCATGCTATCTCCTCAAATTCATCCTATCCCCGCAAATCCTATCATGTGGGTGATAGGTGGAGGCGTCTACCATCTCCACTGCAAGCATTATTTGATCTTATTCAAAACCTTAATCAATATTTTTTTGGGGGGGTGGGGGCATATAGCGAAAATATATGTATTCGACAATGAAAATTATGGGGAGCCGGCCTAAATCCGTCACGAATTCTAATGGGTCATGAATTTACTTGGTTCATATTTATTTTTTTATCTTATTCATCAAAACGGAAGAACTAATAACACATATATATGGTTAGACTCAGTTAACCTATAAATGAACATTTTGGTAGCCAGTCGGTATGTTGTATCGATCCCACACCTGAATAATAAAGTACAAATGAGTTGTTCATAAATCAAGAGTATCCAATACCAGTATAATTGTTAGATATTATATCGGCTTTGTTTGTATGTGTTTCCTTTTTAATTTAATTTCAAAATAAAGATACACACTCTATATCATTCTCAAATACTCATTTTTACTTTCAAATTTTTTAATAACTACTTACATTTCACCAAATCACACCCACACCCACACCCCACTTCTCCGCCTGTAAAAGTCGTTACATTTTAAGATCATTTTCAATGTTTTTAGTACTCTTATTTTAGGACACATTTTCACTTGTGGATATATTTAACTAGAACAATATCTATTATTTTATCTATAACACTAGCTATTTATGTAATTGTTACTTTTAACTAACTCAATAATTCTACACGTTGTCAATCATCAAATCCATAATTCCAATTATTTTTCAAAACGCAACCAAATCATTTCACACAAAAACCAGAAACATCATTTCCTCATAAATTTTAGAAAAAAGCGATTGAAAATAAAATAAAATAAAATAAAAATACATAGGACACAACACAACCTAAATGTGCAGCTCAATAAATTTTGGAGCCCAATTTCAAGTAGAACTCTCTAAATTCAGACGCACATTCCATGCAAAATATGACAAAGTCGAAAACAAATTGAAACACAGTCACCAATTTTCTCCACTCTTATCTCACCTCTTAGCCTTCACATTTTTTCACCTCTGTTAATATTTAAAAGGGAAAATTACATTTTTGGTCCCTATAACGTTGGGATTTTTTTATTTTGGTCTCATTCATTACGAAATTCTCACATTATATCCCATAACTTACAATATTTCTCACATTTGGTTCCATTGAAGAATTCCGTCCAATATTTAATGGTTAACTCCGTTAGTCAATATTTTGACCAGTTTTTTGAAATGATTTTGTGCGTGAATTGAATACAAACAAATATCATGTAATCCGTGTTTGAGTGCATTCATGCACGAATTCTGTCCAAAAAATTCAGTCAAAATGTTAAATAACTGAGTTGACCGTTAAGTATTGAACTAAATCCTTCAATGAGACCAAATGTAGGGGAAAATGAAAGTTATGGAATATAATATGAGAATCTCGTAATGAATGAGACCAAAATAAAAAAAAGGCCAAACATATAGGACCAAAAATGCAATTTCCCCTATTTAAAATAAATTTCTACTCCTAGTTTGTCTCGACAAATTAAGTGACTAATAAGTCCTACATACAAGAATATATTTTCTAGTTAAAACCATAATTTTCTATACTCATAGTATTATGAGTTTCGTCTTTGATATATCTTCACAAAGAGACACCTTCAAAACTTGAGCTCAAGAATGAGACTTTCCGATTTAAACCAACACTTAAATAACAGAATAGAACGAATACAAAAATTACAACAAGCAAGACATATAAGTTTATTAGTTTACCAAAATGAGGGCCACACGAGGTTTTCGATTTCATTCCTCCAAGCCAGCCACATTCCGAAGCGTCCACCCAATGCCGTAAGCAGCTGCACCAGCTATTGCACCATTGAAAACTGTAATACCCGCAGAGACCATGTAGTTCTGGCCAGCGGCCTTAGCCTTGGCAATCCCTAAAATGGCGAGGGCTAATGCGGAGAGCACGCACGCTCCGATGAACTTAATTTTGTCGCTGTTGGTGAACGGGATGAGGATGATGAATGCTAAAATTGGGGCACATCCAAACACTAGAAAAGCTACGAACGTGACGAGACCGTTCTTCCATGGCTTATCCGTTTGGTCCAGGGGCACCATTCCTTTCTCGGTTGCCATTTTCTCATCTACTAGTATGTCTTGGTACTTGGCGAATATGTTGACAACCTAGGTAATGAATAACGAACATTGTCAACAAGAATAACTCTGAACCTCAATGTAACATGCATGGTTCTAGCATGGAATGTCTATAATTTATCAATGTATGAGCAGTAATGACAACAAATATTCGCTATTAATTACCTTAGACTAGTGTGTATATATTCTCATAAGATGCACACAAGTTGGTTCGAGACATTACATTACATATTGTAATGTCCGAATTTCACCTTTTTGACCTCGTATTCTATTTAGATCATATACAAATTATATTCAGTAGCACACAACTCGTCCACCTAAGTGGTACCCAACTCTCCCTAACCCAAATAATCTTGGGAAAAAAGGGATTGAGGTTGAGAAAACTCCTAATTTTGCACTTTGTAGCGCAACGCGATCTTTAAAAAAAATCATCTACTAGAGGCGTTCAGGGAGAAACCACTTTGGGGAGGGCTTCTCATTGCGTGACCCGTTCCGAGGGATTAGACTTCCCCGTCTAACCATTTGCAACCAAAAAAAGAGGCGTCCAGGGAAAATTCTAGCCAAGACCTGGTTTGACCAATCTCAATTATAATTCACTTATCATATGACAATCGCAAGGATAACTCACTCATTAAGATGCACTCGAGTTCTCACTCATTAAGCTACACTCGACTTCAGACACGATCACATTAATTGTGTCTGAACTAAAATTTTCTAGCATTTAGCTCCAGGCAATCGAAAATTCTAGCACAATCTTGATTTCACTGAATCCAAGTGTAATACATTCCTCGATCTTTCTAACCAATCACATACACTAATGACTAAGCCGTTTCTTCAATTTTCATACTTGATAGTTGATATATCGAAAGAGAAAAAAAAACGATAGATCATACTGTAGATGCATCAGTGGCATTCATCCCGAGTGCCTGATATCTTTGGATCAACTCTTGTTGCTGAAATGATTGATGATTTTCGACATCCCATTCCGTAACTGATCTCTCCTTCACAGCAACATCTCTCTCAGTACTGCTCGACATAAAATCTCCAAACCCCATTGATATCCCATCCGCCACAAGATTAGAAATTCCCAATACCAACACATCAACTGCAATCATAATTCAATTTATAATTAAGTTTATAAACTAATTAATCATCATTAAATCACAAGCAGGGACCAAGTCTGGGGCTAGTGGTGGCACCCGCACCTCAATTCTGAGAAGAAATATTCTATTTTACAAATTTTTTATATTCAAATTCCTGTCTCCGTCCCTGATCGATCAGGGAACGATAGTAAACAAAAATGCCGGAAAATGAAAACTAACCAGAAGAAAGGTGACCAGCCGAGATTGAAGAAATGAGAGAAAACGACGTCACAATGGCGTCCATGCCTGCATACACAATGCTCTTCACAAACTCACCTTTCCATGGCTCTTTTGGCCTCCCATTTTTCCTATTTTCTCCATTATTAATCCATGGCGGCAACAAAGAAGCTCTGTTATCATTATCACCCATTCTTCAAATTTATTTAAAAATTTTGGAATTAATTATAAGGATCAGTTTCTTAAGGACAAGTTTTTTAATGTTGTAATGAGATCTACTTGTAAGATATTTTTAGGAAAGATGATGCGGTAAAAAAAATAGTGTAATGCAAAGGTGTCGACATGAATTGCCACGTGTCGATAGCCCAGTTGATTTGAGATTTTGTGGCGGTGAATATTTACCTTGTGTACACGTGTAGTGTTTTGATGGCTTATTACAGGTCTTGAGGCGTGTGGATAGCACACGCTCTTGGGCCTTTTTTATGATGGGCCTGGAAATTGATTTCCTCTCTTATGGCCCGATGGGCTCAAAGCTATTTGGGCTTCCAACAAAATTTGGCTAATATGTTATTTAGTATCTTTTTGTCAACTCGACTATATATGAAGTTAATGAAAGAATTATTATCTAATATAATTTGTATTTATGCTAGGGTTGTTTAATATATTATGGGACTTGATATATTATGGGACTTAATTTGTGTTTGAGCATAATCAATTATTAATCGAGTCAGAACTCAATAAGCTCAACTTTTTGTATATATTTGATCATTTATACTAAGCAAGTCGAACGTCAAATCTAATCAAACAAACAAGACCTTAGAATTGGTTTGTTATGTTAATCAATTGAGTTTACTCTTAACAACCGATCTCGATCCAAATAAAGAGTAGTTTAGTTTATTTTTCTCTCTTTTTAACTTATTTAAACTTGGTTTGTGATGTTAATCAATTGCGTTTACTCTTAACCACCGATCTCGATCCAAATAACGAGTAGTTTAATTTATTTTTCTCTATTTTTAACTTATTATATGCATATACATTTAAAGGATATGGTTTAAATTAGAATAAGAGTGTGAGAATTAAAAGAAAACGACAGGTCTATGCTTTCAAAATAAGACAATATGTTTCGAGTTGTAGTTTTTCAAGAATTAATATGCACACGAGTTATTAGTCATTTTCATCGTATTTTAAAAAGTATGATTATACTACTATTTCCATCCCACAAAAATAATTTTGGAAAAAGATAATAAGAAATAAACCTTTTCTATTTCTTAAAAAGTGTCAACAATTATTTTAGGACGGAGGGAATATTATCTTTTAAAAGGGAGAAACATTATCAAAGAAAACACGTAATGGACCATTCTTGGGATGGGTTAGTTTTGGGATGGAAGGAGTATAATTTTTATATTCAAAAATGAAGTTTTATAAAATTATATTAGAACATGTGTGATTAGGGATGACAACGAGGCAGAATGAGTCGAGTATTGCAGGACTTGAGACCTGCCTCAATAAGCATTTTTAATACTCGGACTCATCCTGGACCAGGTCATTACCCGGCATAACACCACCCCGCCCTGCCGGGTACCGACGGCTATAGGTCCTACCCGACAAACTTCTATTTCTGGCCATTTATTTGTTTGTCTTGTTCTCACAAACACATTCAAAATAAAATAAAATAAAATAACATCAAATCAAATCAATGTAAACACATTCAAACATACAAGTCATCCGGTAAATACATCAAAATAAGTACAAATTTAAAAAAATAAAATCATCCTCATACTCAAGTTTATATCAAACTACTTCGCTTATACATCAAATAAACCACCAAATAAAATAATTACAAGGTATGTTCCTACATCTTCCTCACCGAGCATTGTGCTAGCTACATACATTTTGTCAAGTTCCAATTGCAGTTGTTCTTGTATTTTTTCTTAACAAAACAAGCTAAAGTTGCTACTTGGAATGAACATTTTTTTTTTTTGTCTTTTTCTCATATTCTCATAATACATTATTTACAATTTATTAATACTTATAAATATTAAGTAATACCTCGATATATAAAAGTAAAAAATAATGTATTAATAATTGGGGTGAGTTCGGATCCAGGGCAAGTATCCGCTGGACTTGTAACCCGCCCCAAACGGAGCATGTCCGAGACAAATACCGCTCAACCCGAATTCATTGACATCCCTAGGCGTGACTGGTCCATCCTTGGCAAATTCCCCCTGTTGCGTTACCTAATTTTTCAAATTTAGCAAGTTTCATAATTTTTTTGTCCTCTTTAACCCCCCATGCATTCATCAATTTTTAATGCAAATCTTGATTCGCCCTTCAAGACTTAATTAACACAATTTAACATGTGATTAGCACAAATAATCCGGATCTATGCTTCCCATCCAAGAAACTAACCAAAAAAGAAACACAATTTAATACATAAATACGGCAAAATAAAATAAACATTTGATTACAATTATTCTAATAATTTTCAAACCAAAGGTCTCTTTTCTTCCTCTTCTTCACTTCCAATTTGAAATCTTCCATCTTCTTCACTCTGAGATGAAATTTCAATATTAGCCTGAGAATTTGAGGTTGATGGCCTTTTAGAAGGCTTGTTTTCAGGCAACATCTTCAACACAATCCCCATTGCTATTAGCAACAGTCCACTCCCATGTTGTTCAGTCAAAGGTTTTGTAAATATCATATACGACAGCAATAATGTCACAGCTTTCCTCGCCGTCGTCACCTGTTTTATTTTTTAAAAAGTATTATACAAAAATCCCGCGATGGTCTAAGAACGGTGGGAACATTTAAATCCTGAAAATGAATCCCCGAAACGAAAAATGTTCCGTTCGTAGAATGTTACGGACTTTGGACAATCAAAGTCGTCACTCCAATTTACGCTACTTAAGTTTTAAACGGTTTTGAATTTATGTACTCTATATGAATAGAGAGGAGATAACTGAGGAAACGTACCATGGCTGTGGTGGCAGCGCCGAAAAGGGCAATAAGGGAAAGGACCGATACTTGTCCAATAAAAGTGGCCATGGCTTCGAAAACGAGAACTCCGTAAACATAAAGATGCTGTACAGAAAATAAATTTACTTTTAATGATATATTTGGAGAAAAAATGTCGCATGTAATGTTTTTGTGCTTGATTTCGACATGTATACCTGCGAACATGAATTCCAAGCTGTAAATAGTTCACCGGTGAATATCATCGGTGGAATCAAGAAGGGCATGCCAACGAGGGTCGAGCAGAAGAGCATTTCCGTCTGCCAAAATATTGGATTAATAAGATAATTGGAAAAAAATTCGGTCAGAAAATCAAACGTATTTTCACCTGTGTTGTTTCGGGGTTTAAGGTGAATATAGCTTCTTGTAAATTTCCCAAAAATGCATCCATGATCAATGCCCCGGATACCATCAAGACGCCTATAACACTGAAATTGGGCGAAGATTGGGCATCCGCTAGGGTGAATAGAATCAAACCGATGATTAAAAGGACCGCGGACAAGTATTCATGTGGTGGATATTTTCGTCTCAAACCGGGAATAAACGCCCCCATTACCATCACAGGCAAAACCTGAAATTCAAGCAAATATTTCCATCATATTGATTGGAGAAACACAATTTTTCAGTAACCGAGAGGTGAAATTCTTAAATACGCCGGGACCAACCAAACACCTTTGGATCAAAGGGGCGGGCAGAGTAAAACATCAGCCGGACCCAATAAACCAATGGTCAATAGTGAACTGGGGGGGATGGTCAAAAACACCACCCCGACCCACAAATCCAATGGTCGTGGGTGGTGAAAAACATCAACCGGCCATAATAATCCAATGATCAGCATTGGACTTGGGTGGATGGTGAAAAACAGCACCCGGACCAATCCAATAGAAAGGGTGGGTGGTGAAAAACACCATCCGACCATAATAATCCAATGGTCTGCAGTGGACAACAACACAAATAAACATAAGAAACAAAACTTAATTGCACCTTGGTGGATTTGAACATGAGCTGTGCGGGATAGTTGAGAAACGCGAGAGAACCTTTAGTAAGCCCATTCGAGCCCATGAGGACAGCAGAGAGTTTCACATAAGTCCTCCATGGATTCACCATTTGCTTAGTGGTGAATCCTTGAAGATAAATCAGCAAAACATAAACCCATCCTTGCACAAAGGTAAAGTACCATCCATAACTGCAGTTAATCCCAACCAAAACACGAAACTTTCGTTAAAATTTCGAAAACTAAACACCATTTTGATATATGTACTTAAAGATTTGAGTTGAATTTTCACCTGAATTGGAGTCTATTGTATACATATTCCTGAAAATTGATGAAAAACCAAGTCAATATTCATGTCTAGATACATCAGCATTTCATTTTTACATATTTTGATTCAAAATTAGAGTTATTTTTAATGAGACGATTATATCAATTACATCGAATATCGAATTAACTATCATCATTGGCAATTTTCTATTACAAATTTGAACCACTGAACTACAATAAGTAGAAAAACAACCCATCGAGATCGAACCCACGACCTCAAAGTCAGTCATGAAACATCAATCTTACCATTAGCCCAAGATATCATTGGCGAAAATTAGAGTTAAACATGCAACAAAAAACAAGTGTGATAAAAGAAAATATTGAAAATAAAGAAAAAAATGAACAAGAAAGTCAAAATTCAAGCCCTCCCTTTAATTAATAAAAATAAAATAAGATACCACATGAGTACAATTACAAACCAAACCCTCATCAACTAAATCCAAACCGTCAATTCTTTTTCATTCCTCAATAAATAAGTCCAAAATAACAAATATTTATGAATTTAAAGACTTATAAAATTACGCCAAAAAAGAGGATAAAAATTCGAAAAAAAATACCTCACAGATGCCATTAACAAGATAACCAAAGAAAAACCCAGAAGAACAAATTAGAAATTGTTGCCATTTAGGCCTTCCAGTGAGTGAAATTCCAAACAGAGAACGCGCCTGTTCATCACTCTTCATCTTTGTATTTTATTTTCTCTCTCTAGAATTCTCTCTCACTCCGAAATGGGATTTTGCATGTGCTTGAAATCAGGGTATATAGGGTGTGATTGTTGATTTTTAATGTGTTAGTAAGTTGACTTTTGTTAATTTCATAGGGTGGATGAAGGAGAAGCGGAAAAAGATGTGTACAAATGAATTTAAAGGAAAACGTATCGGTTCCACTACGTTATCAAAAGAGAATTAAAGTGTGTGTGTGTATGTATATATGTATAGTTGTACATAATTTTTTTATGTTTTGTAAGTGAGTACATGTGTTCATTAAAGAATGAGGACGAAAAAAGGAAGGTTTGTAGAGAGAGAAGATGAAGAGTTTTGAGTCTGTAAGCAGCTTTTCTGCTGGTGAACAGAGAAAGAGAGAGAGAGATTTGGCAAATTTAGGAGATTATAAGAGGGATTTAGGGAATAAGAGGAATTAATTAGAGAAAATTGTGAGCTGATTTGGCAAATAAATAAAATGAGTTGAAATATTATCGTATGCAAGCGACCCCACTGCATGAACTGTATGGTTAAGGGGCCCACCGAAGATTTTGCAAGGTGATTGACGGGCGATACTTGGTACTCCCGAACCTGGTAACGAGTGATGTTCGGACTTGGGTAACGGGTGATCTTCTTCACCCCATGTGTAGAAATATAGATAGGGCCCACCATCATGTACATATATGATAGTAGAGATTATTATGGGATGTCAAGTCCTAGAAGCTATGGTGCACCGATACTCTTAAAAATGACATAATGTAGTGTCGGACACTTGGGGACACGGATGTACACCTCGGACACGGCATCGATACGTGTTCGACACGTCAGGTGGAGTGTTCATAAATAAAATTAAAAAGAAAAGAAAGGGACATGGGCCGGACACGGATAGGGAAGTGTCTGACACGTTTTAGGACACAGCGAGGGTTATTTTTATATTTTCAAAACTTGAGGTACCTAAATCACTAACACAAATAACTTATCTAAAACTAAAACATTAGATGACACCTCTTTTCTACAAAACAACATGCATACAACCACATATTTCCCTTCTTTTCATTCTTACTTCTTCTAGCTCTGGATTCATAATAAAAAATGTAATCCAATATTTTCTTTCACCATTGTAATTTCCTTTTGGTTTGAGATAATAGCTCTAGTTCTAAGTAATATATCATTTTTCTTCCATTCAATTTTAAAGGGTTGGGCTTGGACTTGCGTAAGTTTTAATTTTTTTTATTAATTATTACCTTATTTTGTTTTTATACATAATTAATTGTATATATATAATTATATATAATATATTATATATAGTCGTATCTCTGACGTGTCGTATCCTAAATTTCTTGAAAAATCCGTTTCGCCATTTCCATGTGTCAGTATCGTGTAGTATCAGTATCCCCATATTCGTGCAACCTAGCCCAGAAGCAATCTCAAGTATGACCTGTGATTGAGGATGGAGATGCATATCACGTGAATTGCATGTGGACCTATTTTCTACTTTTGGTGCGTTTGGGATTTTGATGAAAAATAGGTTGGGTGGGGCTATTGTTAATATTTGGTCAAATTGTAGATTGTGGCATAATTACCTATTAATAAGATAATTATTACGATAAAGTCTTCATCAAAGTCCAAGGAGATGTCACTTTCTACCCATTTATCTCAAATGCATTCCTCTTTTTTTCTTTGTTTTATGAAAAAAATAATGTATGACAAGTAATAAGAGAAATTTAAATTAAAAATGAAAGAAGAGTCTGTCGAATGTTGAATAAACTCATCAAACCAAGGTTACATGATAAGAACGTTGCTTATGTATACAGTTTATATAAGCTCCAAATGGGATCTAGATAATAATAAAAAAGAATAATACTTAATTTAAACACTAACAAAAACTGATTTTTTTACTCATGTCAATCAATTATGGTGAAAAGTCCCTTGTGATGGTCAAAATTAATTGACCACGGCTTCGCCTTGGCTCTAGTTGTGGTACCTGTAAACATGGCCAAAACATTACCCACAATTTCTACTCATTGTTAACGGGTTTTTTTTATGCAATTGTTAATTGTTGTTCATTGCAAAGATCATAGCTCTTTGGTCATTGCAGATAAGCGCTAGATTAGCATTACCTTCAACATTATTAGTTAGAGCTTAAAATAGTTAGTATGTTTTTTTAGCCAATTGACGTCAGCGTGGCAATATGAAATATCTACCATGAGCAAATTAGTCGTGGATTTAGACGGATATAGATCGCAACTTCAAATCATAATGTATATTTTTATTGTCAATATATACTTAATTTTCTTATAGTGAAATAACTAATATGACTATTTTATTCCAGAGAATGTCTATCTTTTAACTAATATCATTTCCCTTCCCGTTGTTTATTCGATTAATTATTTATACAGGTACAATATGTTTATTGGGCTCAATTGAATACATAGATTACAATACAGTTCAAGCCCAACAAACTTATCACAACTTATCACAGTTGGGGTTTTTTGTGCCATATTATGGAAAATTATAAATATTATTTTTTTAAGATTAAAGGAGGATTCAACACTTTTTTTTTTTTTAACGTTATATATAAATTTCTCCGGATGATTTCTGACTTGCGCGTCGGAGAACCAATGCCGAGGAACCTCATGGTGCAATTTTTTAGATAACTCTTTATTCTTTTGCGGGTCTAAGAATATTCGAATATTTTTCATAAGACGTATAATGTCAAATATGCATTATAATACTTTCTTTCTTTTTTTTTGGGGGGGGGGGGGTTGTAAATTTTGTACTCAAAGAATTCTGAAAACATTATTTTTGCTTATTTCAACTTCGTCATTTTCCTCAAACCATATGGGAAGGAATGAGATGAAACAGATTTTCTGTTGCGTGTATTTGAAAAGTCTGTGAACGGAGGAAAATTTTTAGTTGGAAAATCAATTTTTTTTAACGTAGTTGGAAAATGATTTTACTGAATTCAAGGCTCTAATTTGTATAGATTTGATTAGGGTACGATGATATATTTTATGTTATAAATTAGTATTTGGTGTAATTCTAAAATGTCATTTGGTGTCACAAATACAATTAGTATTTTGATTTTTACTTTATTAATATACGATCTAAGACAATATGTCGACTTAAAAGTATTTTTTAATTTTGACGTTCTAAGGCTCCCGATCTCACATTTGTTCTCGATTTATGTGACTTAGATGTATTGAAATGGGTCACACGACACTTGTAAGTGGGCAAGTGTACGTGGCAATCTTGAAAGTGAGTATGGGTTCAATGTTTCTAAGCTATAATTATGGAGGCATAAGTGAGTTCGTGTATAATTATGCACGTGAAGTTCTTTGGTTGAAGAGGTGAATGGAGAAATTTGCTTATTTCCAATGTGCATGCTAAATTGTGCCATCCCAATTGACTATATATCCATGAATGCAACTTGTTATTAATGCAAGTTCTATATAATTATGAACATGAATCAAATACAGCACAATTGTGTAAATTTAATTTTACGTAAGATTTTTCTTTTTTTTTTTTAAGCTACGTAAGATTATGTGCAATATTTTATGTGCAATCATAATTCACCAAAAAAAATAAAACATTGATGACAAAAATTTCAAAGTGACAATATCAAAGTTATCACTAATTATAAATTTCTAGTGACAAGAATTTTTGTTTTATCAATAAATAGGTTCTACATGTTGACAAAGTTATGATAAGGAAATTGATATTAGTATTGATAATTAGTGACACACCTTTAGTGACAACAATTATAATTGTCACTCTATTTGCGTTGTCGCTATACATGTACCACTAATTGTCAATAGTGACAATTAAAAAAAAAAAAAACTCTTGTCACTAATAAATCTTATTATAATAAGCAAAAGTTGTTGTCACTCATTATCCATATTTAGTGACGATTTTAACATTATCACTTTAAGTTTTGTCAAAAATATTACTTTTTGTTACGGTGATTATCAAGATATATATCATATGAAAAAGTGGATCAGAAGTGTTACACGTAGTCCACTCAAGAATAAAGCCTAGCATAATTTTTATTGGTTATATGTGGTGATTTGAGTATACTCAAGTCTATTTTAAGTATGATAAGAATTTTTATTAATTAAAGAATTGTCTAACCCGAAATATATAGCCTGCAATTTGATTTATTAATTTTTACATAAATCTACTCTCTACAAATAACGAAGAATTAATTATCAAAAAAATAATTAATAGTTAGAATATAATATAAGAACGTGAAACTTAACTTTTTAATGCTGCAAAACTTTTCTTTGAATCACCGACATAGCATTTGTTGATTATATTATTCGCCATTATTGATAAACAATGATGTTGGTATTCAAAATAGGATCACAAATTAATCCTCAAATGTCCGACGATTCCTTTACTGCACATTCTAATATAATTATTAAGATGTATTGTCACGAAGGACTTATTAACCGAATGCAAAAATGAATCAAAATAAAATAATGAACATCATCATAAACTTTATATTCGAACAACACAAAATTTATTTCGAAATTAATTTAGATAGGAATATCATTAGTAACCAAAAATGATTTTTTTTTAATTTCTTAATAGTATTTTCCAATTATTCCCCAGGTTTTATGGGTTGCTGGGTACGTAGTGGGTAATATCTATCTAAATGCAATTTTTTTTTTTTTTTTGGTTTCCGAAAGTGTCTCAACCCCGAAGGCCCAAAAATAACCCCTTGAAGTACTGACGGGCGCAATTGCAGAGACATGTCCAAGAAAGTTTTCTGAATTCACAAGTGTTTGAATACAAGACCTTCTGATTAAACGACATAAACCCCTTCCACTCAATCTCACTTCTTTTGGTTCTAAATATAAATATTTAAGACCAAACAAATCAAAGCCATTGGTAACAGGCCCATAAGTTTTGGGCTTCATCAAAAGTGTTTGGTCCATTTGGCACCCCAAAAGGCCCAAAGTATCCATATTTGGGCCGCCTGCAGTTGAGATCCTTAATGTCTGGCGGTCTGGCCCAATGTCACTTGATATTTGACAGCACAGAACATCAATGTTCCAACTATATCAAATCAATTTAACCTTTGTACCAGGAACTCCGGGTAATTTATGACAGATCGAATTCAATAATTCGAGTGTGAATTCTGTATCTTCCACACAAATGTGTGTGGAACTGCACAAAATACACTTTACTGTGTGGTGGACTGCACAAAATACACTTTACCGTGTGGAAAAAATGAACACTAGGATCATGGGCTAGACTTGGTCTATCATAGATTTTTCCCAAAAACTCATTCAATCCACTCATTTAAATTGTCATTGCTAGGCCATCAAATAGTATCTTTGATATGCAAGTTCTGATTTTGTTACTTGATTAATTGAGTTCGACTAAAAAATTTCGCACAGTATGAAATTTTAATATACACTGAAGTTGGATGAAATCTCGAAAATGAACCATTTACAGACATAACTGTCAATGAATTCCCCTTAAAAGGTCTCAGGATTTTGAATTTCAAAAAAATCACAATCGTACACGTGAAATCCGCTACCTAAGCTTTCTATTACATAGTTTATTTCAATTAATAAATCAAATCAACCAAAACCTCATCTATTAACTCATTCAACATCACCATTTCAAATTCCTTAGGCATTTCTTCTTGTTCTTGTTGAAATTTGTTCCAACACACTCCCTTCTCCATATCCTTAACAAATGCATCTCTCTTCTCCTCCACCTCCCACTCATAATCATCATATTCTCCATTCTTCCATGATTTTGCAATCCTCAAAATCTCACAATCATGCAAGTTCCCATTTATAGAAAGTTCATACATGAAGAAATCCAATATTAGATCATCATCATCAGCCTTATTGCTGTTGTTATTTTCTGATAAGTTTGATTCTTTAAAATGGCTAAACAATTGTTTGGCTTTTTCTTCCACTCCTTCGAAAATACGGTTTTCTCTCGTAAACGTACTATGTCTTCTTGTGTATTTTGGTTCGGTATAGCCCTTCGAGTCTTGGATTCGTGTTGTGAGTATGCATTTTGCCTCTGCAAATCATGGGTTGGTCGCAAAAATATAAGTAAGTCGTAAAATAGGGACTAAAAGATAAATGTATTGAAAAATTCTAGCCCATATTCTATCCGATCCAAATTAATTACCATATAGTAATAATAATAAAACATGATGATTAAATAAAGGGATCCAGACTCTTGATATAGTTACAATCACGTAGCGGGATCCACGTAAAGTTTGCTATATATATATACGAACGATCGAAATTATATAGGCTCGGGATTCATTAAATACTAGTCTAGGGACAGGAAGCTTACTTTGAATATTGGCAAGGCTTGGATGAAATGGAGAGATTGATTCTTCAACTTCTCTAAATGGAGAATCAAGAACTGAAATCGGACTTTGCTGTTCATCATCATCTTCACATGACCATTCCCCCTATACACCAAAAACACGATTTAATTAGTACTATATTTAATATTTAAACTATAAGTTATTTCACTAACTTTTATAATCCATGAAAAAAATTACAGCTACATTAGTATAATTAAGTAAGATTCGATAAAGCCTGATTATTCCAACAACCATTGAATTTTGGTATATATATTCTACCAGCAGACAATAAAATTAAAATAGATGATTGACTACCAAAACAAATTAAATAATAATTACCTTGTGTAAACATTTTTTACCCAAAAACTCTTCATTTTCACCGCACCACCGCGGTAATTCCTCCTCGGTAAAATCACTATCACACCAGCTAGAATTCTTACTGCATGAAGTTGTAGTGGTGGTGGCGGTGGTGATGCTCCGAATCGGGGATGAAGGCAGATCCAACGGCTTAGATTTATCCTCCACCAAGTCCCTAAACGATTTCCACCGTAAGATGTCCTTGACTTTGACTTTGACCTCCGACACATCTCCCAAAACGTCGTCGTTCTTGTCCATATAACTCCTCTTCAGCATCTTTCTTGAAATGCTCCTAGGTAAAACTAACGGAGACTTGACGGAAGCAAACTGGAAGAACTTAACGACGTTAATCACCTTATGGATGGCTGAGATTGCCTTCTTTGACCGGCTTCGGAGTAGTACAATGGAGGGTTTCGTTGACTTTGATGAAACTTGTACCATTGACTTGTTGCATGGTAATTTCTTTCTAGGGTACATTGTAAAACCACTTGATGGTGATGATGAACATGAATGTAAACTATCATCTCTGAGGAATTCTTTCAGCATTCGGGGTCGATTTTCGATCGAAACCATGATTTTTTTAAAATTAAATTTGATTTCTTGAAGAAAAATGAATTTTTTTTGTGATTGATAGAGATGGAGGAAATGCAAATTAATTTGTGGTGTTTTTGGTGAAGTATTATGGAAGTTGCATATTTGAAGTAGATCTTATAGATGAGAAGAAACAATGTACCTGGAGAAAATGACAAACCACACGTAGAAGCATGGATGTTTCTAGTTATGGTACGTACATTATTTAAATAATACTAAGATGTATGGAGCAATATTATTGTACTAGTATAAGTTATTTGTGTGTTGAATGATGTCGGAGGAGAAAGATTTTTTATAAATTAAATATAGTGCATTCATACTTGGAATGAAATTCATGGCTTTGAGATCACATGACAGGAATTTGCTAGGTGATTGCATTACTAGATCAAGTTATCCATTAACATTAATGCTGTAGTTTAGCTAGTCTTACTCATCATTTTTCATAATTTTATTACACGGTTTGAACTTACATGCCATATTGAATCAAACTTCAAAAATCCCGAGATTTTAGGGTTACGTATACAGGAACGTAGCCAGGATTTTGAGTTCGGTGGAATGAATATGAAAAAAGGAACAAAGCTTAATATTTTAGACTTCGGAGAGCAAAATTTGAAAAAAAATTATAGTGTATTTTTTCCTCAAAGTTGAGAAGGGGTGCCCACCAGCCCCTGACTCTATCCTATATATATGTGATCGGAGGGTGGAGATTATACTGAGATCCCAAGAATTATTCGTAGCACAATAGCTATAATATCAATTTGAAAATTACATACATGCATGTGGTAGAAACCCTTATGGTACCACAATAGCTATAATATCAATCTGAAAATTACGTACATGTGGTAGAAACCTTTGTTGGATAAAATGGTACAAATTGTGGTTGAGTACGAAATTCGAACGACGTTAGTATCCGGGATACTTAAGATTATTGGATAATCTTAATCTACGTTCCGAGTAGATGAGTTTAGCATTTCGAATTTCTCTAATCGGAACGAATGAGAAATTAAGTGCTAAATTGAAGGGTTTGAATTTGTGTATCCCATATTTTGATATAATTTTATTTAATATGTCATGCATATATCATGAATGACACAACACATTTTAATGGAAAATATGTCATGAATACATCATGAATGACATATGAGCACTTCAAGGTGGTGGAGCATCTTGGATGGCTAAGATTTGATCTTAGAAATGGATGGTGTGGATTGATTCTTATGGAAATGGATTTTGCCTATAAATAGCAACCATTCCAACCATTTTGAAGCACACCAACTCAAAACACAACATATTCTCTCTAAGTGTTCTTGAGTTCTATAAAATCATCTTCATCTTTTTCTTGAGATTTCAACAGTAAATTAAGTTCGTAGTTTTCTGAAATTGAAGTGGTTCAATCTTCAGAAAAAGTATATCGTTGTATCTTGGGACACTTGTTGCAAGAACTCGTATCACCAAGGCGGGGCAATTTAGTGTTAAGGATAGAGAGTTCTCTCTCGCCTCGATATAATCTTTCTTTGTTAGCAATTTGATACGTTTGTGAAGTTTTGAAACAACAAACTTAACACTAAACTTTCTTGTTGTTGTTCAAAAGTTATCACTTGTTCAAATGGAAAATATGGGAAATGTTGATGGTGCTACTCTTGATTTCGGTCTTGGACCAGGTGCTATTCATGGTCTCGGTATTATCAATGGCTCCGGTGGAGGTTCTGGTTTTAGTTACGGTTCAGGGCTGGGTCCTGGTTCCGGTTTTGGCATTGGCTCTGGTGGGGGTGCCGAGCTAGGTTCTGGTTCAGGGTTGGGCCCTGGTTCCGGTTCTGGCTCTGCTCCGGTCCCTCCATTTGTTTCAATGGCTAATCCTGTTATACCGGTTCAGGCTGAAAAACCGGAGAAGTTCAGCGGGGCTAACTTCAAGAGGTGGCAACAAAAGATGTTGTTTTACCTCACGACTTTGAACCAAGTAAGGTACTTAAGGGGAAATGCTCCTTATCTCCCGGTTGAGTCAACTGATAGTGATCTGAGGAAGGCATATGATTCCTGGATACATGGTGATTTCCTTTGCAGAAATTACCTACTCAATGGATTGAATGATTCGCTTTACAGCGTATATTCTGAAGTAAAAACTACCAAAGACCTCTGGGAGGCACTGGACAAGAAGTATAGAACTGAGGACGCTGGACTAAAGAAGTTCGTGGTCGCGAAGTTCTTAGACTTCAAAATGGTAGACTCTAAGTCTGTGACAAGCCAAGTTCAAGAGTTTCAAATTATATTACATGAAATTCATGCTGAGAACATGGCTCTGAGTGAGTCCTTCCAAGTAGCTTCTATCATTGAGAAGTTACCGCCTTCTTGGAAGGATTTCAAGAATTACTTGAAGCACAAACGAAAGGAGATGAGTCTAGAAGACTTGGTTGTCCGACTCAGAATTGAGGAAGACAATCGGGGATCAGACAAGAAGCTCCTTGTGCAGGCAATGGCAAACATTGCTGAAGTTCCGGAGAGTTCTGACCGGAAGAGAAAATTCCAAGGAAAATTCCAAGGAAATTCCCAGAAAAAAAAGGCTGCCGGGAAAGGAAAGTCAAGGGCGGGAGACCGCTGTCACAACTGTGACAAACCTGGTCATTGGGCCAGAGATTGTAGAGAGCCCAAGAAAAACAAGTTTCATGGGCAAGGTTCTAGCCATAACCAGAACAAAGGCAAGAACCGGGTGCAAAATGAAGTGCACCTAGCTGTTGATGATGTCCAGGGTATCAACAAGATGATCGATGACCTGTCGGACAAACAGGTGCCGATCGATCTAACAGATCTTGATCTCACTGCCGTCGTGTTCGAAGCCAACTTGGTGGACAACCCGAGGGAGTGGTTTGTTGATACTGGAGCTACTCGCCATATCTGTTCAGATAGGGCTGCCTTCTCGTCCTATACCCCAACTGAAGGACGAAGACTGTTAATGGGCAACTCAGCCACATCTCCAGTGGTTGGAATGGGGAAAGTTGTGCTGAAGATGACTTCAGGCAAAGAACTGACATTGACTGAAGTTCTGCATGTTCCGGAGATTCGCAAGAATTTGGTATCCGGTTCAGCTTTGGTCAAGAATGGGTTCAAGATAGTCTTCGAGGCTGATAGATTTTCTTTAACAAAGAGAGGATTTTATGTTGGAAAAGGTTACCTTGAGCAGGGCCTTTTCAAGATGAATGTAATGAATGTAATCCGCTCTGTTGTAATTGAAAATGAAAGCAATAAAAGTATTGAGAATTCTGTTTATTTGCTTGAGTATTCTAATTTGTGGCATGTCAGACTAGGACATGTAAATTATAATACTATTCGAAGATTGGTCAACTTGAACTTATTACCAACTTTTAAAGTTGAAAATGAACATAAATGTGGAATTTGTGTTGAGGCAAAACTAGTCAAACAACCGTTTCCTTCAGTGGAAAGAAACACCGCACCACTAGAACTTATTCACAGTGACATCTGTGATTTGAAGTTTGTGCAAACTAGAGGTGGGAAAAAGTATTTCATTACATTCATAGATGATTGCACAAAGTATTGTTATGTGTATTTACTAAGAAGTAAAGATGAAGCTCTAGGAGCGTTTACACATTACAAAACGGAAGTTGAAAATCAACTTGGAAAAAGGATAAAGGCTATCCGTAGTGATAGAGGTGGCGAATACAGAGCACCGTTTGATGAATTTTGTGCAAATTCAAGCATTATACATCAAACAACGGCCCCATATTCACCACAATCAAACGGAATAGCGGAGCGCAAGAATCGTACTCTTAAGGAGATAATGAATGCGTTGCTGATTAATTCAGGTTTACCTGAGAATTTGTGGGGGGAGGCGATCCTCTCCGCCAATTATATCCTTAACAAGATTCCCCACAAAAGTAGGAGTGAGACTCCGTACGAACTTTGGAAAGGTCAAAAGCCTTCTTACAAGTACCTCAAAGTGTGGGGGTGTTTGGCTAAGGTAGAAATACCCAAACCCAAACAAGTTAAGATAGGGCCTAAAACTATTGATTGCATATTCATAGGTTATGCACTTAATAGTAGCGCCTATCAATTTTTGGTACATAAATCAGAAATATCTGAGATTCATGAAGGTACTATCATGGAATTTAGAAATGCTTCATTTTTCGAGGATATCTTTCCAAGTAAGGAAAGAAATGAACAAGTTCCTCTCAAAAGAACATTTGATGAGTCTACGAGTAGTTCTAATCCCGGGGATGAAGAACCACGTCGTAGCAAAAGGGCAAGAGTTCCAAAATCATTTGGTCCCGATTATGTATCTTATACATTAGAAGGGGAGCCAAGGACGATTAAGGAAGCTATGTCCAGTCCAGATGCTCAACTCTGGAAAGAGGCTATCAATAGTGAAAACGAGTCTATTTTGCACAACCATACCGGGGAGTTGGTTGATCTTCCAAAGGGAAGTAAGCCTTTAGGCTGTAAATGGATTCTGAAAAGAAAGTATAAGGCTGATGGAACTATTGATAAGTATAAGGCCCGTTTGGTAGTCAAAGGATACCGACAAACAAAAGGTCTTGATTTCTTCGATACTTATTCTCCAGTAACGAGAATAACATCCATAAGATTATTCATCGTTATTGCTGCGCTGCATAACCTTGAGATACATCAAATGGATGTTAAGACTGCGTTTCTGAACGGAGAATTAGAAGAAGAAATATACATGGAACAACCCGAGGGGTATGTTGCTCCTGGAAAGGAGAAGAAAGTGTGTAAACTTGTAAAGTCGCTATACGGACTTAAACAAGCGCCAAAGCAGTGGCATGAAAAATTTGATAGCACAATGTTATCAAATGGTTTCAAGATCAACGAGTGTGATAAGTGCGTGTATGTTAGACAAACACATAACGCATACGTCATAGTGTGTCTATATGTAGATGACATGTTGATAATGGGTAGTAATCATGAAATTATCATGAATACTAAAGGAATGTTAAAGAAGAACTTTGACATGAAGGATATGGGACTTGCAGACGTCATCTTAGGGATTAAAATCCTGAGGACTTCTGAAGGACTAGTCTTATCACAATCTCATTACGTTGAGACGGTTTTGGAAAAGTTCCTTCCGAGTGATAGTGCACCAGTTAAGACGCCAGTGGACTTGAGCGTTCATTTACGCAAGAACCATGGCGAACCCGTATCACAGTTAGAATATGCTAGGGACATTGGGAGTCTGATGTATATCATGAACTGTACTCGCCCTGATCTAGCTTATTCTATGAGCAAGTTGAGTAGGTTCACAAGTAATCCAAGTGAAGAGCATTGGAATGCTTTAACTAGAGTTCTTAAGTATTTAAAGTACACTAAAGAATATGGATTACACTACTCAAGATATCCAGCTGTAATAGAGGGATACAGCGATGCTAATTGGATATCAGACACGAACGACTCTAAGTCCACAAGTGGATATGTATTTACCGTTGGTGGAGGAGTAGTGTCGTGGAAATCTTCTAAGCAAACTTGCATAGCCCGTTCCACGATGGAATCAGAATTCATAGCTTTAGATAAAGCTGGTGAAGAAGCTGAGTGGCTAAGAAATTTCTTAGAAGATGTTCCCTGTTGGGAAAAACCTGTGCTTCCGATTTTGATTCATTGCGACTGTATGTCGGCAATTGGGAGGGCTCAGAGTAGTATGTATAATGGTAAGTCTAGACATATTCGTCGTCGGCATAATACCATTAAGCAGTTGATCTCTAACGGGATTATTTCCATTGATTATGTGAAATCAAAGGAGAATATTGCAGATCCTTTGACGAAAGGATTGCCTAGAGATCAAATATACTGCCTATCAAGAGGAATGAGATTAAAGTCTACAATTTAAGAATAGACACAGCGGAAACCCAACCATGTTGACTGGAGATCCCAAGATCATGGTTCAATGGGAAAACTAAGTTGTGAACATTCATTGAGGCACTTAAGAGTTAATTAATAAACTCTAAACCCATTGCCTAGGATAAAGAAGTGCAACCTGCAAGTTGTAGCAAAAGGTTAAGCCGGGCTTTTAATGATTCCTATACTGTCTAAATGAAGTGGAGTATGGCAGGATACTCTTAATTAGGAAGTCACCTATGTAAGTGTGAGGTGTAGGCCGTCTCAACATTGAGTAAAATGTAAACACTTCTGAAACCAAGAGGGGGTGCCACGGCCAAAATGGACCCAACTGTGAGAACTGAAAAACTGCTGAAAGTTTATTATGTGAATATTGTTGTCTAGATTTACACGAACGGCTGACCAATTCAAGACATCACGTTCATTGGAGAGCCTAGTAAATCCGATGATATTTCACTAGGAAAGGTTCAAAGCCAAAAGCTACCTCTTTTGATGTGATAAACTTTCAATCGAAATTTCAAGAGCATGCATTGCATTAATTTCATTCGTGTGGGGGATTGTTGGATAAAATGGTACAAATTGTGGTTGAGTACGAAATTCGAACGACGTTAGTATCCGGGATACTTAAGATTATTGGATAATCTTAATCTACGTTCCGAGTAGATGAGTTTAGCATTTCGAATTTCTCTAATCGGAACGAATGAGAAATTAAGTGCTAAATTGAAGGGTTTGAATTTGTGTATCCCATATTTTGATATAATTTTATTTAATATGTCATGCATATATCATGAATGACACAACACATTTTAATGGAAAATATGTCATGAATACATCATGAATGACATATGAGCACTTCAAGGTGGTGGAGCATCTTGGATGGCTAAGATTTGATCTTAGAAATGGATGGTGTGGATTGATTCTTATGGAAATGGATTTTGCCTATAAATAGCAACCATTCCAACCATTTGGAAGCACACCAACTCAAAACACAACATATTCTCTCTAAGTGTTCTTGAGTTCTATAAAATCATCTTCATCTTTTTCTTGAGATTTCAACAGTAAATGAAGTTCGTAGTTTTCTGAAATTGAAGTGGTTCAATCTTCAGAAAAAGTATATCGTTGTATCTTGGGACACTTGTTGCAAGAATTCGTACCACCAAGGCGGGGCAATTTAGTGTTAAGGATAGAGAGTTCTCTCTCGCCTCGATATAATCTTTCTTTGTTAGCAATTTGATACGTTTGTGAAGTTTTGAAACAACAACCTTATCGTAATTAATGTCCAAGAACGATTACTATATTAAATGTACTCCTCTCCTACCTTTATTTTAGGAAGGAAAAAGGAAAGAGCAAACAAAAAATATTAGTTCATCAAACTGTTTTTGTCTTTTATGTTCTTGTAGATTAATGGATAATTAATTACTATATTATGGATTGATTTAGATGTTTGTCCGGGTGTTTAGTGAATAAGCTGGAGACATGACAGGTAGTTATAAGTGGGAGTTGAAGGAACAGAACAATTAAGTAAATAAATAAATAATTATTAACACTTAAATGTCATGCTTAAAGTTAGATACTTAATTAGATAAATATTGTTGTTGCGTGTATTATTGCATTTTTGGCTTTTATATCAGATACATGATATTGGTCAAGATTGACCTGCATGTTTTGTCATGTTATGCTGCTGTAGTACACAATAAACTTATCAATCGAACCGACACAATTATCAGCTTATATATATATTTGATATTTTATGAATTAAATTACCTGCGTTAAATTACGGAAATTCTTACAACTACATATAATGATGTGCTATTTGTGCTCGTAAATGTGGTTGCATAAATTTATTTGAACAATATTGTGTACCCTAATTAGTAAGATTTCATTAAACAAAACCAATTAATTTATATGCGTGCTTTCGTGATCAGTAGGAAAATAAGCCTCATTATTCATAAATATGTAATACATTCGTTCATATAACAGAATTAATCAAACCTAGTGTATATGTTCACACATTAAATAAGCACAAGATAGATGGATCATGAGATCTTACAAGACCCTTTATATTAATGATATTCCAACCGTGTATGCGTCACTTCCCAAAATTCTTCTTATTGCATTAAAGGACTTGTTTGTGGTGTGAGAATTAGGCACCAGGGTGTAAGTGAATCGAAAGGTAATGCTCGAGCTTGTTTGAAATTTTATCGAGCTTTAAAATTTTATGAGCTTGATTTGATAGCTAACAGAGCCAATTATGGATGAGCTTTAATCAAGTCGAGCTCAAGTCAAGAATTAAACATTTTTAGATAGAAAAAATGTGTACAAATTTGTCTATTATGTTACATAAATCAAACCCTAACAAATTCTTAATATTCGATTTCAAGTAACTTCATTTATTTTTTTGGCCTTAATATTGTGATATGTTATTTTCGAACTCCAAGAACATGGGGTCTTGATTCGATCATATTTGTTTACGGATGAGATTCAAATAAATTCTATTATAAACAAACATTTATGATTATTTCAAGAGTTTCGAATTCGAGACTCTCTAAGAACTCAGTCCAAATCTTTCATTTCGGATGGTGTTTCATTTCTTGTTCCATTTGTTTATATAATGCATGTCATGTGTATAAATTTTTTTTTAAATATATATATATATATATATAAATATATGGGGTGGATTTTATACACATAACATGTAAATAAAATATGAGATAAAATACTATTTGAAATAAAAAATCCCCTGTACTAAGAACTACCCTACCTTAAATTGACACTTAACAATTGTAAGAACATGAGATGTTCAACATAAGATTGTGGCGAAAATGAGAGTTGAAAAATGTGTGGTTAATTAAAGGCATGGGGAACCTTGTGACTAGGGAGCAAAGTACAATTGATATTTAATGGACCTTATAACTATTAATTATACAATGTTTGTGCAATCAATTTGATGATTCGGATGACATGGGAAAAGATCAAAATTATACTTCTTGTCAACTTGATTTCCTACAAATGGTCTGTGATTGCTTACGTGGCAAATTCTTATAGGCCACTTGCACGTGCAGTTGCCTAGGTTTATTCAAGGATCCTATGTTTATTTTCGGTGGTTCAATGATTTTGGTTTGTGACTGATATTTCTCGGGATTGAATTCTCATGACCTATTAAGTGTTACCCTCCCAAGTTCCAATGTTTATAGTTAGTTATTTTAATCCTTAATTGTAAGAATTATATTTATGTAATGTTTAATTTTGGTAGTAAACAATAATAATACCCATCTTCATTTGGTCAATAAAATTTAATTCAAGTGGCAAGTGAGATTCCTCTATGTTCTATTCTTATCAGATTTCAATTTTATTAAAAGTGAGTTGACGTCATTATAAAGTAAACATCTCAAACTTACAATGTCATCGATAAATATAAAGTATATAATTATTTTTTTCTTTAAGATCACATAATAAAGAATATACTTTATATATTATTACACATACAAATATGGAGATAAACATTACATGTTCAACATTGTTAGAAAGATTGATAGGAGAAAATAAATAAATACAGCTGTGCTAATCTCACAAAGAAAGAAATATTAGTGATATAGAGTGAAAGATATGCAGCCCATTGATCACATATATGAACATGCTAAAAGAATAATATTATCCTTGAAACGTTTATATTACATTCAAATAAATCAAAATATTGCTTATGCTTAAATACGTCTTAAAGATAAAGATTGATTTAATAACGATAATAATAAAAATATTATTATTGTTATTATCATTATTATAGTGATAAAATAAGATCTCGCATAACTAAGAAAGAAAAAATAGTATTGATAAAATAGGAAAAATATGTAGATTAATTACCGTATCTATGTTCATGCTAAACAAATATATATTATTATTAAAAGCATATATTACATTCTAATAGATCAAATTAAAATATTTCATGTGCTTAAACACGTCTTAAATATAAATATTGATTTAATAATAACAATAATAATAATAAGGTTGATTTAGTAATAAAGAAATCTTAGTAGTGCGAAACTATTTAGTTTAAGAAAGATAAATATTTAAGTTTCTCTATATATTATCTAAAACTACTTATACAATGTGCTTAAAAACTAAATTATGTATGAGAAGTATAACAAAAATATATAATAGAATTCGTATATATTTTTCAAAAGGGTGGTAGATAAAAGTTGAGAGAAAAGCAATAGTAACAAAAACTCGGTTATCTAAGATAATACTTATTCCCTCCCTATTTTAAAAGTGTGTTTTGACCAAACTATGAGTTTTAAATGAGATTCGAAAATGTAAGAAAATATTGAGTGTTTCATAGTTGTTAACGTTAGTCTAGGTCATTATTTTAAATGGGTAGTTTATAAGCGAAAAAGTTCATTTAAAGAAATTAATCTTTATTTTAGCACATTACTAAATGAAAGCAAAGGCAAAAATACAGGACACACCTAATATTATATTTGATGCAAAACACATAAATTTAGTCAATCTTTTATGTAAATATATATAAGGCTATATAAGTTGAAACTACAACTTACAAATAATTACCATTATGTATATATAGCTAGAACATGTGCTTAAAATATTATAATGAAAAAATTATAAACACGCACAAAAAATTTAAAATCAATAACTTGAACGAGAATACAATGTGCTTTGTATTTAATATTTTTATTTTTAAATGATTTATAGACACACGTATTCTTACGTAATCTAAAGTTTACCGTTATTTTGTCTTTATAAGATTATATCGAAGAATATACTCTGTGTCACTGTATATAAAAATATGAAAATAGATATAGTTTATACATTATCACAAAGAGCGATAAGACAAAAGAAACGAATCTACTTGCATAAATACGAGTGCGGAAAAACGATATCGGTGATAAATTAACAAAGATACTTAGTCACATGATTATATACATATGAACACACTAGAAAAAATTATTGTCAAAGTTTATTTTACTTTCAAATCGATCAATATTCCATGTGCTTAGACATGCCTTGAATATAACATAATTATAAAGTTTGATTGAAAAAAAAAAACGACTCTTAAGGCTATGAAATTATTTAGTAAAAACAAAATATTTAAATTTCTGCATTTAAAAATTTCTTTTATCCTAATTCTAAAGAACTATATTTGACAAAATTTTAGGTTTTAAATGAAATTGAAAAATAGTTTCTTATAGTATTGTGTAGTGTTTAATCGTTATCAATCTCAAATCACTAATTTTAAGTGAGTAATTTAGATGGGAAAATATTTAATTTTGGAATGAAATGTTATTTTGCCATGTCTCATCAAAAAAAAAAAAGGTAATGATAAGATACATGCAGTGTTATATTGGATTCTAAAGGCATTGATGTGTTCTTAAAATATTGATGAATCATTTTTTTACATAAAAGTATTAATTACATAGATTATGTATATAAGGATGCATACGTTAAAACTACAATGCTATATTGGATTCTAAAAGCATTGATGTGTTCTTAAAATATTGATGAATCATTTTCTTACATAAAAAGTATTCATTACATAGATTATGTATATAAGGATGCATACGTTAAAACTACAATGCGCTTCTAAGAGTGAATTATCATCTTATATCTAGAAGTTCATATATCTTGAAATTATTGTAATGAATAACAAATGTAAAAATGTGCATGAAATGAAATCAAATAAGACTTTGATAAGAATATAACATACTCTCCATTCAGTATTTCAAAAAATTCATAGACACCAGTACTCTTATATAAGCTGGTGTTCAAAATCATTTTGCCTTTATAATATCATATTAAAAGTTATACTATCTTTTATTGTATATATAAATATAAAAATAGAATATGTTGTATCCTTTACATTATTAGAAAAAATAATATGAGTATACTTTTGTGGTACGTACAAGTAAAAAAAGACAATGTCAAAGGCAAACTAGAAAAATACGTAGATTGTTGACCATATGCCTTAACATGCTAGAAAATACTGCTAGTAGGTTTTTCAAAAACTTATTTTACATTTATATAGATCAAGAGAATGCATCTTGATGATATTGGATGACTAAAACGAATATAAGAAAAATTAACTATCTTACAATAATAAACAATAAGTCATGCTCTTGAACAACTACCAATAAACTCATAATTAAACTTATTTTCTAACAAATTAAATATTTTAAAACTCTTAGCATAAGTTTCATAATTATTAATTAAAGTTATTTCATCATTGGAAAACAAAATTCTGCTAAACATTCTTATTTTTCACTATTCTTACACAGTAAAACCTACATATTTTACAACAATTTTATACATTTTTTATTCTTCAAAATTCAATGACTTCATTTACATGTTACGTACGAATTTTATCATTTAAAACCTTTCTTCTTTTGGGCATAAGTTTCTCTTTTCACAAAACGACATTGTTCTTGGTCTTCTGTATCGTAAGAGCATATTTTGATCCAGAGGAATAATTAAATATCAAATACTTTTCTTGTAATTACTAAATATATTAATAACAAATATTGGCCAATTTTAGCAAAGTGAAATCAAACATAAAAAACATATCAACGAGTGATTTTACTTTTGTTTTTCTAGGCACATTATCTTCTTCAACATTTATCACTCCCTGCATATCCATCATGGATTAGAATCTCCTTACATTTTCATTGAAACTATTGAAATCTTTCTATTTTCGAGTTAATAGAAACTAAAATATAGTGTAGCTATGAAATTCTTTGGTTTCCTGTGAAACTCTCTTTTCTTCATATATTTCCCATGACAACTTCTAATTTTCTAGAAAACCTTGAATTTTTTCCAGTAATTTTTTTATTTATACTTACCTATATACAAATTCTTAGAATTACATATTGTAAACACACACAATTTTGTAATTATTTATATTTGCATGCAAATTGAGTGCAATTTTCTAACAATTTAAAATTTATGATGATTAATAATTTTCATTTCATGCAAATTAGATCACCCAATATTATAATATATAGTGTTTTATTTTATTTTTTAAATAGTTTACTTCGACTTAATAAGTAAGAATATTTTAATTAAAATTTGTATTCACCTGCGAAGCACATGCACTTTTCTAGTTGTAAAAATAAAGAACATATAATTAATAGATAGATAAGTAAAAAATCAAGACCTAGCTATCCCACTTTCAGCCATGATGATTAGAGTAATTATCACATTTTATTTCGCATTTAAAAACTGCGAAGCACGTGCACTTTTCTAGTTGTAAAAAAAACATACAAATAAGTAAGAAATCAAGACCTAGCCTAGCTAGCCCCCTTTTAGCTATGATGATTAGAGTAATTATCACATTTTCTTTCGCATTTAAAAATAATTAAAAGTAAATAGTAGATTTAAGTTTAGCATGTTTCAAGATTAAGAAGACAAAATTGACAAACATCAATCAATTATGCCAGATATAAGTAATGTCTAAAACATCCATTTTTTTTTTCTTGTCAAGCACAATTTCTTATTCAAAATAAGTTGAGATCTTTGACGATTTGAGCCAGATCATGGACTGTTAGGCCGAGGTAAAGATTAGCCAAACAAATAGGGCCATTTATGCTTTTTACCTTTTTTTTAAAAAAAATTTCTTTTCTTGATTTTTATCAAGCAAGCAAATATTTCTTCTTTTCCTTTTCTAATCAAGGCAAAGCACTGGTTTAATTTCAGCATGATATCTTTTCTTTAATCAGATAGATATTTTTTTATCTTTTTATTTATCTTTTTCCAATTACGCAAATACATAGGGCCAATTACGCAAGTATTTATTCTCATTATCTTTTTCCAGAGCAAGCCAACTTATTGGTTTTTATTCTTTTATTTAATCAAAGTTGTCATGATATCTTTCCTTCTATTAATTTTCTCTTCATTGTACATACCTATGAAAACTCTTGATTTTAGCATGCCTTTACAGTTTAATAACACTCATATAACACGGTTTGTGCTTCAAGAAAATGCATAGTTGAAAGATGGCAAGTGTAGCTGTTGTTGCTCTTATAAAGCATTGGTTTCAGCATGATATTTTTTCTATAATCAGAAATGCATTATTTTTTTCTTTATCTTTTTACAATTAAGCAAACACATTGGGCCAATTATGCAAGTATTTATTCTCTTTATCTTTTTTCCAGAGCAAGCCAACATATTAATTTTTATTCTTTTCTTTAATCAAAGTTGACTTGATACCTTTTCTTCTGTTAATTTTCTATTCACCATGTATACCTCTAAAAGCTCTTGATTTTAGCATGCACTTATAATTTAATAACACTCGTATACACTATTTGTGCTTCAAGAAAACACATAGTTGAAAGATGGGGAGTGTAGTTGTTGTTGCTCTTATAAACAAATTAGTCAACATAGACACAAACCTAACTCTAAGGGAAGTCACTCGTCTGCGTTGGTTGCATGAAGATATCCACTGGCTTGAACAACAAATGAGATACATGCAAGCCTTCCCATGCGATGCAGAAGACAAGCAAGTTGCCAATCCTAATGTGGCATAAACAACATTAAAGAGTTGGCGTTTGATATCGAGGATATCTTGTATACTTACGTTCCCCAAATTGAATCATGCATGCCTCACGTCTTCTTTAAGATCAAGATTTCCGAGGGGTTGAGAAAATCAAGAAATGACTTCAAGCACTTAATGATGCCAATGATTTCTTAGGAATTGATGTGTAATGGAGTGGACACAATTACCGATATTCTCCATGAGAACTTTTAATTTTCTAGAAAACCTTGTAGTTTTTCTAATTTTTTTAGCAAACTTTTTATTTATACTTACCTATATACAAATTCTTAGAATCACATATTGTAAATGCATAGATTTTAGTAATTATTTTACGTGCAAATTGAGTGCACTTTTCTAATATTTTAAAAATTATGATGAATTCAGGATAAATAATTTTCATATTATGCTAATTAGATCACCTAATATTATAATATAGCTTTTTGAGTTATTTTTTAAGTAGTTTACCCGACAATATCTGGCATATTGATACATGGGATAGGTTGAAGGGGAGTATCCTTATTGATAGTGAAAAGGGAAGTAGAATAATTGTAGCTTATCGAGATACCAATACAGGCAGATACATTGGCACAGAAACATCTTTGCACAAGTTACAACCTTTTGATTTCGAAATTAGTTGGACTCTTTTCTCAAAATTGATTATGCCAACTTCTGAAAGCACCATTCTAGGATTTGACCAGGTAAAAATGGACGACATAGGAAAATGAATAGTAGGAAAATGTGGTGGTGTAGTATTAGCCATTTTGGTCACAGTTGGGTTGTTACAGCCATGACAAATTGTTAGGTGTCAAACCTACAAAAATGGTTGCTACTCCTAAACTTGTAGATAGCAGTGAGCATGGTCAAATCCACAGGGATTGATTCAGATTTAATTCTCAATAAACAAATAAAATAAAAGGGGGGATTTTTGATGAACGACTAAACTAAAAAGTATAAAAAATAACAAAAATTACTAAAGATTAAGAAAAGTAAAATTAAACAAGTAGAATAATTCAGTAGATAGTGAGATTCTAGCCTAAGGAGTTATATCCGTTTTGATTCCAAGAATTGATCCTTAATGCCTAGATACTTCAATGTTCATGAATAAATTGGCTATAGTTGTTAACAAGATCTAACAACCTAGTCTCTCTTTAATTTATTGATAACCAAAACAAACTCTTTGATTACTTCTCTTATTGATTAAACAACCTTAAATAAGCTCTCAGGATTTAATTTAACAATAGCATTAAGAAATAGAGAAGCACCAATTCTAACCAACAAACTCGCAAGCTCGGTTTTTAGATTAGATTACATATTTCCATAACAACAATCGAAAACTTTTCTATAATCAACATTGTTAACTGCCACAAATATTAGAATTGACCAAAAAATTATGGATTTGGGATTCTAAATGGCTATATACTATTCATACAATCAAATATCAGGCCCTATTATTCAATTAATCAAAATAATAATTTCAATAAATACAGAAAATATGTAAATACTCAAGAACAAAGAAGGAATAAACATAAATTAGATCTCACAACTTTTGTAGAATCAAAACTCGATTATCCTTGGCTAGGAATAAAGTCTTTAGCAATACATCTTGAAAGAGAGAAAAACGCAAAGATTTCTTCCCCTCTCTATAAAAATAACGTGTAGTATAGAATATTGTAGGAGAAATAATTATTCCAACTATTAATAATAAAAGAAACCTAGCCAAAAATGATTCCTACCATAATAAGACTCTAATTATAATAGAATAAGAAAATTACTTCCTTACTAAGAAAAACACTTATAAGACTCCTAAAAATAATCCTTGTCTTCCTACTTCACGTGATAAACGCCTCTTCTTTTCTCTTTCTTCTTTTTCTCCATCTTTTTCTTCCTTTTCTTCTTCTTTGAAATTTCACCTATCAAAATAAAAACCATAATAAATATCTATCATTTAACCTCAAATTGCAATAAAAGAAGAAAGGAAATACATGAAATATATGCATGAAATGCGCATTAACACAAATGTTCAAAAAATTTATGGCTTTAAGCTACAATGATTTACATGCCTCACTAAAGCCACGTTTTCTACATATGGGTCTTTTTCTGGAGGACTATGAGATTCGTGCATCCGATCTAACTAGAATGTGGATGACTGAGAGATTCATTCAAGTACACAAAAACATTGAACCAGAGGAGGTGGGAGAGGATTATATAAGCAAACTAGTAGCTAGAAATTTGATTTATGTTGTTAATAGTGTTGGTAAAATTTAATTTGAAAAATTGATATATATGCAATTTGGAATCGAGGTGAGAGTAAACTCTCTTTCTTTAACACAATATTTGCGACGCTATTAGTGGTATGGCTTCATATGATTGTGTCCCAAGATACAACGATTCTTCCCAGGATAGAATCACTTCAAATCTTGAGACCCACGAACGAAACCCTATTTCGAACTCTCAATAAAAAGAATGATTCAACTCTCGACTTTGTTATTCCCAGAATAATAAAACTCAAGAGAATGAACAAAAGAAGAAGAAGAATAGTGAATTAGCAAAGAAGAAAGAAACATTTGGGTTTTTTTTATAGCGTTAGAAACAAGAGGGGTATTAAATGTCATTAAACTACATTTTAATTGTTGGGAATATGCCCTCGATGCTAATGAGGATTTAGAGAAGGGGGACACTAGTTTATATTGTATAACTAATTAACAATATAAAGGCATTAGTAAGTTATTCATATAATTCTTAATGGCATCTATAAGTCCTAAATGAACAACTAGTCCATGTGTAGTAAGTCAGATCTTCCACTCCTTATAGTAGTTAAGGAGATAGACACTGAAAGGATTTGGTACTTGATCACTTAAACGGTTCACAAGTCGGAGAATCTCAATTGGTCATTGAGATTCATGTGGATTCGTATGACACATGCTCTGACAAGGAGTACAAGTCGAACACTATGGGATAGTGAGAGTTTTTGTCATATTGGATTAGTCTATTCAAACACGGCTCGTAGTAATCCGATCACATGGGTTTTTACTCAGTGACTGTCAATGATCGGATTACTGATTATGATAGTATACGTGAGCCTTAGACCTGAGTACTCACGTTGAAGATGTGCATGTGACATCAAGTCTGTCATTTGAGTAGTTAGATCCAATTCACCTGTTGGTGGGGTCAACCTCAAAGTGTGGCTTGATGGACAAGTAGTGGTCTTAACTAATTAGAAAAATAGAATGCACTATCTCGAAAGTAAACGATAAGTATCCTATGCGATCATAGGTTAATGAGATTAAAGTCTCAAGCTGGAGCTCATGAACTAACTCATGTTGGACACTGAAGTAGTTCGGTAATCTCATGTTACCGTGATTCTTTAGCATAGCATCGAGTCCTTTGAGTTTGACATATTCCATGACTCTCACTCGATCGGGATATGTCAGTGAAGGGCTTATATGCATACAGTATTCATAATCTAGAGGTTCATAATAACATAGTCATTTCGTACTTGGTTGGGCTACGATGTGGGGCCACGGTGCTGGCTAGGTGTCTCCCACATTCTTTGGCACCCTCCCATTGCCAATCAAGATGAATCTAGAGAGTCGCACTAAAGGGATGGAAGGGTAAATTATTATTTCTATTTGGAGGGCGTTTTGGTAATTTGTCTTTTGGAAGGACAAATTAATTAATTGGACGAATTAATTTAATCAGTTGTTTAATTGGATTAAACATGGATAACTAAATTAATTATGTTGACTAGGTCAACTATTAATATTAATTAATTATTTAGTTAATTAATTAATTAATTTAATCTGTGTATATTTAATTAGATTAAATGTTAGAGGATTAAATTAATTGGGCTAAGTTGACTGGGTCAACATAGCCCAAATAAGTCGTCCAATAAGGCCCTGTGGGGCGTGTGTTTGGTGGGCTTAGTTGGAGGATTTATTTAATTCCCCAACATAAACTTTAGAGTAACACAACATAACATTTTTCACAACACAGAAACATTACGTGAAAAACTATTCCACCATAAATACAAACTCTCTTCCACTCTCTCTCACCTACCCGCCTATAAAGATTAGAGATGAAGATTTTTAGAGTCAATTTCGACTCATGATAATCTAGAGACGGGACAAGTGGACCGTTGAACGAAGATTCGTGAGGATTAATTGAATATGCAAAAAGGTAAGTTTTCGTATTCATCCTTTTCATTAAAATCAACGAACAAAAATAAATTGATCTTGGCTTTGGGAATCTGGATATGATTTTAACATTTTGCTGCGCATGATACCAGGATTCCCAACATTAATGACTCACATGTAACAGTCGTAATGGTTTGACCGTCATAAATAACGATCGATCATATATGTATTACAAATTACAACTTGTTCGATCATTGCCATTGATCGTAATGAGTAGTATATTTTAGTTCCTCATACCACCCACATGCTTCAAACAATAGTTTTAACATTTAATTTCTCATTCGTCCAAACTCGGATTCAAGAAATTCGAAATGCCAAATATATATCTCGGGTATATGTGTTGTTCGAATTTGTTATCGTAAGTACGTCACACGTACTTTACTTTATATCTGATTTTCAACAATCCCCCACACGAATAAAATTAAAACACATGCAGACACTTTGAGAGTTCGGGTGAAAGACTATTATATCAGAAGAGATAGCTTTTGACTTTTAACCTTTCTTAGTAAAATATCATCAAATTTACTAGGCTGCCCAATGATCGCGATGTCTTGAATTATTCAACCGTTCGTGTAAACACAGGTAATGATATTTACACCATAGTCTCTTGAACATATTTCGATCTCACTGTCGGGTCCATTTTGATCGTGGCACCCTCTCTTGGATTCATAAGTGTTTACTCAATTTGAGTCGGCGTACACCTTACATTTATATAGGTGATCTCCTATGTAAAAGTATCATACCATACTCCACTTCATTTAGATGACAGTGTAGGAATCATTAAAAGTCCGACTTATCCTTTGCTACATCTTGCAGGATGCACTTCTTTATCCTAGGCAATGGGTTTGGAGTTTGTTAGACTCCGAAATGCCCTACCGAATCTTCACAACTTAGTTGTCCCATTGAACCAAGACCTTGGGATCTCCAATCGACGTGGTTGGGTTACCGCTGTGTCCATTCTTATTTTGTAGTCTTTAATACCATTCCTCTTAATAAGCAGTATATTTGATCTCTAGGAAGTCCTTTCATCAAAAGATCAGCAATATTCTCCTTTGATTTCACATAATCAATGAAAATAATTCTTTTAGAGATCAACTGCTTAAAGGTATTGTGTCCATGACGAACTTGCCTAGACTTACCATTATACATGCTACTTTATGCCCTTCTAATTTGTCGAATGATTCTCATAATGTATTAGAATTTGGCCCATTGAATTTTTCCAATGGGGAACATCTTCTAAATATTGTGTAGTCACTCAACTTCTTCATCAACTTTATCTAAAATTATGAATTTTGACATGAGCTATACAAGTTCGTTTAGATAATTTTAATGAAACTGCTCCTCCACAGATGGTAAAATAGAACTACTCGTGAATTTAGAGTCGTTTGTGTCTAATATCAAGTTAGCATTATTGTATCCTCGAAGAAGGCAACGGATCTACATTCCATGATTACCTTCATGAATATCAAAAGTTGCTGATTTTATGTAGGAGATACGTTAGGCGCTACTATGAAGTGCATATCCAATATGTATTCAACTGTCCTTGACCATATCTTGATTTGTTTGGGTTTTGGTATTTTTACCTTATCCAAACCCCCCCTCCCCCAACATTTTTAACGTATTTATAGGAACGATTGTGATCTTTCCTCATTTCAAAAGGAGTTTCACTCCTACTTTCCAAAATGTAGTTTGCTGAGAGGAACGCCTCCCTCTCCCAATAATTCTGCGATACGCCAAAATTGATTAAAACTCCTTATCTCCTAGAGATTATTTTTGGGATGAATAATACAAACAACTTCCATGCGACCCGTTTTGTGGAGTCCAACTTTGCTGTCTCCGATGAGCAGTGTGGCTCCAAACACCATCATTATGGTCGCATTGAAAATAAATCTAATTCATTCAATAGACAAATCTAATTTGATAACAATAAAATTAAATCCAATTTAATTTTGATAGGATTAAATCCAATTTAATTTTGATAGGATGATTAAATCCAATTTAATCAAAGTGAAATTAAATCCAATTTAATTTCCATGAGAAGATTAAATCTAATTCTATTAAAACCAATTTAATTCCATGGGAAAGATTAAATCCAATTTAATCAAATTGAAACTAAATCCGATTAATTCCCACGAGAAGATTAAAACTAATTTAATCAAAATAAAATTAAATCTAATTTAATTTTCATGGGCTAACAAATCAAATGATTAAATTCAATTTAATTAATTCTAATTAAATTTAATATAAATTAAATCCAATTTAACTTATTATAAATTAAATCCCACTTAATTTAAGGAAGAAGGAAAACCAATTAATTCAAGATTGGGTTGGGCTTGACCCAAATTAATTAATTAGGTGTTGGGTCTAACCCAAACTTATTTCAATTAGGTGCATTTGGGTCAAGCCGAATGCACATTTAATACCTTAAAATTGCGGCAGCCCCTTATGCTTCTTTTAATCGCACTGGGCCAAGCCCAACGTTCAATTAATAAGTAAAAGTCGCTGGGCTGCACGTACGAATTATTTGTGTTGGGCCAAGCCCATCACATGATTAATTATGTGATGGGCTTGGCCCAACCACATATCCAATGGGCAACAGCTAATTCTTCCTCAAGCATGCGCCATAACGTCTTGAGCAGCAAATGAGATACATGCAAGCCTTCCTGCGCGATGCAGAAGGCAAGCAAGTTGCCAATCCCAACGTCACAAACCTTAAAAACGATATTAAAGACTTGGCATTTGATCCTCGGTGCGGTTTGCTTCTCTCCAAACATTTTCTTTCGCGTACAAAACAATTAAAAATTTCAAGATTAAGAAGACAAAATAGACAAACATCAATCAATTATGCCAGTTATTACTTATAAATGATAACTAAAGTAATTAACTTCATATTGTCAAGAAAACTGATTAGGGCTCTATGATGGTCTCCATCTTTTGATACATATGATGTAATTATTCATTTAACTCTTAAGTCACATATAAATAGGGTCTAAAAGGGGTTTGAGTAGACCCTTGAAATTTTCTTAGTTTATAAAATGTAGGTTTGACTTACTATAGATTATTTTTTAAAATCACCATTAATTTAACATCATAATTAAAGTATACCATACTAAATTGGGTTCAAAATTACTCACAAATGATTGAAAATTCCCAATAAATACCCTATGTCCATCCTCATTTAACTATCTCACTTCTCTTCTAAAATATAGCTAAACTATGCAAATATATTTCACTTTGCATAAGTACTTTATTTTATTATGAAATGCAATTAATTATTTCAAAAATAAATAAATTATAAAATAAAATTGACTAGGTCCAAGCCGAGGCCCAAAAATAATTTATTAAATAAATATGATTTGATACAAGGCCCAGGTCCAAACCTCATACCTGTTTGGAAGGATTCAATTTCTTGAGGAACAAACGGGTTGCGGTGGACCTGTCGTACTGGATTGTACAGCATGACACCGCCATTAACATCAATATCTTCTCCAAGGTACAATTCAAAGTTATCTTTTACTATTGTTATTACTATTATTATTATTATTATTATTATTATTAGGGGTAAAAACAGTATCCTACCTAAACTTTACGAGTTTTGACATTTTTTTATACAAACTTTTTTTTTTTACACTTATTTATCTAAACTAATCGATTTTTACACAATTTTGTCTTTTGACATTTTCTGGCGGAATATTCCGGTGGAATCCAATTTTTGGCTAAAAGTCTTTTTTGCCCTTACTTAAATTGATGAGCCCCACTTCTTCAACCCCCCACCCCTCCCCCCGCCCCCCAACACACACACCAGACGCGCACACACACACACTGTGTATTTATATATACACACACACACAAATATATATATATATACACACACACGCAGACGCACACACATATTTATATACACACACGCAGACTTCAACTTTCACGCACACATTTACACATATATACACACACATATATACACGCAGAGTAACCCAAAAAAAAATAAATATGTGTGTGTGTGTGTGTCTGCGTGTGTGTATATAAATATGTGTGTGTGTGTGTCTGCGTGTGTGTATATAAATATGTGTGTGTGTGTGTGTCTGCGTGTGTGTGTATATAAATATGTGTGTGTGTGTCTGCGTGTGTGTATATAAATGTGTGTGTGTGTGTCTGCGTGTGTGTATATAAATATGTGTGTGTGTGTCTGCGTGTGTGTGTGTATATATATATATATATATATATATATATATTTGTGTGTTGTGCGTATATATGTGTGTGTGATTCAAATTTTTGTGTTATATATAGCTATACACACACATATATATATATATATGTGAGTGAGTGTGTGTATGTGAGTCAGTGAATGTGTGTGTGCGTCTGGTGTGTGTGTTGGGGGGGAGTGGTGGGTTGAAGAAGATAGGTTAGAGAGAGAAAAAAGAGAGGGTAAAATGGCAAATGACTAAGATAACCTTCAAATTTTGTGTGAAATTCCATTTTTACCCATAAATTGGTCACATGTAGGGCTGGGCAACAATTTTCTGAAACCGCCCAAACCGCCCGCACCGAATTGTTTTCGTCAAATTGTTGTGCAAACCGTGGTTTCGATTTTAAACAAAAACCGCACCGCAAAATTGGTTTGGTTATAGTTTTGGACCAAAACTGCACCAAACCGAACCGCAAAACCGCCATTATTTTATATATATATATAGATAAATTTATATTTATACATATGTATATTTATATACATATTAAGTTTTATTTTCTATGCGTTCTTTTATTATTTTACATGAAAATTATGAATTTGTTATTTAATCATATTGAATTGATATTGAGAATTAAATTTCATTTGCTATAACTAATTATTTATTTTGAATTAGGATTAAAGTAATACTAGATTAGATATATCAAATAACATGAACCGAACTGATGAACACCTCTATAGATTGAAACCTTAAGCCCTAAACCCTAAACTCTAACCCCTAAACCATGAACTCTAAACCCTAAACCCTAAATGCATGATAGATTAAATAAATAATTAAATAGAACGAGTTTTTATCTAATATGGGCCAATAAAAAAATATATAACCATTATTGAAGTGTTCACCCAAGATGCGTGTCCATATTTTCTTGAAGCATGGATTTGGGGAAATAAATGAAATCTTAGATATACCAATTTATATACTACAAATATAATATCTTTTTGAACTTTAGACAAATTAAAATAGGTACTTCAAAATGTTATTCAATTGATTTTTGAATTTTGTGTTATGGATGATATGTTCTAATTGAATTATAATTTGATAGAGATAATTTCTCGATAACTTATAATGCAAGTATAATACGTATCTCGTCTCAACCTTATAAATTTGAAGTGAGTTTAGAGACAGAAATATAAATTTTAATTTCATCTTCAATCAGAGACAGTAGATAAAATTAAAAGTTTCTATTAATTCAAAATAAAAATTATAGCTAAAAATTAAATTATATTAAAAATTGAATTAAAAAAATTTCTATTAATTCGAATGAAGGAGGATTCTCATGGTTTGCAACTCCATAAGCAATATATACTACATGTTATAGTTCTTACCCTTTGTCATTTCTTAAATTAACATGTTCATATCTTTTTGTAGGGTATGATAAACTATTTGGGTGCTAATCATATACCAAGAGATATAATAATATTGCATGGATATTGTTGTTTTAGAATGAAGGTGATCATAATTTTGCATTACAGCCTAAAACATTTTACTACAATTACTTTATTATTGTTTAGCTCACTTTCTAATCAAGTTTATTAATTTACAGGTTTTTAAGAAGAGAAGTATGAGTTTAATTGGCTATCATCTTCGATGCACTTCACTGTTGAAGTTGAAGTTGTGTGCAACAATTTTATCACTTGGCTAAACTTTTAATAGATTAATAGGTTGTTTTGTAAGTTAAATGTACCGAAAAATTTGTACTTCTCTTATTTTGTTTTAGTCTGGTGGACCAACTTTCATATTGTTTTCGTTTAAGCCTTGTAGGCTATTTCATTATTATGTATGGACTATTTAGTAGGACGACTTAGTCCAATATTTTAAGTTTTTGCAAAACTTTGATTATGTTATGTAGTTTTTGAATAAATATTGTTTGTTAAGCATAATTTTTATGTATGTGAATTATTATTATTAGATTTAGTTAGGTAATGTTTAAAAAATGACACTTTTAGGCAAATATCCTGAAATATTTTTTTAGCTAGATAAAAAGCGTAAACCGCACCGAACCGCCCAAAATCGCTCCAAACCGCACCCTTGGTTTTATTTTTCAAAATGGCAATTTGAGATTTCTCTACTAAAAAATCGCACTTGGCAATTCGGTTTCAAATTAGTAAAAAAAAAACCAAAACCGCACCACGAACACCCCTAGTCACATGAGTTGCATGTGACAGAATTCCGGAGGAATATTCCGCCGGAAAATGCCAAAAGATAAAATTGTGTAAAAATCGATTAGTTTAGATAAATAAGTGTAAAAAAAAAAAGTTTGTATAAAAAAGTGTCAAAACTCGAAAAGTTTAGGTAGGTTACTGTTTTTACCCCTTATTATTATAATCTATACTATATATAATTGAAGATGGTCAAATGTGTTTGTACTGTCAAACCGTTTTGATATGGCATATGGAGAGGTGTTATATGCTTTTGGTGTCCATGCACCATATGGTGGTTATAATGCAAATGAAATCTTCTGTTACAATATTCGTATTACACTTCCTGTTACACGAACCGATGTGTGACAAGTGTATACACAAACAATTAGGATGTGGAGAAAGAAAATTATGTAATATGAATAAAAATCTGAGATTTTTTTTCCCACATTCTAACCACCCGTCTATACACTTGTCACGCATTTGTGCATGTAACCGGAAGTAAAACACAAACTTGTAACAGAAGATCCAGATTGGGTTATAAGGACACTTTATTTGTTTTGATGATGTGACATAATAATAACCACATAATCCATTAAATCAAATATAGTGGATGATTATCCATGATTTATGAACTACACTTTGTTTCCCTATATCTTTATATCTAGCATCTTTTTTCTTATCACATTAAATTTATTTTTCACCTTTATTTTCTAACATACTCTTCTCTCATCTTTTATTTAAATTTTATAAAAAATTGTTGAAAAGATATCATATCAATTTATTTATTTTTGCACACGCATAAAGTGTGCCTTTATCTACTAGTATATATTATAATTGAAAAGGGGTGAATATTGGACTGGATGGTAACTTTGTATGGCACCAACTAACTCCTAAATTTTAGCAAGTGACAAATTTTTTTCTTCTCTATTCTTTTCTCACGTTTTTTTTTGTCTTTTTTTTTTTAATCTCTCACTCATTCCTCTCCCATCAACCTTTTTTTCTTTTATTATTAGTTGCGGTGGCACACTTGATGTGTGTGCCTTATTATATAAAAATTATAAAAAAATTAATTTATTTTTATTTCATGTTATAAAAATTTCTCAATAACATATATTTTGCATGAAATTATGAATAACGATGATTTTATGTTTAGAAATTAGTACAAGTGACAAAGATAGAAAAAACAAATTGAAGAAGAATGTATGGAGAAAAAGTTGGGAGAGGAGAGAGAAAAATGAGGGGGGAAAACGTGTAAAAAAATAGTAGGACTGTAAAAGAAACCCTTTTTGACACTTGTCAAATATTTAAAGAATGAAAATGACATACCAAAAAATAAGTAGACCAAAATTAGTTACTCTAAAACCTTCTCACTTTATATATAGACATATAGTATAGATATAGATATATATATCGTATAAATTGTTTTCAGGGTACAATACTCTTATGCGTGTAAATTTTGATGTTTTTGCAGTTTTTCACCTTTTACATGTTCACAGCACCCCCACTTTGTTTTTATGTTATAATTTATTTTTATGTTATAATTTATTTTTATATCTTTTTTCCGTGGAAATCTGTTTGCTTTAGGCTTCAACTGAAGTGGTTTTCGATGTTAAGAAAGGGAAAAGGGAAGTAATTTGTAATGATTTGATGTGGGCTTTCTGAATTTTTGTTTTTTTTCTCATCTTTTGATGAGCAGGGACAAAACAATGAGTATAGATTTGGGGGCGAATACAAAATATATGGGCTAAAATTGGATATTTTTAAATTCTAGGGGGGCAAAAATTTTGAAATTCAATTTGTAGGGTAAAATTTTCAATTTGTCAAAGTTGAGGAGGGGCAGGTGCCCCTACCAGCACCTGGCTCCACCTCTGTTGGTGGGCATTATATTAAGTTCTAGGAACACTCGTAATGATCACAACGAATACTTAAAGAAGTTTTAATACAAAATAATCTATGTGAAGATACTTTGGTTGTGTTTGGTTTTATTTTGGAGGGTGTTTTTGCTGAAAATTTTGGTGAAAAATGTTATTGGAAGTCGTGTATTTTGGTGAGAATGTGTTTGGATTAGCTATTTTGAAGTAATATTCGGGTGATTTTTTGGTGAAAATATGTTTGGTTTTGTTTTCAGATAGAACAAAAATCATTGTAGCAGTCAAATCATGTAAGCTTTTGTCTGAAAAAAGTTATTTTTATAATTAATTAATAATTGGAAGATGTATTATAATATAAAATTTAAATGATTATAATATATATGAATATATATATATATATATATATATTACATATACAATACATTCTATAATATTACTATCACATACATTTATACAATACATTCTATAATATTACTATCACATACATTTATACAATACATTCTATAATATTACTATCACATACATTTATATTATATTCTAAATGTATTATGTATATATTTAATGTATATACATATACACAATATTATCAAAATACAATACGCTTATGTATTATATATGTGTGTACATATGTAGATGTTATATATAATATATGAACATTGAAAATATTACACACACATATCTATAATATATATACGTATTATATTTATATATATATATATAATTATATTATTGCCTGTATAACGGTATACATTTTGTATGTATAATAATACATGCTTATATATATATATGTGGGTTACATGGCTCAACCACAAACACTGTTCCATAGGGAAATAATAAAATAGAAAAGGATTGAATATGAATTAATGAAACTAACATGAAAATTTTGAAATGACAACACCCAGCTAATCTTTGACTTGCACAAGAAAAGGCGTGTTGATGTGTCAGTCTTATCAGCTTTATGTCAGGATTCAATATTTTGGCCGTTTTGGCCAAACAATTTTGGCCAAAAAGTAAGGACCAAACATGTTTTGGTTCAAAATTCTGGCCAAAAAATGCTCCAAAACAAAACCAATCAAAGCTTTTGATTTTTGAATTTTATATCTGAATGTGTGGTATTGTGAGTGAGACTCGTGACATTGGGCGACAAATGTGTAGTTTGAAGCATATCCGGTTTTTGTACTTGATGGGACTCCATCGCTGTTAAAATCTCAGGCAAGGATTATGCGATTTTTCAGATCAGTAAGTATCGATATCTAGTCAAAAGGAGGTGAGCATTTAGGTAACGTGTTGAGGAATGTGTGGTGAATTGAGTTCATATACTTTTGCTCGAAAAAGTCGTATTTTGATGGAATTTAAATATATATATATATATATATATATATATATATATAGGGCCAAAATCTAATAAACACCCTATATTAGATAAGATATAAAACTCAATCTACACCATTGGATCCATTAAATCCAACAGTCCAAAAATGAAGCAAAAAGCAGACGAAAAAATATGCATCAATTGGATCAGGGGTATAATAGTCAACTGAGGTAATTATACATCATCTACATACCAAAAAAAAGGCTCCAGATTCTCCCTAAAATCTCTGAAATTGAAACGCAATAAATCTCCCCTATAATCTCTCAACTTGTTGCCAAAATTAACTCAATCAATTATAGAAACATACTGCATAATTGGGAGCTTTGTCCTATTTGGTTTCAATTAATTAAGTGGTTGATTTTAATCCGTCAATTATCATGGGTCAAGGAATCAGAGAGAAGATATATGAAGCTACAAGAACTCTTGTACCTCGAAAATTCTGAATAAAAAAAAGAAGGAAGAAAAGTGAGTTGCAGAGACGGCAGATGAAGAAGAAGACTTGGAGAAGTTTATGTTGTGCGTAGACCATGTACACCTTAGGGTCTCAATTCCCTAGATTGTAACTGTATGATGTATACACACACTGTATAATTAGTTTTAAGATATTGTATAATGTGTTATAATATACTATATAGTGGTTTATAAGATACTGTATAATAATTTGAAATCACTAATTGTATGTCATTAATCACACATTGTATATCACCGTTGTATTTACTGTATAATGGTTTATAAACTATTATATAATGATTCATAAGCTATTGTATAATGGTTTAAAATCACTAATTGTGATATCACTAATAACACTTTGTATATCACCACTCATGTGTTGTATTTTGTTTTATTAACTACTGTAGAGTGGATTCAAATAGAGAATTGATGATGATTATATGTATTTGTTTACATGAGCTAAGTTCGCCATTATATAAATGGTTTTGGGTATAGGAGTTTTATGTGAGATGAAATACAACTATTGGACATGCACAGAGACTTTATTTCATCAAGGCGAAATGTTTCTTAAAAGCTCTTTCAATTTAGAGTATATTAACATGAGAACCTTCAAGAGAGGTGAGTAAGCCATGAGAGAGTTTAAATGATTGTTTGATTGTTATGAATTGGCATGGGCTATGGGTCTCTCAAAACTATGTGATATAAGCCTTACTCAGGTTTTCGGCAATATTATTGTGTCAAATTTACATTCAGCTACTTATTACAATATGTGTTTATAACATATTAAAAATATTAAATTATATAGTATCTTATAAGTCATTATACGGTATGTTATAACACATTATACAGTATATTATAACTTATTATACAGTATGTGTTTATAATATATTAAAAATATTCAATTATATAGTATCTTATAAGCCATTATACAATATGTTATAACACATTATACGGTATATTATAACTCATTTTACAATATGTATTTATAACATATTAAAAATATTCAATGATACAGTATCTTATAAGCCATTATACGATATGTTATAACACATTATACAGTATATTATAACTCATTATACAGTATGTGTTTATAACATATTAAAAATATTCAATTATACAGTATCTTATAAGCCATTATACAGTATGTTATACACAGTATGTGTGTCTGTGTGTATATCTGTGTGTACTCACATCATAGATAGATACATATATATACATATATGTACATATTTACAGAGAAAATGTTGGCAAGAGATGAAAGATGTTGAGTGTTTGAAAGGTAGGTGAGATCTAGATTGCGAATTATATTCTGGAATTGGTATAATCCTAATCAGTTAAATCTTAATTACGTATTCTGAGATTGAAGAAGAAATTTAAGGAGCGTGAGGGTGGAATTTTGGGAGGTAAAATGGATTTTGTAACAAGTATTTTCGTTAATTGACTAAAATGCCCTTATCATAATTAAAAAAAATTATATAATCTGAAAAATACGTTAAATCCAGACCTTATGATCAAATGGTATCAATGGTGTAGATTGGGTCTTATATCTTACCTAATGTAATGGGATGTATTTGATCCATACCCTATATATAAATATATATACAGACATTTCTGATGCCAATTAGTCTTTTGCTGATTTTATTTTCCTACAAGTTGATGCTTGTGGTGAGCAATGATTAACACTTTTAAAAATACTAGTAAATAACATGTGTGTTGCACGTGAATCATATGCTCTTATTAAAATAATTTTTGTATGTAATATTGTTCAAGTGAAAATGTTATATATTCAAAGCTTAAATAATAATTTAACTAAGTGGATTTTTTTAATAAACTATAATTATTTGAAAAGATGAAAATTGATTGACATGAAAACTAAATCAATACCCAAAAGAATTAAGCTTATTGAAAATTGAAATCTAAATAATTATGTAAATAAATAAATTCTTATGTAAACTCATGTTTCATTCATTCCTCCTCTTATTTATTTTTGGGAAAATTACTAACAATCCCTCAAATAAATTTTTATATCCAAAAAAATCATGATAATATTTTCAAATCCAAAAAATTCATCCACCATGTTTTCATTAAAAACAAAATCAACATTTAGGGTTAATAAATTTAATTAGGGACTTATCTTTCTTAACCTTCTACATTAAGAATTAATCAGTTATACTTTTGTAGAACTTTTATTTCAATAATTGATATTAATTATGAGTTTAATTTCAAAATTTTCATATTTTTTCATTTATTTAAAAATTAGAAATTGTATTTTTAAATAATTATCATGTTAAATCCAAAAATAAATTATATAAAAATATTTAGAAAGAAAAATCTGTATTATACAATATATTAATCTGAAAAATACAAAATGAAAAGATTTTGAAAATAATTAAACCATTGATCAATTCTAACTTACATTAAGGGTAATTTAGTTCAAAAAATTGTTAATATGAACTTTTGGTTTTAAATAATCACATAATGAGAAATATATTTTTCATTTCTTAACTTGAATAGTTTTCACATCGTATCTTGGATTCCACCTAGCATTTTTTCTAAACAAAGCGCTAGTTGTACTTTAAAATAAATATTCTTCTACTAACATTGATGATTTAGTTTCATATACATATTTGGTAAAAAATATGAGCTTTCTGAAATTATTGAAAATGATAATTAATTGAATGAACATTTAAACTATTTGAAGATAGTAAAATGAGAAAATATCAATCAATACAATTCTTTGAATAAAAAAAATTAAAGAAACTAAGTTACCGAACATTCAAAAAAATGTAAATCATAATTTAATTAAGTAAATGCTTACCATATAAACTTTAATTATTTTAAGCCTATACAAATTCTCTCTCTCTCTCTCTCTCTCTTTTTTGATACTGATAAAGGGGGCTACCAGAAACTATTTAACCTGACATACTCAGGTTTATAGTTGTCATTCGGTACCACAATTTTTCAGCCATATCTAACTCCAGGATATGTTGGAATTGAGCAATAGGTTGACTAAATGGATCAAATTTTGGTGCGACCCTATCTTTGCAAGCGTATCGGCTGCTTGGTTGGCTTCTCTCCAAACTTGTTGGATTCTCATCGTAAAGGGTTGATGAGTCAATAAATTCTCTTGTTTGATCTTGAAAGCTTGTTATGTTTGTTTTTAAGTTTGATCTACATTTTTTTTTAATTTCATCTTGAACACTATTTATATATTTCTCTCTTTGAAGATATAATTATTGATGTTGTTCTTTCTTCTTCTCTTTAATTAATAAAATATCAAAATAAAATAAAAGCGTAGCCAAAGAATACCAACATATTCTAAAATGAATTTATCCATTTTTATATTTTACATTATTTTAACAATCATATATAACCCATTGCTATAGATTTTTGAAGCTAAAAGTTGAAATAACAACGAAACTCACTTTCTCAACGGGTCTCGATATGTAAGGTAGACACCCTCAATATAGTGTAAAATATAATGGTTGTCTAATTGTGATATATGGATATTAAGTTAGTCCCTGAAAAAGGTAAAAGACTAAAGAGTAAAATAAAATGATGTATTTATTATTAAAATTTTAGTGTAAATACACTTCCAAAATTCAAATTAGGTTGTCTAGACCAATTTGGTGTTTAATCTCGTATTCCACGTCAAATATGAATGTCATATATGTAAAAAAAATTCTAAATTGTACTCATGAGTCAAATATAATTGACACTTATCGTGCATCCGTTTGACACAAGACGAAACACAACTTAGAATAGTTGAATCAGAATAAAATATATGTGCACTATATTATATTTTAACATAATAATAAATTATGTTTTTGTATTATGTTTATAATGATACTCAATCTTCCCAATCAATAAAACACTTACATAAATCATTTTTCATATCTTTGTTTTAGATCTGATCTTTAAAGTTCACTTCCAACTATTAGATCTTTTTTTTTTATGAACAAAAGTTTGGGCACGGTCGGCTCCGGTCACCTATCACAGGTCCGGGCATACATCCAAGACCAAAAATTGCTTACAGATGCACTTACAAATTGCCCACTAACATAATCTTCACATCGGCAGTGTGATGCCTAATATTTAATGCTATAACCCATAACCTTTTTGAGGATTTTGCCTACACTATTGTGTTGTGTACATTTACAAAGGAATTTGAGAAGAAGCAAATTAAATTTTCATTTATGAATAAATTATAGTATCCATATGCAATTTTAATGATACATGATGCAAAATCAGGCTTCTCGTCATTCTTTTTTCTTTTGTAAATAATTGGCATGTGATTATGTCCATATGATTCATCAATATGCTTCTCAATAACGAACTCAAATAGTTTTGGACCATGTGTGTGTGTGTGTATATATATATATATAAGCTTTATTTTTATCTTCTTCATTTAAGGAATACATAAATAGAATTAAAAAGAAGATGATCTATTTAATATAGGTTCCTCAAATTAAAGTTTCATCGAGAGATTGAAATATCTCAATGCATTGATTTGATTATTAGGCAATGATCAAATCCTTGTGGTATTTACTATTTTTAACCATGCACAGTTGGTATTTCATGTCCTTCATACAAGGTAGAAGAAAACTTAAGATTCTTTCTTTTGTGGTCACTTAGTTGATTTACATTGCATGCTCTAGTCTGAAATTCAGATTTTTCTAATTTTGCAACTTAAAAAATTATTCTGGCTTCCATGGGTGCTTAATTTTTTATTTTTTTATTACTCTTTTGCCATTAAAATTAAATTATATAGGGATAATAAGTATATTAAAAATTTCAAAAAATAACTTCTACTTTTATAATAGAATAGCTTTATGTGAATATATTTACATATTTAGTTCTTTATGTCCATAATCTATGTTTCCAAGAATTACCCCAAATAAATATGAGACCGTGTAACATATATGTAAATATTTTTGAGATACACACACATATATATAAGCCCTTTCTTTTCATCTTTTTTTTTAATTGCTCTTAAATTGTTATAAAAAAATACTTTTTATTTTTATAAAAATTAAGCATACACATTATTGAATATGCTTCAATTGCTAGTGTATATTAATTATATTTTGTGAAAAATATTATCAAGCGCAATCCAAACCATTTAAGAAATCATGCTTCTAGAAAGAATTGATTTAATTAAATAATAATGAGATTGAGATAATTGTTTAAAAATAAATATATTTTTCTACCACTATCTTCAAATCTCATTTAGTGGACTAAAGTTGTATGTTCTTCCAGTATTATAGTTTTCTTTTTTAAAGAATTTCACACAAATTTAATAAGTTATTTTATTTTCATCATTTAATTTAATAAATAAATAAAGAGGAGTGACCTAATGTACTTCTACATCTATATGTACTACCATTATAGAGTCCTAATGTAATAATACACCTTATTATTGTACATATATACAAATTATTTCTATTATTTATTATTTGACTCTTTTGCCATTAAAAAAGTGAATTACATAATTAAGGATATATTAGGGATATGAAAAGTTTCAAAAAACCACTCATACTTTTATAATAAAAAATAAAAGAGATAAGTATTCTTTTATTCTTTTTCTAATAAAGGCAAAGTATTGATTCATGTCTTTCGTTTTAATCAAGACAAGTATTTCTCTTTTTCTTTGTTGAAAGCAAAGCTAAGTATGGTTTTCTTTTTCTATTTAAGCTAGCTAGTCAAGTATTTTTTTCTATTTATCTTTTTCCGGGGAAGCCAAATATTTTTCTTTATCCATTTCATTAATCAAAAGTTATCACGATATCTTTTCTTCTGTTGATTTTCTGTTCACTCTATATAATAACACTCATATAACATTATTTTGTGCATAAAAAAAACACATAGTTGAAATATGGCTAGTGTTGTTGTTGGTGCACTTGTCAACAAAATAGTTGACATATCTGCAGACTTGGCTCTAAAGGGAGTCACTCGCTTGCTTTGGTTGAAGGAGGACATCCACGGGCTTCAACGAGAAATGAGATACATCCAAGCCTTCTTACATGATGTAGAACGCAAGCAAGTTGCCAATGACACTGTGGCAAACTTGATAATTGACATTAAAGATTTTGTTGTGGAACTCAGAGTCATATTCCACCAAATATAGAAATAGCGAGGGAAATATTGTACTAGAAAACCACACTAGATTTAATTCTCAGGAAAGATTGGAGGCGTCACAACGGTCGCGCTTAAAACCCAACCTCCTAGACAGAATTAACTAGACGAATTTAATAGCACAATATAACACTACAACTATAACTAACAATGGCTACTTGAAGAATAGCACAAAATAAAGAACACCAAATTTAACGAGGTTCGGCTAATTTAGCCTACGTCCTCGGACCCCACCAAAATATTTCACTAAAGGACTAAAGTGAAACTATTACAAACTATAGAGGAAGAAAGAAGAAATTGCTAAAAGACTTAGGCAATTTGGGATATCTTCTAAGGTGAAGAGAAGACCCACTTTTATACAACAAAAGAGCCTTCCACTTCAAATGTTTTCCTATGTGGGACTTTTACTCTTCTTTTGAAATGAGCCATTCTTCAACAAATCTCCACCTTGGCGAATTTCAAAATCTTCAATCTCCTCATCAAACGGGGTCACCAAAACCAATCTTCAAACTTTGACAATGTTGATCAAGTCCAAACAAAATTTGAACTTGATTGCAGTCACAACTTTTGTCAACAATCAGCAGGATTCTCAGTAGTATGGATCTTCTCGATTCTGACTCCACCTTCTTCGAGTATCTCTCTTATGAAATGATACTGAACATCAATGTGCTTCGTCCTTGCATGATAAACTTGGTTCTTTGCTAAATGGATAGCACTTTGACTATCACAATGAATTTTGACATACTTTTGTCCAATCCCTAGTTCACCAAGCAACCCTTGAAGCCAAATTGCTTCCTTTACAGCCTCTGAAATTGCCATATACTCTGCTTCCGTAGTAGACAGAGCAACCGTTGACTGTAAGGTAGACTTCCAACTGACTGGTGCTTTAGCAAGAGTAAATACGTAGCCTGTAGTTGATCTACGCTTATCTAAATCACCAGCATAGTCTGAATCGCAATATCCGACTACATACTCACTATGTTCCCGCTCAAATATCAAACCAACATCAGCTGTGTCATGGATGTATCGCAAAATCCATTTCACAGCTTGCCAATGTTCCTTTCCAGGATCATGCATATACCTGCTCACAACCCCCACTGCTTGGGAAATATCAGGCCTCGTACACACCATAGCATATATCAAGCTACCAACAGCATTTGCATACGGTACTTTTGACATGTATTCCCGTTCTGCATCAGATTTCGGTGACAAAGCGGCGCTAAGCTTAAAATGAGGAGCAAGCGGAGTACTAACTGGTTTTGACTTTTCATCAATGCCAAAACGCCTCAACATCCTACTCAGATATTGTTTCTGAGTCAAACAAAGCCTCCTCAATTTTCTATCTCTGAAAATCTCCATGCCGAGAATCTTCTTCGCCTCACCTAGATCCTTCATCTCGAACTCCCTTTTCAAATGAGTCTTCAACTTCTCAATTTCTATTAGACTCGGGGAGGCAATCAACATATCATCAACATACAGAAGAAGATATATGAAGGATCCATCTTGTAGCTTGTGCAAATACACACAATGATCGTATTTGCTTCTTGTGTACCCAATTCCCATCATAAACTTGTCAAATCGCTTGTACCACTGCCTCGGAGATTGCTTCAATCCGTACAACGATTTTTGAAGTTTACAAACCAAATTTTCATTTTCAGCAACTTTGAATCCCTCTGGCTGAGTCATGTAGATTTCCTCTTCCAAGTCTCCATGTAAAAATGCAGTTTTTACATCCAACTGAACTAGTTCAAAATCCAACTGTGCTACCAAAGCCAACAAAATTCTAATGGAGGAGTGTTTTACAACTGGAGAAAACACCTCATTATAATCAATGCCCTCCTTCTGAGCGTAACCTTTGGCCACCAATCTGGCTTTGTAGCGAACATCACCTTGGCTAGGAAATCCATCTTTCTTTGCAAATACCCATTTGCATCCACTTGCCTTCTTTCCCTTCGGGAGATTGGCCAGTTCCCATGTTTGATTCTTATGAAGGGACTGCATTTCTTCACTCATGGCAATCCTCCACTTATCTTTCTCTGGTCCTTTGACTGCTTCAATATAAGTGGTAGGAACATCATCAGCGGCAATTGCAGATGCACAAGCCACCATATCATCAAAGCGAGCAGGCTTTCTGATTATCCTCTTTGGCTTGCTAGTTGCAATTGATTCAAGTTGCTGTGAAAGTTCTTGGGGTTGAACTTCCTCTTCTTCAAAATCTCCTTCTACCCTAGGAGAATGATCAAGAGTTTCTTGATCTGCTGGGACAACAAACTTTTCAAACTCCACCTGTTTGGGAGTACCATCCTGCTGTTCTGCATTCACCTTTTCCAACACGGTAGATTCATCAAAGGTGACATCCCTGCTAAAGATTATTTTCTTTGTTTCTGGACACCAAAGGCGATAGCCTTTTATACCAGAGGTGATCCCCATGAACACAGCTTTCTTTGCTCTAGGATCACCCTTTGATTCCTTAACATGATAATATGCAGCGGAACCAAACACATGTAAGGAATCATAATCATCAGCAGGCTTTCCAAACCATTTCTCCAATGGTGTTTTTCCATCAATAGCAGTAGATGGTAGACGATTAACGAGATGACACGCATATGTCACAGCCTCAGCCCAAAATTCTTTACCCAACCCAGCATTGGATAACAAACACCGAACTTTCTCCAGCAAAGTCCGATTCATGCGTTCTGCCACTCCGTTCTGTTGTGGTGTATGTCTAACAGTGAAGTGTCTGACAATGCCTTCATCCTCACAAAATTTTTGAAATGGACCACTCCTAAATTCTCCACCATTGTCTGTACGGAGACGTTTGACCTTTTTATCAGTCTGAGTTTCCACCATCTTTTTCCATTTGAGGAATACCTCAAACACTTCATCCTTCGTCTTCATCGTATACACCCAAACTCTCCGGGAAAAATCATCAACAAAGGTTACAAAATAGTGCTTCCCTCCCAAAGAACTTGTTTTTGAGGGATCCCATACATCCGAATGAACATAATCCAAAATACCCTCAGTATTATGGATTGCTGTTCCAAATTTAACCCTTGTTTGTTTCCCACGACCACAATGTTCACAAAACTCCAATTTGGAGTATTTCACCCCTTTCAACAATCCTTGATTTATGAGGAGATTCAAGGATTTTCCACCTGCATGTCCCAAGCGCATATGCCATAGCCTAACTGCTTCTGAATTACGATCATCAACAGTAACTGCTGCTACTGCACCCACAACTGTACCACCCATGTAGTGATACGTATTGTTGTTCTTCCGAATTCCCTTCATTACCACAAGTGCACCAGAGATGATCTTCATCACCCCATCCTTAGCTCTTACTTCAAAACCTTTCGATTCTAAAGTTCCAACGGAAATAAGGTTTTTCCTCACTTCTGGTGCATACCGAACACCCCTTAGGGTTATGATTGATCCATCATGATTCTTCAAGCGAACTGAACCAATCCCAAGTGTAGTAAGAGGAGCTTCATTTGCTGTGAAGACAACGTCATTTTGTTTTTTGAAATCAAAGAACCAATCCAAATGTGGTGTCATATGATGACTACATGCTGAATCCAGCATCCATACTTCAGAAGCACCGCTAGATGATGTCGCCAATGAGAAATCCGATTCGGCAGCATCACACGCGGTTACATTTGATTCCGCCACGGCCTTAGAATTGCCCTTAGTTGTCAGCTTTGGGCAATCTCTCTTCCAGTGTCCTGTTTCTCGACAATAGGCACACTCGTCTTTGCTTAGTTTATGCCTGGACTTGGATCTCCCTTTCTTTCCTTTGTTTTTGTTTTGTGAACGACCTCTGACGAACAAAACCTCTGCATCTCCGCCTGAACTAACTTGCTTGTCCTTCTTTCTCAGTTCATAACTGTACAGGGCAGCACAAACTTCGCTAAGAGATACAGCAGCCTTCCCGTGAAGTAGAGTTGTTTCAAGAAACTCAAACTCCTCAGGAAGGGATCCCAGCAACATCAGAGCCAAATCCTCGTCTTTAAAAGTCTCATCCAAATTGATCAAATCAGTAACCAGTTGATTAAAACTGGTAATGTGACTATTCATAGTGGAACCCGAAACAAATGTGAAGCGAAAGAGCCGCTTCTTCAAATGGAGCTTATTCTGACAACTTTTCTTCAGAAACTTCTCCTCCAGTGCCATCCACAATTTATATGCCGAGTTTTCTTTCGAAAACGCATATCTCTGCTCTCTGGATAGACACGAACGAATTGTTCCACATGCCAACCGATTCATCATACTCCAATCTTTTTCCTCTATATCATTTGGTTTCTTCTCTTCAATAGCTAAGTATAGACCTTGTTGAAAGAGTGCGTCTACAACTTCGCTTTGCCACATACCAAAATGGCCTGTGCCATCAAAAGACTCCACTGCCAATCGCGTATTCGCCACAGTGGTTCTCGCCCAAATGGACGACGACGATGCTTTTGAGGTGTCTTCCATTTTTGGTTTACAAATTATTCTTCAATAGCCCTCCAAATGCGAAAGCGAAATAGCCCGGGAAAACTTTCCTGATGTGGAAGATCAGATTAAACTGCGACCACAGAGCATACTCAGAATACCCGAGCTCTGATACCACTTGTTGTGGAACTCAGAGTCATATTCCACCAAATATAGAAATAGCGAGGGAAATATTGTACTAGAAAACCACACTAGATTTAATTCTCAGGAAAGATTGGAGGCGTCACAACGGTCGCGCTTAAAACCCAACCTCCTAGACAGAATTAACTAGACGAATTTAATAGCACAATATAACACTACAACTATTACTAACAATGGCTACTTGAAGAATAGCACAAAATAAAGAACACCAAATTTAACGAGGTTCGGCTAATTTAGCCTACGTCCTCGGACCCCACCAAAATATTTCACTAAAGGACTAAAGTGAAACTATTACAAACTATAGAGGAAGAAAGAAGAAATTGCTAAAAGACTTAGGCAATTTGGGATATCTTCTAAGGTGAAGAGAAGACCCACTTTTATACAACAAAAGAGCCTTCCACTTCAAATGTTTTCCTATGTGGGACTTTTACTCTTCTTTTGAAATGAGCCATTCTTCAACAGATTTGGCATTTGATATCGAGGATATCTTGGATACTTATGTTCCACGGATTGAATCACATATCCCGCGTTTCCTCCTCAAGATCAAGTTTTCCAAGGAGATTGAGAAAATCAAGAGACGACTCCAAGCAATTAAAGATGACAAGGAATTCTATGAAATTGATACGAGTAGTGCAGTTGACACAATTAACGTGGATCCAAGAATTCGAGCGCTTCATGTTGATGAACCTATTGTTCTTGGCTTTGATGATGATATTAGAAAACTAAAGGTCAAGATGTTAAGTAAGGAGCAACAACTCGGTTGTGTGGCAATTGTTGGCATGCCAGGAATAGGCAAGACAACTCTTGCAAAGAAACTTTTCAAGGGTGTGAAGAATAAGTTTGATTATTTTGCCTCAGTTTCTGTATCTCAGAAACCAAATAAAAATGATATTTTGCTAGGTATAGCAGAACAATTGGGTCTGTATCTCAGAAACCAAATACAAAAGAGGTTTTGCTAGGTCTAGCGAAAAAATTGGGTCTTGAGAAGGACGAACAAGAGGAGAATGTAGCAGCCAATATACATTCCTTTTTGAAGGAGCGAAGGTATGTTCTTTTGCTTGATGATATCTGGCATACTGATGCGTGGGATTGGTTGAAAGTGAGTATCCCTATTGATAGTAAGAACGGAAGTAGAATAATTGTTACTTCCCGGTATACCGATGTAGGTAGATACATAGGCACCGAAAGATCTTTGCACGAGTTGCAACCTTTCGATTTCAAAACTAGTTGGACTCTTTTCTCAAAATTGATAATTCCCACTTCTGAAAGCACCAGTCGAGGATTTGATAGTGTAAAAATAGAAGAAATAGGAAAAAGAATAGTAGAAAAATGTGGTGGTGTAGCACTAGCCATTGTGGTCACGGTCGGGTTGTTACGTGAGAGAGAACAAAATGAATTTGAGTGGAATATGGTTCTTAAAAGCATCGGTCATGACTGTCATGACAAATGTTCACAAATTCTGGCTTTAAGCTACAATGATTTACCTGCCTCACTAATGCCATGCTTTCTCTATATGGGTCTTTTTCCGGAGGACCATGTGATTCGCGCATCCGATCTAATTAGAATGTGGATGGCTGAGAAATTCATTCAAGTCCATGACGGCATGGAGCCAGAGGAGGTGGGGGAGGATTATCTACGCAAACTAGTAGCTAGAAATTTGATTCAAGTTGTTAGTATAAAATATGATGGAAGGGTTAACCGTGTTTCCATTCATGATCTGTTGCATAGCTTTTGTGTGAATATGGCCAAAGAAAGTAACTTCTTTCACACTACCGTTGATGTTGATTTTCCGAATACTAGTTCTACTACAAGAATTCGTCGGCTTGGTATCCACTATGCTGCTAGTATTGGTACAAATGTTACCTTAGGCCAAAAACATAAGATACGTACATTAATGTATTTTAATGGAGGTGATAAGGATGTGATCTCGAAAAAACATCTCTCCAAAAGATTCTTGCGGGTGTTGATCATAGAACCAGCGTCATATTACAGTGATGTTCAACTAAGACATTTAATCAATTTGAGCTATCTCCGTGTTCGTGTATCTTCACTACACGGAATTGCACACAAGCTCAAGAAATTGCAGACGTTAGACCTTCGAGAAAGCTGGCATGGGAGTGTTCCGATTGATATTTGGGAGATGACACAACTTAGACATCTTCTTCTAAATGAGGGTTCACCGCCAGCTGTGCAGCCGTCTTCACCGGTCAAGGTTGCGCCAAACCTCCAAACTCTAGTAGGCATGTGGGCTCCGTGTTTGGAGTTGGAAAAGTTAAACAATGTGAAAAAATTGGGTCTGCGGAGGGTAAATAAAGAAACTTTGAAGCTATTAAATGAATCTGGATCGATCTTAGAGAAGCTTGAGACTCTTTATCTGACTAAAAAAGATTATCTGTCGATACATCATAGCGAGGAAAATGAAACCTTGGACCTGAACCTATTACAATACAACCATGTTAAGAAGTTGGTGATAAATCATTGGGACTGTCTACGGGTTAATTTCCCACCGAACTTGATCAAGCTCAAAATTCGAGATTGTTCGTGGGATGAGGACCCAATGCCAGTACTGAAGAAACTCCCCAGTCTAAAGGTCCTAATAATTGGGGATGCAGTTTTTGGAGAAGTCGCAGATTTGTCAGGACCTGACAGCTTTCCTCAACTACAAGTTTTAAATCTATACAGTTTGGACGGGAAGTTGAAATTGGGCGAAGAGAGAGGAATGCCCAAGCTGAGAGAGGTCAGTATAAAGAATTGTCCTGGAATTACGACAATTCCAGATTGGCTTCGACAATTGCAGAAAACAGATTAATAATAAGGTTCGTTTCCGCACCTCACAATTTCTGTCTAATATTCTCATCTTTCTATAACTTCTTTCCATTTTCCTTATTGCCCCTACTATTTCTACTTAACTTCTCTTGATTTTATTGAATTTCAATTTGCGCACCTCAATCTTTTCTCTAAATTCATTTTTCTGCTTTTCTCGCTAACCCCCCTAGATCCATGCATCGGCCTCGTGATAGAGCAACATGCGCTTTCTCTCCCATCGGCACTCAAAGGCGGTTTCTCTATGGTATCTCATCACAGAACAGCAATGGCGATAACTCCAATTCAAGCTCAGAGGAATGTAAAGAAAGGCGCGCGTTTGATGGAGATGTAGATGAGCTTTCTGGTTTCTTATTATGATTGTATATACTTTGCTTGTATAAAAGTGCTTTCTTCTTTTGATTGAACAATAAGTCTTCCCAATTTATGAATGCTTATGTATAATATGTGTGATTTGTAATAGCTGATGAAATGCTGACTTGGTATATGTATTTGTCCCAGTTCATATATATGCAGATTGATAGTGTATGTGTTTGTCTATCGGTGCTCCTGAGTTCTGTCATAATACTGTTAGTTCACACCAACTTCTAAAATTTTTTACATGTGTACTTCCGTTGGCATTGGTAATTCACAGTTTAGTTTATTCGTATAAGATTGATATGCCCAAATTTTGGACATAACGCTAGAATTACAAAATTGCCCTCACAAAACCATTAAATTGCATAGAGGACATTGGATCCAGGTGTTTTTTGATGGGTTAGGTTGTCGGAACCCAAGATTCGATCCGACGACCCATCATTTATACCATTGGATAATGCCACGTGCAATCATCTAAGTGAGCTAGTGACCTTGAAGGAGGAAGTCAACATGGAATATATTCAAAATTTAGATAAAAGTAGATCGATGGAATGAAACGCCGTATCATGTTTCACTAGTGGTCTTCTACTTTTAAATTGTAGAGCTTTGAACCATATTATTTAGAATATTGGATTTTGTTTTAAATAATTTATTTGAGTTGAATTTATTTTTTTACATAATTATTATAGCAACCAGGTGAATCGGGGCATTACACTTTCTCTCCCATCGGCGCTCAAAGACGGTCTCTCTATGGTATCTCATCACAGAACAGCAAAACAGCAATGGCGATAACTCCAATTCAAGCTCAGAGGAATGCGAAGAAAGGGGCGTGTTTGATGGAGATGTCGATGAGCTTTCTGGCTTCTTATTATGATTATATATACTTTGTTTGTATAAAAGTGCTTTCTTCTTTCGATTGAACAATAAGTCTTCCCAAAATAATATGTGTGATTTGTAATAGCAGATTGATAGTGTATGAGAATGTTTGCAAACTCTAAACAAAAGTACTTTTGAACTTTTAGCTAAAAAAAAGCAATTTTGTAATGCAATCCTGTTTTTGCTTCTGAATCTCTAAAATTAAGCTCTCAGAAACCAAAAGCTCCAAGCTGGGTAAGGGGTGCTTTTAGGTGCTTTTTAAATTCCTGCAGTTAAAATAATTTTTTTATGACAATTTTATTCTTGAAAATACTTTCATATTCCCAGATTAGTCCCTAAATCTTTTTTTAAAAAAAAAACTAACGTTAAAATTTACAAAAACATCAGGAGAGTAGTTTCTTAATGTAAAATCGGTCATCCCTTTCCTAGGATTTCTACTTGATTTGTTGGAAATTAAATTAATTATATTTTAGTAGTTGGATATTAATGAAATCAAGAGATATTTCAAGGCCAAGAGTTCTGAAAATCCAAAACTCCCAACCTAGCTTATATCATGTACTGTTATTAAAAAATAATTAATTTTTATTGTTAAATTATTTTTATGTTTATAATATTTGTTAAAATACTTATTGCAAGCCAATGAGGTTTAGAAAAACTTAAAAAGAAAGATAAAAGAAATAAAAAAAATTGAATGTGAGCATGTGACAGACACTTGTAGAATATGTTGACTATCCTTTAAAAATTTATATTATTTCATAAACATGTGTCTTTAGGGGTATTTTGTTAAAAAAATAATAGGAACATAATGTGAAGAAAATATGATTTTTATTTTATTTTAGGGGCAATATTGTACTTTCTGCAAAAAAGCTAATTGATAATCACTTCTATTTGCAAACACTCTCTGTAGCTTTTTTCTACTTTCTGCTTGTCTTTGCAAACACTACCCATTTTTATTTTTCAAGTGATTCTGCTTATTTTTCATTTAAAAACACTTTTTTAGAAGCAGTAGAGTTTGCAAACACTCCCTATGTGTTTGTCTTTCAGTGCTTCTATCATAATGATGTTAGTTCATCCCAACTTCTAAAAGTTTTTACATTTGTATTTCCGTTGGCATTGGTAATTCACAGTTTAGTTTCTTCGTATAAGATTGATATGCCCATATTGGGCATAAAGCTAGAATTACAAAAATGCCCTTAAAAACCATTAAATTGCATAGAGGACATTGGATCCACGTGTTTTTTGATGGGTTAGGTCGTCGGATCCCAAGATCCGGTCCGACGACCCATCTTTATACCATTGGATAGTGCCACATGCAATCATCTAAGTGAGCCATGCGTAAGTTCCGCATCCGTAAATGATGTAAATCTATAAATACCCCATTTTACAATGAATAGGGATTACACAATCATTTTACGATCGCACCAATAGTCTACTAAAATCTAAATAAGTTCCCAAAATACAAATCGAGGCTATGTCTGATATTGACATAAAATAATTGAACTGCATTTAGACTTGATTATCTCGCTAGGTATGTAGACAGTATTATCATTTGAGTGCAATCTATCCATTCATTCTGGACATACCCGGCACTAGACTCCTTGGTTGTTACCTTGCTGAAAAAGACCCAAAATAAAAAATAATGCATTATGTATATCAAGTGTCTTTTTTTTAATGGAAAATATCAAGTGTTTGATCGTGATTGAAATACTCGAGTCTCAGATACATAATAATAATATGTTGTATTTTAGTGGTAAGTCTTGGAGACACTTTAATGTTGGTACATTTGATAGTGAACATCTCATGATTCTGGAAATAGAAGTTTGACGGCCGGACCCTTAGATTTATTCTGTGCAAGTGCTTTAACTTAGCTGAACCATGATGGAACCTCACCGATGATAAACTTGGATCCTACCTAAGGTTAAAAAATATAATTGCACTGTTAACATATATCTTATCTTTTTTTTTAATACATAGAGAGGGGGGAACCCTAACGATTTAACCCGACAGACCCGGATTTATAGTCGTTTTCCTTAGGCAAGTAAAGCCTTGTCGATCTTGTTCCAAAATATTCTGCAGATCCAAGCTCGGGGAATGCATGACAAAGAGGTTTTCATCAAAACCCTTTTTAGCCAGACCGTCTGCCGCACGGTTGGCCTCTCTCCATATATTAGTCAGTTCAACTTGCCATCTCAATAGTAATGTGCGCCTAATTGAATCAATTAGATCCCAATGGTGGTGCGCCCTGGTGCCATCGTGAATGCTCATGATAGCCTCCCTACTATCCGATTCAATGATCACATTTTTCAGGTGAGTGTCCCAAGCCAAGTTCAGCCCATGTAAGATTGCTGCTAATTCGGCACCTAGAGGCGTAGACATGCCTATGACACCACAAAATCCACGAACCCAGTGCCCCTGGTGGTCGCGAATAACTCCTCCGATACTCGCCTTATCTGCTTGGAGTTCCTCCCCCCTACGAACTGCCCCGTCAACATTAATTTTCCATTGCCCTATTCCAGGCGGTTTCCACCCAACACGGGTAAAGTTATCACAATCATTGGTATCAAAACGAGATGAGTAGAGGGCCTCCTCAACTCGCAAACGAATAGTTTTACCATCGGCTTCCGGGTCGCGGGATTCGTTTCCATGTACCGTCTCATTTCTAACCTGCCACAAAAAATTCAAAGCTTCAGTAAAACATATATTCCAATCTTTAGACCACTCATACCTGCTTGCCGAAGTCGATAAATTCCAGTCCACCCATTCTGGATTATTAAGGGAGAAGAAAGTGTGATGGTGGCGAGGCGCGACTAGGGACTGCCATAACCTGGCCGCCCTCGGACAGTCTCGTAGAGCATGTAAAATTGTCTCATCGGCATTATGGCAAATGGGACACTGTCCCGTGTCAACGATGCCTCGGTGAACCAAAAAACGCTTAGTGATGAGTTTGTTCTGCTTGGCTAACCAGAGAAAGAACTTTCGGCGATACGGCACTCGAACTTTCCAAAGCCTCTTCCAGGCCTCTCTATATCGATGAACTCCAATTATATCCCCGGGATTCATCAGCTGTTCGTAGGCGCTTTTGCATGAGTATCGGCCATTCGCCGTGAACCGCCAAACAGCCGTATCTTCCACTTGTGCTAGATCATCCAGGTTATACCGTAGAAGCTCTGTCCGTACGTTTACCGGCAGCATCGTGAGTTCATCCCAATTCCAACCCGCAGCCTGGGTCCAGTAACTAGCCACATTTCCATCTATGTCCTGCACTTGGCTTGGGTCATCCAGATAGTGTTCCAGCTTGATGTTATCAAGCCATCTGTCTTTCCAAAATCGGATCCTATTGCCGTTACCCATCTTCCATCTCAAACCACTTTCGAGCAATGGAAAACCCTTTTGAATGCTTCTCCACGTGTGTGATGTAGAGCTGCGGCCTCGAGCTCTTTGGCGATAAACATATTTATGACGGAGGACCTGCACCCATAGTCTCGTTTCATTAGGTATAATCTGCCACCCCAGCTTTCCCAAAAAGGATAAGTTAACATCGCGAGTACGTCGGAGACCAAGCCCACCCGAATCTTTAGCTTTGCAAACCGAATCCCAAGCCACAAGATGTAGTCTCCGAGTCTCTTCATTTCTGCCCCATAAGAAGGTCCTGTTAACCCGATCAATTGCTTCACAAATTCCGATTGGTATCAAAGACGTTTGCATATAATATGTGGGTATTGTAGCAGTGACAGCTTTGATCAGAGTTGTTCTTCCCGCTATCGACAATTGGGTTCGTTTCCATCCCTGCAACTTGTTTCTCACCCTGTCTAATATAAACTTATAATCTTTGATCAGCACTCTTGAGTGATGAAGAGGAGCTCCCAAGTACTTCCCAAGATCCCGTGTTAGACTGAGGTTAGCACTACGACTAATGCTACGAGCCCGTGGCTGAGGGACATTTCCTGAGAAGTAAATTTTTGACTTGTGCAGATTTACCGATTGACTCGACATAGAGCAATATGTGTTAAGAGTATGACTAATAACTTCAGTCTGCTAGTCAGAGGCTTCTCCAAACAATATCAGATCGTCAGCAAACATTAAGTGTGAAACTCTCGGGCCCGTCCGAGATGAGGGGACTGTGTGCCAATGACCCGCCCGGACCGCTTCTGTAATCAATGACCCTAACTTTTCTACACAGAAGACAAAAAGGTAAGGGGACAGGAGGTCCCCTTGTCTCAAGCCTCGTTTTGGTTTGAACCAATCCGTCGTTACACCATTCCATAAGAGGGATAGTTTAATTGTAGTGGTACATTCCAAAATAAGTCTAATCCAGGACAAGGGGAACCGCATTTCCCCGAGCACGTTTTCTAAAAATGTCCAATCAATTCGGTCATATGTTTTCTCAAAATCAATTTTCGCAATAAAAAAACCTTTTTTACCCTTCATTACTCTCAGATTATGAATAATTTCTTGTGTAATGATAATATTATCAATAGTTTGCCTACCTTTAATGAAACTACTCTGAGTTTGAGGAATCAGCTTATCCATCATAGTTCTCAACCGATTAGCCATGGTTTTTCTAATTATTTTAAGAATAACATTGCTCAAACTGATTGGACGAAAATTAGTTAAACGAGTCGGGTTACTTTCTTTGGGAATTAAAGCTATAAGAGATTCATTAATACGTTGGTCTATCGTACCTGAATTTAACGCATGGCTCACCGTATGTGTCACATCATCCCCTATAGTATCTCAGCACTTCTGGAAAAAGATAGGCTGAATACCATCCGGACCCGGGGCTTTTGTCGGATGCATCCCCCACACAGCCCGTTTAACCTCATCCTTGGTAACTGGCATCAAAAGTAAATTAATTTGACTGTCATCTAGCCTCGGAAAATCAGCCGTCATCCTATAATTACTGACTGGCGTGTCCGCTCTGTACAGGATTTTATAGAATTCAACCGCCATATCTTTTAGTTGTAGCTCATCCGACTCCTAATCCCCATTATCTCTGAAAAGGCCGCGAATCCTTGCTCGATTTTGTTTAGTGGTAGCCGTTGTATGGAAAAAACGTGTATTTAGATCACCTGCTTGGATCCACTGCACCTTCGATTTTTGTTTCCAGTAAATCTCCTCTTGCCTTAACGTGTCCTGGTATTGCTCAATCAGTTTTTTCTCCAATTTTTGCAGATAACGATTGAATTGGACTCCTTGCACCCGTTGGATGCCACTGATCCTAGCCACCAATTCCCGTTTCCTGCGAAAAATATTACCGAATACCTCCCTATTCCATTTATCAGCATTGGTCCTGGCACGTGTAAGTTTGTCAACAATATCTATGTCATCTACTTTCTGCCACGAATCCTTAATCAAGTTCTGAAATCTCTTGTCAAGGAGCCACGCTGCTTGCATTCTAAACACACGGTTTCTGGTGGGTCAATCCTCACCCGGTCTCAAATCCACAAGAAGCGGTGAATGATCCGAAGAGATACGAGGTAAGCACAGAGGCTTCGGGAAAAGTAACCCTCCAATCGCAGTTGCAGATAGCTCGATCCAGCCGTTCCTGTAACCTCGAATTACCCCACTTAGCCCACGTATACGGGGAGCCCGAGAATTTAAGATCAATGAGCCCCACTTTATCCATACACTGAAGGAACTTTCTGCATTTGCTGAAATCAATAGGAACCCCGCCTGATTTTTCGGTACTATTTGTTCCACATTCATGTCCCCTGCCAGCATCCACGGTCCCCGAATCCCATTTGACAACTGCTCGACATGAGTCCACAGACTATCCCGAATTTCTAGTTGAGGGCTACCATAGAGGGCAGAAAAAACCCAATCATGGTGACCAGCTGTGTGGACCACGACTGTGATACTCTGATAATTGGCTTCAAGAAATTCAAGTGAGACCTCCACTGATTTCCAAAAAATCCAAATACCACCCGAGAACCCTCGGGCTTCCACTTTCTCAACCTTATCGTACTGACTACGCTTAATTATCACATCGGCCTTATCCCCTTGTGTCCTTGTTTCCATTAGAACAAAAATAGTCGGATTATGTACACGCAACATCTCCAAGAGAGTACTCACAAAGCTAGGGCTACCTGCCCCCCTACAATTCCATACAATAATCTTCATTGGAAAATATTTACACAGTAAGGCAAGATAAATAATCTAACCTCGGGGAGATATATAATCCCCCAAATTATCGTAGGCGGCATCCACGGCCATCTCTGCATGACCATCCGAGCAATCCCGGATATCGGTGCCATAATCCCACCCCTCCGAATTGTTTCCTTGATCAGTGATGTGTTCATGGAGACCACTAGCCAACGAGTGTGGGTTATCCTCCGTGTTGTGAATCACTCCAATCTCAATTTGTGACCTTCCCTGGCCCTTATCCACCCCCGGAGATGAGACCATGCCTTTCCTCAAACTAGTATGTAATCGTCCCGCCTGAATAAGTCAACATGGGGGGAGGGGTTGTGATCCGAACCTATTGTGGTTCGGTTATCGTGTTGTGTGTGCTGAGTGGAGGGATTCTTACTACCAATTGATTATTTTGAGATGGAGTTATTTAGGATAGCATAAGTTGTACCTTTGGTTATTGGTGTAAGCTGTTCCAAATCGACCTCAACGTTTGGGTTGGTGTTCTTATTTCCAAGTGTCACCGTGACCCCCTCTGTGTTCTTGCTATACGTACTTGTCTTGGCTTTGTACTGAGCTCTATTCGAGGACCCTATTTTCGCCTTCCCTTTATTCTGGATTCGGATAGCCCCGACCCCTTCTTCATCCTCATCTAATAACACTGTAAATCTGGAACCCCCGTTATTCTCCTTGGACTTAGCTGTATTGCCACCTTTGGAATTTGGGTCTTTCTGATTGAGGTTCTTCCCCGACTGCCGTCCTTGAATGTTTCGTGCCTTAGCTTGCTCATTCCTATTTTTCGCCGTAAAAGTCATGTTATCCCTAGATTGTTGATTCTGTGCGCCATCCCAGAACCTTGAGGCTCTCGATTGTCTCCGCTGTCGAGATGGTGCCATCATCCACGGCCCATATGCAGCCTCTGATTCTTGTTGAGTGTGAGGTCGCAGGTCCGACTTCTCCATATTACCTTCTGACTCCTTACCTTGGTCTTTTCCCTTACTACATGTCTCCTGCCGATGGCCATACGCTCCGCAACCGAAGCAAATTAAATGAAGCCCTTCATACTCAACAGCTTGAGGTCGTCCATTGATACACACATACGGAAGGAGGGGTTTGCCCAAATCGATCTCAATGCCTATGCGAGCGAATTTTCACCTGATCGAATGCTCCGTATTCTTGTCCACTTTGACAACTTTTCCACTGAGTGATCCAAGTTGATGTAATATTTCAGAGTTGAACAGCTCAATAGGTAAATTGGGAAATCGAACCCATGCCACCGTTGATGATATTTTTTCTGTTGCGGGTTGAAAGTCGGGTCTCCATTTTCGAACCGTGAGACAATGTCCCATGATGATCCATGGCCCTCCCGCTAACACTGTCTCATATTCCTCCTTCGAGTGAAACCGTACCATATAGAAATCATTTCCCAAATCGACGGGGTCTATCTCGTATTTGACTTGCCAGAGAGTTTTCATCCGTTGCTTCAAGGTGGTGTAACTTACTGTTCTTCCAAGTACCTTGACCACCAACGCACGCATGTAGGGTTCCGCGTACTTCTGCCATGCTTCCGCCGGGACGTTCAGATTTGGCCATGGTAAGTCCTTCTCCTTCCCTTCCTCAACCACTTTCGGAATTTCCAGACCCGGTATGAATTGCTCGCCGGTAGTTTCTCCTTTCTCGTTGTAGTACGGACGTTGTGGGGTACCGGTAATCCACTTCTCCTTCAACCGACCTGATTGCCACTGATTTGGACGTGAAACCGGATCATTTCCGTCATTCATAGCCATGTGTTCGTCCTGTTCTTGACATGTAGAAGATGGGATGTAGTCCCTCTCGTCTCCCATAATTCCTCTCTTAAATTTCTTGATAGAACGCTCATCAATGGCTACCGACGACGGATGTTGGCCGGATGAAGCATCCGACATGGGCGCCGCGCAAGTTCTCCAAAAAGAACAAGACAACGGCTAGAAAAGAAAAAGGCAAAATTTCCACTAACTTTTGTTTCCACTTGCAGAGAGAATAATTTTAGTGGGAGAAAATTTCCACTAACTTTTCATTTCTTTTCCTTGCCTCTATTTTTCTAACATATATCTTATCTTATGCATATAAGTACTAACTTTTAGTTTCTTGTAGTGGCTTACCCAAATTAATAAAAAAAAAAAAAAAAAAAACAAAGCGTGTGAAGTTACATTAAACCTCATTTTCCTAAACCATCAAAGCAACTATGTTGGAAGTTTATTCGAAGACATGCAAATTCCACGGTTCATGTGTTGGCTCAGTGGGCGTTTCATTTAAATTGGAAGGATTAAACTGTGATTAAAATGATTAAAAATCAAAATAAACTTTGTGATTCAATAAGTTAGTCTCCAAGAAAATGATTAAAAATCAAAATAAACCAATGTGTGAATTATTAAAATATTATTATGAATTTAGTGTGAACACACTTTCAAAAAATACCATTATATATATGTGCATGCACTATATTATATGTTGACCAAATTTGGTGTTCCACATATTAAATACTGGTGAGTTGTCTTCTGTATATTCTTTATAATTATAATTAATTATTTTAATCAATACAATACTCATATAATCAATTGAAAATTAAGATATAATAAAAAAAGTAAAAATAGTAGTTCAATATTTTGATGTAAAAGGCCCACTTAGAGTGATAGAAAAAAATTACCTTTGCCTAAAAGGGGTTCCTCACTCTGTGTAATAAGTTCCGTATAATATTGCTTTATTAGTTTATAATAAGCTGCTCCATTTATCTTTTAATTTCATAAATGAACAAAGATGAGTTACCTAATGTATTTCTACGTATATATGTACTTCTGTTATAGACTTCTAATGTAATTATACATCTTCTTGTTATAGATATATACAACTTATTTATAATATTTATCATTTGGCTCTTTTGTTATTAAAAAGTGAATTAGATAAATATATATTAGGTATATCAAAAATTTCAAAAAATTGCCCGTACTTTTATAATAAATAGATAGATAGATAGATATAATGTGAAACCCAATAAAAATAATTAACCAACTTAAATACATAACAAGACCAGCTTAAATAGGAACCAAGTAACTTTCTATTTGATTAGCAATAAAAAATTACAAAAAAGAAAAATTGGTAAAAACTAGTATAAAAGGAAAAAAAGGACAGCCTTGCCAAGTCGTCCATCCGTCACACCTAATCTTCATCTAATTTTGTCTTTTCCATTGATTTTTTTCATCAACTTGCAATCCATCCATCTTCAGATCCATTCTTTATATACCAAGAAACTCAAATGTCAGAAATGAAAGAATAGAAAAAATTTACAGCTTCAACTCAGTAAAAACCTTGTTCAAACCACTCCATCTACCAACCGGTGAACGGGTCATCCGATTCGGCGGATCAACCAGCGGTTCAGGAGATTTTCAAAAAATAAGGTGGTTTTGAGTTTCCACCGGTTTTAAAACACTGGTTGAAAGATGGCTAGTGTTGTTGTTGCTGCACTTGTCAACAAAATAGTTGACATAGCTGCAGACTTGGCTCTAAAGGGAGTCACTCGCCTGGTTTGGTTGAAGGAGGACATCCACTGGCTTGAACAACAAATGAGATACATCCAAGCCTTCTTACATGATGTAGAACGCAAGCAAGTTGTCAATGCCACTGTTGCAAACTTGATAATCGACATTAAAGATTTGGCATTTGATATCGAGGATATCTTGGATGCTTATGTTCCCCGGATTGAATCACGCATCCCACGTGTCTACCTCAGGATCAAGGTTTGCAAGGGGATTGAGAAAATAAAGAGAAAACTTCAAGCAATTAAAGATGCCAAGGAACTCTTTGGAATTGATACGAGTAGTGAAGTTGACACAATTAACGTGGATCCAAGAATTCCCGCTCTTCATGTTGATGAACCTATTGTTCTGGGCTTTGATGACGATATTAGAAAACTAAAGGTGAAGATTTTAAATGAGGAGCAACAACTCTGTTATGTGGCAATTGTTGGCATGCCAGGAATAGGCAAGACAACTCTTGCAAAGAAACTTTTCAAGGGTGTGAAGCATATGTTTGATTATTCTGCCTCAGTTTCTGTATCTCAGAAACCAAATATAAAAGATGTTTTGCTAGGTATAGCGAAACAATTGGGTCTCGAGAAGGACGAACGAGAAGAGAATGAAGAAGCCAATATACATGCCTTTTTGAAGGAGCGAAGGTATGTTCTTTTGCTCGATGATATCTGGCATACTGATGCATGGGATTGTTTGAAAGCTAGTATCCCTATTGATAGTAAGAACGGAAGTAGAATAATCATTACTTCTCGGTACACCAATGTAGGTAGATACATAGGCACCGAAAGATCTTTGTTCAAGTTACAACCTTTTGATTTCGAAACTAGTTGGACTCTTTTCTCAAAATTAATAATTCCCACTTCTGAAAGCACCAGTAGAGGATTTGACCGCGTAGAAATGGAAGAAATAGGAAAAAAAATAGTAGAAAAATGTGGTGGTGTAGCACTAGCCATTGTGGTCACAGTCGGGTTGTTACGTGAGAGAGAACAAAATGAATTTGAGTGGAATATGGTTCTTAAAAGCATTGGTCATGACTCCCATGACAAATGTTCACAAATTCTGGCATTAAGCTACAATGATTTACCTGCCTCACTAAAGCCATGCTTTCTCTATATGGGTCTTTTTCCGGAGGACTATGTGATTCGCGCATCCGCTCTAATTAGAATGTGGATGGCTGAGAAATTCATTCAAGTCCATGACGGCATGGAGCCAGAGGAGGTGGGGGAGGATTTTCTATGCAAACTAGTAGCTAGAAATTTGATTCAAGTTGTTAGTAGAAAATATGATGGAAGGGTTAACCGTGTTTCCATTCATGATCTGCTGCATAGCTTTTGTGTGAATATGGCCAAAGAAAGTAACTTCTTTCACACTACCGTCGATTTTCCGAATACTAGTTCTACTACAAGAATTCGTCGGCTTGCTATCCACCATCCTGCTAGTATTGGTACAAATGTTACCTTACGCCAAAAACTTGAGATACGTACATTGATGTATTTTAATCAGAATGATGAGTATGTGATCTTGAAAAAACTTCGGAAAAAACAGTTATCCAAAGGTTTCTTGCAGGTGTTGAACATAGAAGAATTGTACTCTTCTAAAGTTCAAATAAGAAATTTACCTGATTTGAGCTATCTCCGTCTCCGTGTATCTTCTCTACACGGAATTAGTGTATCTTCAATAAACAGAATTGCACACAATCTCAAGAAATTGCAGACATTAGACCTTCGAGGAACCTTTGGTATCAGTGTTTCGATTGATATTTGGGAGATGACACAACTTAGACATCTTCTTCTAGATGAGAGTTCACCGCCAACTGTGCAGCCGTCTTCATCGGTCAAGGTTTTTTTACCAAATCTCCAAACTCTAGTTGGCATGTTGGCTCCCGATTTTCAGTGTTTGGAGTTGGAACAGTTAAACAATGTGAAAAAATTGGGTCTGCGGAGGGTAAATAAAGAAACTTTGAAGCTATTAAATGAATCTGCATCGATCTTAGAGAAGCTTGAGACTCTTTATCTGACTAAAAAAGATTATCTGTCGATGCATCATAGCGAGGAAAATGAAACCTTGGACCTGAACCTATTACAATACAACCGTGTTAAGAAGTTGGTGATAAATTATTGGGACTGTCTACGGGCTAAGTTCCCACCGAACTTGATCAAGCTCAAACTTCGAAATTGTTCGTGGAATGAGGACCCAATGCCAGTACTGAAGAAACTCCCCAGTCTAAAGGTCCTAATAATTTTGCATGCATTTTTTGGAGCTGACAGCTTTCCTCAAATAGATTTGTCAGGAGCTGACAGCTTTCCTCAACTAGAAGTTTTGGATCTATACGGTTTCGAAATAAAGGAGTTTAAATTGGGCGAAGAGAGAGGAATGCCCAAGCTAAGAAAGGTCATTATAGAGAATTGTCCAATTGAGACAATTCCAGATTGGCTTCAACAATTGCAGAAAACAGATTATTAATGAGGTTCGTTTAGTTTCTGCACCTCACAATTTCTGTCTAATACTGTCATCTTTCTATAATTTCTTTCAGTTTTCCTTTTAGCCCCTACTATACTATTTCTACTTAACTTCTCTTACTTGATTTTGTTGAATTCCAATTTGCGCACCTCAATCTTTTCTCCAATTTCATTTTGCTGCTTTTCTCGCTGTGAGTTACATTTTTCTGCCTCTCTCGCTAACCCCCCTAGATCCATGCATCGGCCTCGTGATAGAGCAACATGCTCTTTCTCTCCCATCAGCGCTCAAAGGCGGTTTCTCTATGGTATCTCATCACGGAACAGCAATGGCGATAACTCCAATTCAAGCTCAGAGGAATGTAAAGAAAGGCGTTTGATGGAGATGTCGATTAGCTTTCTGGTTTCTTATTATGATTATATATACTTCGTTTGTATAAAACTGCTTTCTTCTTTTGATTGAACAATAAGTCTTCCCAGTTTATGAATGTTTATATATAATATGTGTGATTTGTAATAGCTGGTCAGATGCTGACTTGGTATATGTATTTGTTCCAATTCATATATATGCAGATTGATAGTGAATGTGTTTGTCTTTCAGTGCTTCTATCATAATAATGTTGGTTCATACCAACTTCTAAAAGTTTTTACATGTGTATTTCCGTTGGCATTGGTAATTCACAGTTTAGTTTCTTCGTATAAGAATGATATGCCCCAATTTGGGCATAAAGCTAGAATTACAAAAATACCCTTAAAAAACCATTAAATTGCATAGAGGACATTGGATCTATGTGTTTTTTGATAGGTTAGGTTGTCGAAACCCAAGATTTGATCCGACGACCCATCATTTATACCATTGGATAATGCCACGTGCAATCATCTAAGTGAGCCATGCGTAAGTTCCACATCCGTAAACGATGTAAATCTATAAGTACCCCATTTTACAATGAATAGGGGTTACACAATCATTTTACGATCACACTGATATTCTACTAAAAGGATTTGGAATATTCCCTCCGAAAAGTAACAAAAAGTCTGTTACACGCCTTAGGCATGACTTAAATTGTGTACCTAAAGTGCACATATTATACATTAAGGCTATTCATCGGTTCAGTTCGGTTTGGTCCAAAACCGAACCGAAAATTCGGTTAACCTATAATTCGGTTTGCTGAAAACACGAACTGAAAAAATTCGGTTTGGGTCGGTTTGGGCCAAACCGAATTTATTCAAAAAATATATATATAAAAAAGGAAAATTTCGGTTTTTTATTATAAATTCGGTTCGGGTTTCTACTCTTTTTGTTATTCATCATCATCAATTTCTACTTATATGCTTCTCTGGTTTCTTTCGCCTTAAACTCTCCTCCAATGTATGTATATAATATGTATATAGAAGAAAGAAAAGATTACAGATATACGCAGAGCATGGCCTTATATTATCAGCTCACTGTTGCTCTTTGTGTTTCTTGCCCTAATTTTTGGGAGAAAAGATGACAAGATAGTACACTCAAAGCCCTAATTTTTGGGAGAAATTATACCTTGAGACGAGTTGACTGTTGAGAAAGAAGGAAGCGACGGCAGCGAGCGGCGGCAGCTGTCAGCGGCGACCGGCGAGCAGGAAGAGGGATTTGCGGATTTGAGCATTTTTCTTTGCAGGAGGAGGGATTCTCTGTTTTATTTATGGGTGTAAATTGACCCGTACTGGCTCGGGAGCCTGGCGAGCCGGCTCGAAACGAGCTCGAGCCGACCTTCACGACTCGAGCTTCCATTCGAGCTCGACCCCGATTCTCTCTGTTCAAAGGTCGCGAGTTTTGTATTTTTAATATTTATATTTTTATATCATTAATTATATTAATAATATATATTATATTTTAGAATATTATATTTTATATTATTAATTATATTAATAAAAATAACAAAATAATTCAAAATATAAACAAAATTAAGCTCAGACTCGACCTGGGCTCGACTCGAGCTCGAGCCGAGTTGGTTTTTCAACTAACGAGCTCGAGCTTGAGCTCGAGCTCGAGCTCGTTTATTCAAGCTCGTGCTTGAGCCTGAAAAAATCCTAGGGTCGGCTCGTTTACACCCCTACTCTTTTCTCCACATGCGTTTATGTTTAAAAGGTTTTTTTGGTAATTAACACACAATAAATAATAAAATATATTTTTTAAAAAAATTCGGTTTTCGGTTCGGTTTGGTTAACCAAACCTAAAAATCGAAACCGAACCGAAAACCGAACTGAAGTTTTCAGTTCGAACCAAATTTTCCGTTTTGGCTACGGTTCGGTCGATTAACCGAATTTTCAACTTTTGTGAAGAGTCCTATCATACAATGTATAGATAGTCGGATGCATAAAATATCATAGGATAGGGTGCAAAGTGCACATATCATGTAATGGGGTTATTTGCATCCACCCCCTCCGAGGTATTATGCTTTGGCAAGGAACTCCCCTCATATTTTAAAATTTGGCATCCACCACCCCTATATAGAAAAAATTATATAAATTACCTTTTATGGCCTTAGTTTATATTTTTATTTTCTATTTTGTATTTTTCATTTTATTCCTTTCTTTTTCTTATTAAATTAAAAGAAATGAATATAAATTAAGCTTATGAAAATTTTAATTATAAATAATTTTAATGAAAATTAATTTTCAATTAGAATGAGTTATAACAAATATTTTAAAGTAAAAATTACTAAACCCCCAACACCACCAAATAGAGTTTTTATATCCAAAAAATATACCATAATTTTTTTTCCCATCTCAAATACTCATTTAACAATCTTTTCATGTGAAATAACACAATAAACAAAAATCTAAAAATTGAAATAGTAGTTTCGATTTAATCTCTTTACTTAAGTACTTGTAGATGATTATGAAGTGAAAACTGAAGAGGTCGTACGAATTATTTGATAAATTATGAATCTCATTGTTTATTTTCACTATCATAAATATATTTCAAATGATAATATTTTATTTTCAAATGAATGTTTAATTTTTTTTAATATTTATTTTACTTCTTAAGTCTTATTTCTACTTAGTACAAAAAAGAAAAAAAAATACGAATTGAAAAAGAAGAAGACAAGAATATGGGACATTAAAGTTGAAACAAAATTACTCAATGAGTTTTTAGATTTTTGTCAATTACAATAAGCAATAATGTAAATCTATATATAAGCTTTTAATTTTTTATAAAATAAATAAAGTATTACTGATTTATTAAAAGTTTTTTGAAACATTAAAAATATAATTCAAGAAACACACAAAGGGAATTGAAAAAATACATACCAGTTTTATTTAAATTAAGTTTGACATATTATTTGCTATACATATTTTTAGATAAAAGTAACTATTCATTAGAATTAATGAAAAACTATCATGAGGGTAATTTCTATTTTTTCTTTTTTCTATTTAATAAGAAAAATAAAGGAATGAAATAAAAAAATAAAATAGGAAAAATATATAGACTAAGGGCAAAAAATGTAGTTTATAAATTTTTTTACACATAGGGGTGGTGGATGCCAAATTCTAATAGATGGTGGGAGGTTCTTGCCAAAGGTCAATACCTCAGGGGAGGTGGATGTAAATAACTCTCATGTAATGTATAGGTAGTCGAATGCACAATCCAAGTCAAATTATTCCTCCGATGGACTTACTTGTCCCAATATACAAAAGTTGGATATTCAAGTGTAAAAATTAATAAATTAGGTACCAAATACTCTGACAAACATAAATTGGGGTCGAAAATGCATTTTACCCTATGATTAATAACTAAAAGTAATCAACTTCATATTGCCAACTAAACTCATGAAGTCATTATAGAGGTCTCAATCTTTTGATACATATTGTATAATTGTTGGTGTTAGGTGACATACAAATATGGTCTAAAGGGGGTAGAATAGACCCTCGAAACTTTCTCGGTTTAAAAAGTGTAGAATTGGCTTATTAGAGTTGATTTTTGCTAATAAGCTTTAATTCAAGATCATAATCAAAGTATACCATTTTAAATTGGATTCAAAATTATGTTCCGATACTTATAATGCGATAAAATGCTTTATTAGTCACAAATGATTGAATTGGAATCTAATCGAATTCGGGTTCATAATAACTCAATAAATACTAGGGATATACGTGGTCGGGTTCAGACGGTTTTACCGGAAAAAATTCCAACCCGATGTGACATATGCGGGTTGACAAAAAATCAAATTGAAACCGCATAGTTATCTTTTCAATGCGAGCAGATCGGGTAGGTCGAATTTAATCTATTTGGCGAATGGATGAGCAGGTTGACAGGTTATCGAATTATAATTATAGTTCTTACAACTTACTTTTAGTTATAACTTATAACCAGTAAGTAAGAAACTAAATAATATACTTGTTATTGTACATATAACTAAAATAAAATTTGAGTTGGTGAGAAATACATAAATAAGTGACATTATTAAAAGTTATATTATCATAACTTGTAACGAGTGAAAACTCTAATCTTTTTTTTTATATATATATAAAACACATCAAAATATACATATACATATAAAACTTTCGTTCAAGACAATTTAGTTGCACAGATAAAAAATATAGTCTGTTACATGAATTTGAATAAAACCAGTCTTGCTAGAGACTATATTTAATATATATAGTTTTCAAAGTTCAGCGTTAATCGTTAACTATATATACATACATTTGCTTGTGACATATATAATTAGTGGTTGAGTTGCGGGTTAGGTGGATTAAATTATTAAATCCACCAGCCAACCGAAAAATGGCGGGTTGCAATATTTTCAACCATCCACTATATATTTTAATAAATATAAACCGGTGATTTTCGGGCGAATCAACTTTGTTTGACTAGTTCGGACGAATTGTACGAATTTATGTACACCCCTAATAAATACCCTATGCCCATCCTCATTTGATTATCTCACTTATCTTCTAAAACATTTATTAAACTAAATAATGCAAATAGATTTCACTTTGCATAAGTCCTTTTTTTTTAAAAAAATCTAGTCGAAGGGGGATACCCTGACTTGTCAAACTCGGGGACGATAGTTTTTAATTATGAGCCACACAGATACAAACTCCAAACAATGATAAAAAAGTCACAACTTGTGACAATATGTAATTGAACCCAAGACTTCCCACATAAGCTGACACCACTATGCTAACAAATCTTGAGTCCTTGTATAAGTGCTGTATCTATATATAATAAAATACAACTTTTGAGGTGTTCCAAATAAGCGCACATGTGGATGACCTAATTGAACCCAATTTTGCCACGTAAGCAAAATTGAATAAAAACATACATATTAAATTTAAATAAATATTATTATCAATGTTAACAACTTCATATCTTTTTGGATAAATTTATAATAACTAATAGATTTCTTTATTTTAAAATATGATATCAAATTTCAAATTTTAATATACACCAAATATTCAAAAAATAAATAATGTAATATCAGGTTTAAAATGCTAAAGAAATCTGATGCTAAATAGATTTACCCGAAATTAAACAAAATCCAATTTTCACATCTTTTTTTACCCTAAAAATGATCTTTTGTTAAACAAAATCCATTTTTCACATCTTTTGTTACCAAGATTTTAATGTTGTCTAACAAAATCCAAAAGATCGTATATTACAGCAAAAGATGTAATAGAACATTTTTTTTTATTATCCATAAAATAGATCATGTGCTAAAACTAATTGCTTTTCATTGATTCGAAAATCAATAAACGGGGGTGTAGATTTGCCATCATTAAATGCTTAAATTAAGCAATAAATCCCCTAAAATAAAGGAGCAAATTTTAATATTTTAGATATAGTTTGCACCTTTAGCATGGAAGTATATATACAATAGTCAACTTGTTTTCACTCATTTCCCTCGATCCATTTGTTGCCTTTCAAGAATTGTGTTCTCAAATTCTTTTGCCTATTTTATTAGATCCAATTTTCTTCATTCATCTTATTATTTATAGTATTAATATTTCCTTTTCCATCTTTTCCATTTTAATGGTACCTTGCATTTTGTTTTCGTGATATTTATTTAGTTTGCCACTTTCAATGTTAATTTCATATTATAGTTCTTTTAGTTGTTTAATATCTCTCTTTTTTGTTCGAATTATTCTTTCTGATTATTCAATATCCCAATTCTTGAAGTGGTGTTTTAATTTGTTTGTTTATGGTTTTAATTAAATAATATGGCTGGATTTTTGTAGAATTTTATACTTTATTTTACATTTATTATTTTGATATTTGTTGTATAGATCTTCTCATGTTTTCGTCTCAGTTAATCGTTCCATTGTTTATATATGAATATATTAGTTGTTGTTTTATTTCAATAGTTCTTTTAATTAGTTTTTATTTACAAATTTCTTCTAATGTTTCGGAATCTTATTTGTTTAATTATATTTTCTATTAGGTGATACGAAAAAAAATTCTGATTTCTAAATATACCATCTTCGTTAATTTTATTTGTTTGTTTATATTTGTTGTTACCATTTTTTCAGAATCTTATTTGCTTATTTATATATTTTTTAGAAAAGGGTAGTATAGGAATTTCTGATTTCTAAATATATCATCCTTCATAATTTTATCTGGTTGTTTACATTTTTTCTTTGTTATTTTTAGAAACTAATGTTCTTAATCTTTTTAATTTTTTTGTATGCCAATGTTCTTACTCATTTAGTGTGCATGTGTATATATATATATATATATTAAAAATATCCAAGGTCTTTCTCTTCCTATTTTATTCTAAATCATATTTTTTTTATCTTAATGTTCCTTTTAGTTGGATATCATTTCATTAAAATTGACCAAAGTACTAATTGATGGCTAAAAAAAATTAAAATTTTTAATTGTAATAAAAAATCTCATTAGTTGTCATTACTTGCATAAATTTTTTTGTTTTTAAAACATATCTTATTTGATTAGTATTTTGAATTGGAAATTTCTTATATTGATCGACACAATCAAACTACTTAGAACATGGTTAATTATTCAATATTTATTTTATTAAGTTTATGTTTCGTAAAAAAAAACAATCTAGATTAGGGAAGGATTTCGAATAGTCGTTCCAAGCCCCGCGATAATTCTCCACTTAGAATTATCTCTCAACCCCCGCGTTCGAGTTCGATACGCTAGACGGTGGTTCAGACTTTAACACTTCGACGTGTTGTTTATTCGAACTTCTCTTCATCTTCTTCGAGTGGACCGCAATTGATGAAAATATTTATCGTCTTCGAATGACACAATAATACAGTGAAGGAAAAATTCAAGTCCAGGTAAAAACTATCTCTCTGATACTTAAATCTGACACAAGATAGTCTTATACCTACGTGAGAATTTCTCGATCGAACGTATTACTTTAGATGTTGATTATTGTCTTCGAATACAATAATACAGTGAAAGATAAGATTCAAGTCCAGATAAAAATTATCTCTCAGATACTTAAATCTGACAAAAGATAATGTTATACCTACGTGAGAATCTATCTTTTTTCCATACTTGAATATGTTCGAATTCAAAAGGGTAAATTGAAAACTCAAGTCCAGTGCATAAACTATCTATTCGATACTTAAATCTGAATAAACGATAATTTACACCTACATGAAAGTTTTCAATTCGTAAAAATTACAGGCAATCGAATGCCGATACAAGCCTTGAAAAGGCAAATTCCTTCGAATCTAATACTAAATTACATTACGGCTACTCCTAAATTATGCTAAGAACTACTCCTACATTACGCTATGAACTACTCCTAAGAAAACGAAAATGCAGAAGTGTGGTGATCTTGCGATCTTTTTCTATGTCTGGCGCGGCTGGTATATATAGGTCTTCAGAACCGTTCTCAACCCCCGTTCCTTATCTTCGGGAAACGTCTTCAACCGCTTCTTCAACTGCTCTTTCAAATATTTTTGAATTAGCGCGCTTCTGCAGATGATTGTCTATTTGGATCATATTTTATTTCTTCAGATTCGATTCTTGGGTTTTATTAACACAGCCCTTTCTTTTCAAATTTCTACAATTTGGGTTATTTGGGCTCTGTATTTCGAAAGCCCAATTATTTTATGGTGTAAACAGTTTACCAATCATCTATATTATTATTATAACTAAACTAATATGATTTAATACATGTAAAGAAGTTTTGGCATGATAATTATCAAAATTGGATCAAATCTTTCAAATTTGCACATTATAAATAAATAAATAGTTTAATCATATATGTATATATACACATATATCTTTGATTATTTTTACTAATCAGGGTTAAAACTAGTTAATTATAAAATGCAATTTCTTCTCAAAAAAACATAAATTATAAAATGCAGTTAACAAGGCCCAAAAAGAACTTATCCAAGAAAAATGAGTTGATACAAGGCCCAAACCCAAAAATATAAAAGCCCATAAACACCCACAACGGTAAAAATTGATACTCTCTTCTCTTCTTCCATCAACTGTGAAACCCCCATGGACGACTGATCAATCCTTTAGTTGAATTTACCAAAAGACCCTCCTTTCCAACTCCGAACTCAATGGGCGTAGGAGGGCATTTCTGGGATTTGCTAAAACCCCATGCCCGTTTCGAGGGATTCAATTTATTGAGGAACAAACGTGTCGCAGTGGACCTGTCGTACTGGATTGTACAGCATGACACCGCCATTAAAGGGTACACAAGAAAACCCCATATTCGTCTAACCTTCTTCCGTACCATCAATCTCTTCTCCAAGGTACAAGTTTTTTGTTTTTTTAAGGTTACGTTTGGTTGTATTTTTAAGTATGTTTTTAGGATTTTGTATTGGGAATGTGAATTATCGTGTTGGAATGTAATGGTATGTTTGGTTGTATTCTTAAAAGCATAGTTGGAAGTAGAGTTGATGTTATATAAAGATTGATATTTTATTGGGATTTTGTTGTAGGAAATGATTGATTTAATTATAAAGTAAGAGAAAAAATAAATTTGATAGTGAGGAATGAGGATAAAGTAATTAATGACGAAAGATAGTGTTTTATGATTGAAAATGTGTAATGATAGATTTTTGTATAGAACAATGTGCAGTAGAAAATGAGAATGAGTAATTTTGGAGAAGATCGAATTTGAGTGTGTATGTTCATTTTCCGGTGATCCGGAAAATGAAAAATAACCGGAAAATGAAAATTCATCTCTCAAAATATGGCCAAACATAACCTTATCTTTTCACCTTTCACCCGCTTTTGTTCTGTTCTATTTTATTTTTAGTTCTTCTTCTGTGAAAACCTGTTGGCTTCAATTGAATTGGGTTTCGATGTTAAGAAAAGGAAAAGGGAATTAATTTCTGATAATGTGAAGTGGGCTTTTTGAATTTTGTTTTATCGCATCTTTTGGTGGGCGCTATAAGTCTCCTGGAATTGTCATAATGATCTCGACGAATCCTCGAGAAGTTTTACTATAAGTTTTTGGAGTGTTGTAATCTTAGTGAATGCATTTTGATTCTTGAATGTATGTTTGGATGTGTGGTTTTTGTTTTTAGAAAATTAAATTGGTGGTAATGTGAGTGAGATTCGTGACATTGGACGACAAATGTGCAGTTTGGTGCGTACCCGGTTTTCGTACTTGATGGGACGCCATCGCCGTTAAAATCCAAGGCAAGGATTATGCGGTTTTTCAGATCATCAGGTATCGATTTATCAAGTTTACCAGAGGCAGAGGAGGGCGTCTCAGTTGAAAGGAACGGTGCATTTAGGAAGTATGTTGACGAATGTGTGGTGAGTTGAGTTCATATAATTTTGTGCACAGAAGTTATATTTTGATGGAATTTGGAAAATTATATTTCTGATGCCAATTTGTCTTGTACTGATTTTATTTTCTAGAAGTTGATGTTTTGTGGTTAACACGTGCTGATAATTTGTGGTTGGTTGCTTTTAGGACGATTTAAGATTTATCTGATAGTTCCTTATAGGAATTGCTTGAACTCCTCGGAATGCCTGTGGTAAAAGCAAAAGGCGAAGCTGAAGCCCTTTGTGCAGAATTAAATAGAGAAGGATACGTTGATGCTTGTATTACAGCTGACAGCGATGCATTTCTTTACGGTGCTCGATGTGTAATCAAGCGAATTCAGCCCAACTCGAAGGTGAGTGCTCTCATATTTCTAAATGATAGTTTCTTGATAAATTGCTCTTAACTCCTCAGCTCCTCTGTTGTGCTGATAAAGTGGTGGAAGAGAGAATTGAACTTTTAGACCCTCTCGACTTTTGCATTGATTTTCCTTTTTGCTATTAAACTCTACACTCGAACATGATCCTGAACTTTTTTGCAAATAGAGAACAAAACAATTTTCTACACTTAGTGTTTATAGAGCCACTGAGTAACCTTGGATGTGGTGTCATTTTAATAAAATTGAGTACAATATTCATGTGAGCTCGTGCCAGCTTTAGCTTGAAATCTATGAGCTGAATGTTAAAGGTGCAAGCTTGAGTTAGTTGAGAGAGTCTAAAATTAATTACATTTGAGCACTAACCAGTACAATTGACTTTCTAGTCCACTGTTATACTTCTACGCCTGTTCTTTAGAAAATAATTATATTTTAATTTGACGTGTCGATCTCCTAATTTTAGATGTTTGTAAGGTTTCTATGCTATCTCATGTTTTTTACTCTCCTTTCCCTCAAATCCCGGTTTCACCTACTCTATATTTTTTCCTCATTTTTTTAAGTTCTATTTGGAAAATTGTACTCTGTAAGAAATGGAATCTTTTGGTTTTCTTATTCATTTAGTAAGCAGATTCTCTGTAAACCATGATCTTGTAAAAACATCGTGTGACTAAGAAGCTAAATCCTGCAATTATGATACACAAAACAGTCTGTTTCTGAATCAATGGAATACTTCCTTTCCTTTTCCTAGTTGAATTTGTACTCTGATTGATCATGCCAACATAGTGATTTTCATCTCTTGATGTTGGCTTGATATGATAGAATTTGGTCTTAATCCTTGTATTTGTTCCTTGCTCAATTAGAGATACCACGTTCTTTATATGACCCTACAATAACATAAACGTCTCGTCTTGAGCAGGAGCCATTTGAGTGCTACCATATATCTGATATTGAAGCTGGTCTTGGGCTCAAAAGAAAGCAATTGATAGCAATTTCTTTGTTAGTTGGAAACGACCACGATTTAAATGGTATAACGGGAATTGGGCTGGATACTGCAGTTCGCTTCGTCAAATGTTTCAACGAAGATGAAATATTGAACAGGTCATTTATAACCCACTGGAAATGTTAGTTGTTTTTTCAAATCACAATAGTTTTTGATAACTTATTACATGTTACTCAGATTGCATGAAATAGCCAGAGGAGATCCATTGGCGATCCAAGGAAATATTGATTTTGGAGGTGAAGCAATATGCAGTTTTGATGAGAAATCACCAAAGCCAAAGTTTCCGCATTGTTCCCACTGTGGCCATCCTGGCAACAAGAAAGCCCATCTCAAGTTTTCTTGTGAGTATTGCAATTCAACTGCTGGCGCGAGTTGCTGGCAGAAACCTCTGGGATTCAAATGTTATTGCTCGTCATGTGACTCGGTAGACTTTTTAGTCAATCTTTTTGAGTCCCGTGTACTCTTTTTTATTTGGATTATTAGTTAAGGATAATTACATGCACACCCCTTTCATTTATGCGTGGTGCCTTGAGGTTTTGCAAATCACCAAGACAACCCCGTCAATCCTGACATCGCGGAAAACAGGGGGTGAAATTGTAAACTGCTTTTACTAACACTAACAGAGGGTGAAATGCTAATCACTTTTAGTAAGAGGGGTGAAATTCCAATATGTCTTTTTACTGAAAGGAGAAGTTATGGTAGCTTTTCAAACTCTCGGGGTGTTTTTCATAATTAGGGTCTTTTGCAGCCGGTGTGTATCTAATTTACCCTTATTATTTTAGCTTTGTACTCATTTGAATTTAGAATGGTGTTTGATGCCAGGGGAGGAAAGAAAAAGAACAGAAGAAAAATGAAACTTGGCGAATTTCCGTTTGCCGAAAGATTTCATCAGAGCAGAACTTTCCAAATGATGAAATTGTAAAAATGTATCTTAGCGATCATCACGGGTCTGGTATATTGGCTATAACTTCTTGTTCCCTTATTCGTTCTAATAAAAAAATTGTTTTCCTTTTTCATAAAATTCTTTGGTGTTTGTTTATGCTAGCTTTTTATGCAGACACTTTTTAATCTATGTTTATCGTGTGGCAGATGATGACCCGTGTCTAGGGTGGGCGAGCCCACAAACAGAAATGCTGGTAGATTACCTAGCTTATCAGCAGAATTGGGAGCCTTCTTATATAAGGCAACGGTTACTTCCGATGTTATCGACTATATATTTGCGCGATATGGCCTCAAATCCAACAAATAAGTTATTATACGGACAATATGAGTTTGACAGTATTCAGCGTGTTAAAGTAAGATATGGGCATGAATTCTATGTTGTTAACTGGAAAAAAGCTGCTACTGTGTCGGGTGATGCTGTGTGCACTATACCTGAGGAATCGGATACAGAGCAGGAATCTGTAGAACTTGATGAATCTCTTGATTTGCTTGAAGAGCCTGATGTTCCTCATATTCGAGTAGACAATGGTGGCTGTTTTTTGTCGAGCGATGAAGATATGGAGCTTGTCCGAAACGCTTTTCCTGAAAAAACCAGCCAATTTTTGAAGGAAAAGGTGGTAAATCTCTCTCTCTCTCTCTCTCTATAGATATACACACACACACATATACATATATATGAGTGATCATTACATGCACACCCCCTTACTTATTGAGTAATTACTACGAGCCTCTTATGGTTTTGCAAATTATGAAGACACCCCGTCACACCCTAACAACTCGAAAAACAGGGGTGAAATTGTAATCTACTTATATTGACAAAGGGTAAAATTGTAATGTGCGCTTACTGACAGTGGAAGTTGTGGTAATTTCTCAAACCTCAGGTTGTTTTTCGTAATTAGGGCCTCACGTAAATATGTCTATGTAATTTACCCTATATATGAAATTTATAAAATTCAAAAATCTCCCCTTCAAGTTCATATATTTGCGTCTCATGAGTCGCAATATCTATTTGACCCGCCAAAACTAAGAATTCTGGCTATGCCGGACTCTAACAAAACATATTGCAGATTTTTCTACCTATTGATAATGGTTGTGTAAAATGTAACAGGAACTCAAAGAAATGAAATCACAAAAAAAGAAATCAAATTCGGGTTCTTTCAGAACACCCGAGAATTCAGAAACATCTGCATCACGAGGCACGCAACTAAGTATTACTGAGTTTTATCGTTCCTCAAAAGATGTTTGTCCAAACAAGCCTGAGAAGAATGCAGCAAAGGGTAGTGGTGAAGGCAAAAGGAGGAAAGATTCAAGTTCAAGAATTTCGAAGTCTGTAAGGCGCCGACTCTTGTTTGGTTAACTCACTCTGCTTACCTTATTAAGGTTGTCTTATCATCTGTAAATTCGACAACATCGAATTAGTATTCGTTTATTGCTTATGCTGTTTTGGCCTTTTCGTTGTTGGTAACTCCTTGTAAAGTGTAAATAGCCCTTTTATGGCAACAATCAACGGTTAACGCTTTAGTTTTGCTGATTGATTCTTAAAAAGTCTCGAGATTCAAGATTCAAAATTTTGTGGGTCTTTCTGCTTCACTCACGTAAGGATGAAGCAAGACATTGTTTTGTAGGTTATATTGAAGAAGTTTAATTGCTGTATCTATATAATGATGTGAAATTTAATACTCACAGAAAACAATCTACATGGCGTGATATATATAGATGTTATTCAATATTACATATGCTATGTAATAATTACAAATTTATTGCGGAATCCTGTGCAAAAAAAACATCTGCATAGCAAAAAAATAAAATAATTCTGACTACAATCACCGTAAACCCTTTTTATTATACAATAAGACTTCCAATCCTTTTACCCTACACTTTGCACACATTTTTCCTGAAATAACTTATATGTCCATATTTTCTCGATGTATGTATAAAAGTGTTCATATATTAAGTCATTTAAATCTCTCTCTCTCTCTTGTTTATTATTTGTGGCACCTTAATTCTAACTCAGATTTTCCCTTGAGTTCTCCAAAAAGAGTTTGAACTTTGAAGGATGGAAATAAAAGAAGTTCTCTATGTTGGGAAATCAATTCAATCTATGGGAACCAAAGGAATCTGTGTTCTTGTTGTCAATGATGATCTTACTTGCAATAACATTGTTTCAGAGATGCTCCAACACTGCAATTATGAAGGTAAATACATATATATATATATGTATGTATATGTATATGTGTGTGTATAGTTTCCTCGATTTCCATCTAAACTATGTAACATGTTTTCGCGTTTTTCAGTATTACACATTGGAGGTGCTTTGGATGTTTTAAATGCCATATCGGGCGCAAAAGACAAGCTTGACCTCGTCCTAACAAATGTTCATAAGTTAGAAACAAATGGGATCCAAACTGTTCGACATATTCAAAAAAAGTTCAATTTGGAAATCATATGTAAGTAAAGCTTCTAAATCAGTACTATATTTTCTTTTTGGTTACAAAAAATTTGGGTAGGGTCGGTTCCAATCACGTACCACGGGCCAGGACATATATATGATATATATGTTTGCTTTGCTTCATATATAAAACTCGAAAAGTTGATAAGATTCTTGTTGTTTACTTGCAGTGATGTCTCCAGATACAATAAAGATAGCATCAAAAGGCCAACCATTTAGTTTTGCAGCATATGTTTTGAATGGTTTGAGTAGAAACGCCGTAAATAATCTTTGGCAATTCGCGTTGGAAAAGGAGAAAGCGAAAATGGTAACATCCGAACAAGAAGGAATAGCTCAAAAAGCAAACATGTCTAATAATGCAGTAGAAAAAAAGACGACTTCTTCATCTGAAATTGAGCGTTTTAATTATAAAAGCAAGAGAAACGAGCCCGATGAGAAGAGTGAAGGTGTGAAAGAGGATTCGTCTGTAGCGAAGAAAATAAGGGTTGTCTGGACAGATGAAATGCATCGGAAATTCATGGAAGCTATTGACATTATAGGATATGAGAGTAAGATTATTTTTCTTTATTAACTTTGTGCTAGTTTTTTCTTCTTATTATTTCTTTGTGATATTTTTCTTCTGGTGGCGAAGCAGAGGCAGTTCCCAAGAAAATAGTTGAAGTTATGGATATACCGGGGCTTACTAGGGAAAACGTCGCTAGCCATTTACAGGTTTGTTTTGTTTAAAGTTTGACAAAAGCAAATACTTCAGAGAATTTAGTTTTACATGCAACACAAAGACCAAAACACATAGGCTATGTTTGGTTACGTTTTGGTGAGAAATTTTGGGAACTGTACATATTTAATGAGATTGTGTTTGATTTTATTTTGATATATTGGTTTCGGGTGGTTTTTGTATGCAACAAAGCGAATACTACAGAAAATTTGTTTCTTTATGCAACAAAAAGACCAAAACATATTATTTTTTTGGAAAATAAGAAACAAAAACATGCATAAAGCAAGATAAATGTTTCGCATGGGAATATCTCTAGGGAGGAAATCTTTATATTTAATGATGGAATGTTAATTAACCACCATTAAAGAAAAGATATCATCAGAAACATGATTATATAATAAATCACCAAATCTTTTAATTATGATCCGTATTAACTGTTCATATATATAATTTATTTCTTCTAAAGCAAACACATTTTATTTCCTTTTGTAATCATCATTAAATTCTTTTTGCAGAAATTTCGCGGTGGCCTGAAACGAACTCAAGAAATCGCGCTAAGTACGCTTTCTGGCAACAGAACAACGAAGGAATTCACGAGATCAAGCGTTTTACCATCACAATCCACATCAAGGCTCAACTCTTTACATGACAGTTCTTACTTTACAAGAGAAGGTTACAGTACGACACATTTACGACAAAGTCCATATATCTCTAACAGCACATTGCAGTCACATTACCTAAATACACATAATAATTTTTCTTTTCGCTCCCCAGAAAGGAAAAACTACAAAAATATCACGGGTTTGCAGAATACATACGTCCCATTATCGCCTAACTTCAAAATATATGGTGATCAGATGAAAAACATCCTTCTGAGTGTAAATAAAAGTAGTGGTAAGTTTGTCGGTTACAGATTGACAAGTGATGGTAGCTCGATTGAGTTTGGCAAACTCGATAATAAAATCAGCAAAGAAACGCTGGATTCTGCTCCAACGACTTTGAATCATGTTGGCAATGAAAATCAAGCTCAATGCATGACAACGCAAGTTGGCGTGAAAATTGAGGATTTACTACAATGCCCTTCAACACCACTAAGAAGCATTTTGGAATCGCCTGGAAATGATATCCCTGTCCAAGAATCTTCGTCTACGACCTCATTGATATTCCCACATGATCAAGATTTTTCGTTGCCACTGCTGGAAACGCATGGGAATGATTTCGTTGAGCAGAATTCACCAGCATTTTTTGAGGGAATCTCGCAACAAGATACGTTGCAAGAAATGCCACAAGATTTAAGTGATTTTCTTGATCAAGATGGGATTGTTGACGTCCCGTTTGATTGGGGTGAATTCGACGATACATTCTTTAATCATGATTGATTAGTTATTTAGATAGTGTGTGAATATTAGATGTTTTTTTCCCCATTTAACTTGCTTATATTCTTGTGTAGGTTTTTGCTAGATACTAGTAAAATAGAGAATGAGAATGCACCGTGCAAAGCTGCAAAAGAGATAAATTTTGCCATAAAAACTCAGAATTAGGACAGAATCATGTAATTTTTTTTATGTTTTTTGTACTTTTGTTCATAATTCAAACCAAGTTTATGTATTCCTGAGGTGATATCTATTTATTATTGGGGAATTACTAATCAAATGTTGAAGTAATGAGAAAATGTGACGACTCTAGTTTTTCACTTTGGATCCTCTTTTTCAATTTATATTTCATATTGTATTCTATCGTACAAATGCACGTTTTATATATTATTCGCACTTACATTTATATATTGACCTCGCAAACTTTCATTGATGGGATCAATGACCAAATGATTATTTGAAGGTAACGAAAGATACGATGATTGGTTCGTGCTTGGACAATTGTATTATGTGGTTTAAGATAATAATAAATTATATGATACTTTGTAACCATGTTCTATAAATTTGACTACTAAAGATGATTGTGTATGTTAACTCTTTGTGATTCACGCACCTCGTGATCATTACATGACTAGTATGCGCATTTTTGCATTCAAACAGATTGGGTCTAGACCAGAATTGTTCACATTATCATAGTGCATATTCAATAGCAGCAACTGAATTGCAATTTGTTATGCGATAAATTGCTTCACCAAAATTAGGTGTTTATTTACACATATTCATGGTACGAAATAATTGCAAAAGTAAATAAATATCATACATATTAAAACTTAACATTATTTAAACGAAAATGTCCTAGTTAGTTATAGGGGTGGCAAATAACATTCGGTATTTGATACAACGAGTATATCATAAATTTTAATTAAAAGTTACGGTGAAAAAAGGGTAAAATGCGAATAAAAATGAATTATCCGGGAACAAAAATACGGCTTACTTTTATATTATTTTGCAAGGTATATTGATTGTTCTTACTTTTATGTTATGAAAAAAAATTGTATGAGTTATTAGTCGACAATAATTAATATTTTGATAAAATATTAGTATTTTTCATTATGTGCGGAATATATACTGGAAACGGAAGTGCTTTCTTATATGTATGTATGTGTATTAACTAAGAGATGAAAATACTTGTTGATTATTTAATCGAAAATATCATAAATTCAATTTATCAAGAAAAAATAAAACTCTTCTTCTGCTGTTTGTGAGACATCTCATCAACAACTACAATGAACTACATCCTTCATTCCGTCCCGCCAAACGTTCCGTTTCCCCATCTCAGAACTTCACCGCCGGCGCACGATAGTCTCGCCGCCACCTCCACCGCCGCACTCCACAACGCACCCCTGCGCATAATAGCCAAAACAACCTCCAAAGAGAAACCTCAAAAGCAAGAAGACGATTACCATTCTACCCTCAAAGCCCTCAACTCCAAAGGCCGCTTTCCCAGAAAATCTCTCGGCCAGGTACCTATATACATATATGTGTTATATATATGCGCTCTGTTTTCAATGTTCTCTGAAAATTTTGGAATTGTTATTGTTTGTTTCTTCTGTAGCATTATATGTTGAATGCCTCGGTGAATGAGGAGCTCGTTGCGGCGGCTAATGTGACGGAAGGTGATATAGTGCTTGAAATTGGGCCAGGGACTGGTTCATTGACTAATGCACTTGTGACTGCTGGTGCCACTGTTCTTGCTATTGAAAAGGTTCTGAATTTTAGGGCTTTGATTGTGTTTTACTTCGATTCGTTTGTCGAGATTGCCTTCCTCTACGTTGTTTGTGTTAATCTATTGATTGAGCTTTGGAGGTACTGAGTTTTGAGTTCTTAGCTGAAAATGTTTTATGTTGCTTTCTGTATGTATATTTGATTAATCTATGAATTGAGCTTTGGAGGTATTGGTTTTGGGATCATTTTGTTTCGATTACGTTGATCAAGTGCATTACATTATTCAGTCAGGAAGAAAAAAAATTGACCTCTTTTCGGTGGGTTGCTTAGAACTGTTGTTTTTGGGGTGGTTCTTCATTAGTCACTCTGCCAGTTGAAGTGAGATTTCTAATTTTGTTACATTGGTCAGAAAATCAAATATCGTTCAATTGTGTAAATTTAACCATGGAATGTCTAACATGTGGTTGAGGGCCTGTTCCCTAGTGTGACTTCTAAGTGTTATATAACTTTTTCCTGATTAATTCCAGAAATGTGTCTCATATATTCGCAGCGTAATGCATTCAACGAACCAAAGCTTATAAGAAATAAGAATGATCATCTAAATGCAAAATGGCACCAAGTATTGAAGTTTTAGTGCATTTGAGATAAATGGATTTTTTCGCAACTTAGGATTCTTGGAGATACTGGTTGGATCATGTATTTCATTTTTCGTCTACTTATTTAGTAGTTTATTACAGTCTTTGATAAAGATAATGGACTGGCTTTTGTGGGTTGCGGGATGAATTCTTTTTGTAGTGGTTGTCTAATCTTCCACTGAAAGGGTAAAGAGATGTTTCTAACTTGTTTAGCTTTGACAAAAATGAAGAAAGATGGAAATACAGATTTGGCCAAGTGCTCTGGTAGTTAAGTCCAGACGGTGTCATAATTCACGTTGAAATGAATTAAAAAATTATAGCGGAATAGAAATCAATATGTACATATACATACAAGAAGCATCCAAGATGTTAATATTTTAGTGCATCCGAAACTGGAATATATTTTTCTCAAATCTACGTTTCTTGCTCTTAGGGTTTCTTTTGGGTCTATATTTTTCAGGATCCATATATGGCAGCGGTCGTGAGGGAACGGTTTGCTGGCTTAGACCGTGTTAAGGTACTATTTCTCAAGCACAGAACTACAGAAGTAGTGAAACTTAGTAGACATAATGTAATAAGAGCTACAAACTCAGTAGTGAAACTTAGTAGACATAATGTAATAAGAACTACAAACTAAGTTCTAAACTAATTGGCTCGCTTATCCTTTTTCTTGTATTAACATATATTTCCCAAATATCCACTTCTTTATTTCCATCAAATGAAATCATCAATTTGGTTATTTATCGGAAGAAAAAGTTGCATCGAGGATTATTTCCTATCATTTCTTTTCTTTCCTTAATTCATTTGTATATTTATAATAATCCTTATAACTCAACATTGGAGGGCACAAAAAGAAGAGAAGGAGTTATCAGTAACCTGATATACTGGTTCACTGCTTCTATTTATAATAAGAATTTTGTATATTTAAACCTGTAGGTTGTGGAAGAGGATTTTACGAGATCCAATATACGCTCTCATATGTCCTCAATATTACTAAGTAAAACCCCTTCAGATGGAAATTCGTCCCCCGCAAAGGTAAGGATTGTGTCGACAAATGCTATTTTGACGGGAACGATTTATATTTGGCATTGTAGCAATGTGAATTAATTTCTTATTCGTAGAACTGTTTTATTGTCTTTATTATTTCAGGTTGTTGCCAATATACCTTTTAACATAAGTACCGACGTTGTGAAGCAACTTCTTCCAATGGGTGACATTTTCTCAGAAGTGATTCTTTTACTTCAGGTCTGCAATTTCATTATCAATAATTAATTTTGAAATAACTATTTTTACAGCAGAAATACAACTATATCATATGCAAGAGAAGTTCAAAGTTATTTCGATTGTGTTCGTCATTTTTATTGATCTTTGGCTTGAATTTTGCAGGATGAAGCAGCGTTGCGATTGGTGGATTCTTCTTTAAAGTCATCAGAGTATCGGCCTATTAATATCTTCGTGAACTTCTATTCAGGTGGTATCGATACACACTTAGAACTAGATAGAAATCCCTCCAAATGATAAACATATATTCCTTTTCGTTATATGTAACTTGATATTGCCTTGCGAAAAAATTTACTTGTCAGATCCGGAATACAAAATTAAGGTATCAAGGACAAATTTCTTCCCCCAACCTAAAGTAAGTAATCTGTATATATTCTTATCTTTTAATTTGATGTGTCTCATTCTTCATCTGTGTATGATTTTGTTACATATTATTTAGCTGATCCTTTTTATAATCTGTCAGGTCGATGCAGCCATTGCTGCATTTAAAGTAAAGAAACCGACGGATTATCCTCGTGTTTCCTCCATCAAAAGCTTCTTCTCAATGGTTATTCATCTTACATTTCGCTGAACACAAACTTATTTGCTCATTACATTTCAACTCGGTACCTTTTTAAGCAGTGTTTTATCGTATCAACTTTTTTTCTTTTCCAATTCTATTTAGGTTAATTCTGCGTTCAATGGAAAGCGTAAAATGTTGAGGAAATCACTACAGCATATATGCCCTTCGTCTGATATCGAAGCAGCTCTATCTAATGCTGGTCTTCTGCCCACTGTAAGCTTCACATTCTCTATTTGTAAGTCATATTTTGTTTTTTCTAAACAAATTTTCTCATTTCTAACATTCTATAATGATTTGGATATTGGCTAATTTTTCAGTCAAGACCAGAGGAACTCACATTAGAAGATTTTGTAAAACTGCACAACCTAATTGTGAAAACATAGCTCTATCTGATCTCAATTAGACACCCGCCATTGTGGCGATATGAATTTAGAGTAGTTTATAACTGAACGGGAATTCTTGATTGCCAAGATCGACTTTGGACGGGTGCTAGATTTGGATTAGTGATATAGGGGCTTATCTTCGTGAATCGGCACATTTGACATATGTGCAGATGACCGCTACGAGAATAGGGCTCACAATAATGTGAAATGCAGAAACCCCTCATGTACAAGGGTTATAAAAGAATGTATTTTTGTGCTAATCTTGTGGTAACATTAGCATATGTAGAGAAAGCCATTAAGAGCACATTTCATGACGTGGTTGAAAAGCCAAAATACTGTATTTGAAGTGTAAACGCCAATTTGATGGGTGTTTACTACCTTTCGTATAATCTCCTTTGGCAAAGCTGGACGTCCAAACTTTTGTCATTATCAATTCTACGAGAACCAGTTCTCTTGTAATCAATTATGCAACGGTTGGGCAAAGTTACCCCGAATTATTTTAGATATATTGTACAAGTTAATTAATTGCACCAAATAAAGGCAGGCATTTTGTTCTAATCAAAGCCTCCAAGTTTAGCTCTTCAGAACGACAATAAGAAAAGAGTACTTTTATTTTGAATTTTAATATACAAAAATGTGACATTTGCTAAAATATTTAATCCCATGATCTACATTGCAAAAATAATAATGTTATCAAGCATGAAATTGATAAGTAAGATCAAGAGCCCTCAACTTAGTACCAAGAGGATCAAACTCCGCCGCCGCTGCACCGCCATTTACCGCCGCATTCTCATAACTCCGCAGCTGCTCCGCCGCCGCCGCAGCCGCCGGAGAAAGCGGCCTCTTAGGCCTTTTATTCTGTATAAAACACTCTCTCATCCTCTCCTCAACCTTCTCCACAGTAGCAGCCCTTGAATTGTGCGCATCCTCATCATCGCCCATTTGCATGGGCTCACCACCGCCGCCGGTTTCATCGTTCTCATCGCCGCCACCGCCCACTGCGGAAGAGACCAAGTTTTCGGGTTGCGGAGGTGGAGGGTGGTGGTGGGATAGGAAAAAAGAGAGGTGGTGGTGGGCGGAATGGAGGGCGGTGTGTATTTGGAGGAGGTGGGATTGATCGGTGGTTGTTGGGAGTTGCTTCGCCATTAGAGTTGCTTGCTCTAAAGCTGTTACTAGGTTTCCTATTACAGTCGGTGTCTCTGTCTCCACCTCCATCTTGACTCTCTCTCTATATATGTGTGTGTGTCTCTCTCTCTATATATATATATATGTGTGTGTGTGTGTATCTTCAGTTTTCTTGCCACTTTTCGTAGATTCTTCAGTCGGAGAGTGCTTTAGTACTACTTCACCTCTTCGATTTTATAAAGGTAAAGATTCTGTTAGATTTTTATGCTGCTTCCAAGTTCTAAATATTTTATAGGCACTAAAAGACTTTGTTTGTTTATGTTTTTTCAGTTAAAATTTTGAATTATTTTCTGGAAATGGGTACTATAGAAATTCATCTGAATATAATGTGATTCGTATTGTGTTGTTAATGTTTTTAAAAAATAGTTGAAATTTGTAAAATGTGTCATTAATGATATTAGGTTGATGTTTATTGTATTAAATGATTAGTTTAGTTATTTATATAATGACCGTATTTTTGTTACTTAAAACTCGTATTATATCCATATAATACATGTATATACATATAATAAAAAAATATAATTTTGTTTTTCTATGGATTCTGAACATAATGAATAATATTCGTATTTTTTTACTTGAATCGTTTAGTACACTTATTTTATGTATTACGTATTATACTTGACGAACAATACTTTATATTTGACCGAAACTATGTTTTGTTATTTAAGATTTAAAAATTATATGAATATTTTTAAAATTAATTGAATATTATACAATTAAGAATTGCAACATTAATAATTTATAAAAATTATTTGTTGGCAACTAGTTATTCAGAAAAAATACCTTTTTACATAATTAAAAGTGACTAAACACATTATACCTTACAAAATAACATAAAAATAAGTTGTATTTTTACTCTCGACTAATTTATTTTTATTAGTGTTTTACCCATACAAGTACGAATCCGTTTATTTCTCGTTCCCATATTTTTTAGCTGATTTTTCCGCCGTGATTTTTTAACAAAAATCCGTAATATACTCGTACGTATTAAATACCGAATTTTTGTCGTCCCATATTTAACTAACTAGGAACTATATGAATAAAGAAATAATAAAATATTTGTAAGATATGAAAGAGCAAGAAAAAAATGATTAAAGTAAATGATTTTGATTGATGATTGTGTGAAATGTTGTGTATAGTAATTGATAAGTAATTATACATAGAAATGGGAAAGTGAAGTTGGAAAAAAAGTATTTTCTTGTAAACATAATATGCAGTGTAGATTTTTAGGATTGTGATTCGTTCACAGAAAGATTTAAAAACATAAATAAACAAACAAACAAGACCTAAGGATTTTACTGTTTTTCTTCCTTTGGTATATTAAATTTTCTACTTCAATATATGTAATTACACTTAAAAGCAAATATTCACTTGTTTTCTTTCTATCACTTAACTTTAGATTTTTATTTTTTTTTAACCAATTCATAATCAATTACATGTCAAGTGAATTAACGAGCACCTTCGCTTACATTTAGAAAAAAAATGATTAATCACAAAACATGTGTTATTACACTTGTTAGATCAACCTGGTTTCATCTAGAATTTTCCTTATACAAATAGCAAATGTGCTTTGGATAGAAACTTGTACGGAAAAGAGAACAATTTGCAATTTTGCATTACACGAATAAGATTTACAGATGGAGCAACACTGAACTCAACATGTACAAAGTACGACCAACTATAAACGAACATCCTAAGCATTTAACATCCTCAAATAGTCATCAATTATAGACATAGCAGATGACCTGTAACCAGAACCAAACAAATTGTAGTGATTCAGGTAGTGATACAGCATGTAAAGATCCCTCCTTTTCTCGAAGCCGCCTTGTTTAGGCATCACCTAGTAAGCGTTAACACCGGAATTTGAGATATATAAGCAACACAAAAAGTGGAAACATGCGACTCCAAGTCCTGATATAATCACGACCAGCAAAAATTCCACGTGGGCCCCACGCATGGATGGTTGTGATCCTACCGGGTGACTCAGAGTCCCGAGAGACTCAATTAGAACTACCTCAAAGTATGCATTGTAGAACGATCCACCAAACCCAGCGCACCATGACATTCCAAACTCCGCCTCATTATGTCCATCTATACAAACAACAGTAATCAGCATCGTAAGGAAAAATAGGAGGATATGGAAAAAAGGATGATCAGGTTTAAGTACAAAAACTAAGAAAAAAGAAGTATAAATGAAATTGCATAGAGAACGGTATTCATATTAAGCCAAAAAAGGGACTTACAATAACAAGCAGGGTCGAGTATGACAGGTTCACCGTTTTTGTCAGAGCTGATATTCCCACTCCATAAGTCCCCATGTAACAAGCAAGGCTCAATCACTGCATCCTCAAAGAGAGGTCCCATGTTCTTCACGAGCCTTTGTCCTTCAAAAGTGTACACATAAAAGTATGGTAATTATGATCATCACGTATGAGATAATTAACACTTTCTTATGAAGACCATGCACAATTAAGATCAATAGAATGTCAGCTGCACTTATTTCATTTTCAAAAATTTAATACTCTTCCTGTTTAGCACAGATATGAGCTTCAGCTTCAACAAGACTATTAAAAAGGAATTCAAGAAATAACCTCTTTCATAAATTAAAGAATCGCCATACTGTTCCCGTGCCAACTTCAATTGATATCCCAACCTATGCACCCCATAAAATTCAATCCAGTCTGATGTCCATGTATTTATCTGTGGAGTACTGCACCAAGAAAGAGGTAAACTATATGTATATGACAAGTCGATAGTGCATTAGCATTACTGGAAATGTGAAAAATAATTATACAAAAGAAAACTTTTGCTCATAAGAAATGCATATAGGTTGAAGGACCAAGGAAGAATGTAATTTTGTATCTTTATGTGTTCAAATATGTGTGGGAAGTAGAATTCAACTGATACCTGCCAATTGTATTATCAACATCGAAACCAAATCCTTTCCGAGACTTTCCTGCTTTATGCATTTCAGCAAGTTTTCTTCCTAGTGCAGACTAAGGACTGAGAAAATGTCAAATGAAACGAAATGAAGGGCAAAATAAGGGCAAGAAAAGAAAGAAGAAGGTTACGTCCTCACTTGATCAGCCCTCGATCCACCAAATTCAATATATTCCATGATAATGTATGAGCCACCAGTTGGCAGAGGTCCAACCTAAACTCAAAAGGTACTATTAACCCTAATGATATGTAGAAAAGACACCAGCTATACGAGAAAAGCTATTGTAAGAAATAAAATCAATCATTTTACCTTAAATGCTTTTGGTACACGAATGGATCCAGTTTCATACATGGCATTGAGGCCCAAAGCCTCTCCTTCAAACATTGATGGTCCAATACTCCTGTTAAGCAATCAACAACATCAGAAATGGCTAAGGATTAACACAGCAAATTGAAATATTCTCACAGCTGTTCATTTGTGTACCACTGCAAGAACAGACATGTCACTAGTCCAATCAAGAAAACATTTGCCTAAACCACGTATTTCACACGAAAAGCCACGATCATCGCCACATTAGCATAATGTGGGTCCCCACTGATGACATGGCTTCATCTTCACCGTTATTGATTCCGGGGAGCATTAATGTTAACTTTTATCTAAAGAATACTAAAAACTCGTCTTCCATTTAAGCCAGCACGTTTTTAACATATTATGTCAACACATAAAAACCGTTAAGTTTGCATATTCATCCACTGCATCAAATTATCACCATTAAGTAACAGAACTTCCTAAACTTTCTCTTACCAATATATTTTGAATGTTGAGTTATGCAATTCGTGTGATAGTTTGTAAAGGATATAAACAAATTAAGATAAATTTTCGAAACTAAGATCATGTTCTACTCAGACAGCTTATAACCTGTTTGTCTTGACAAAGAAGGAGCCAGCATCTGAGTCGTAACGGCTAGCTCGATTGATGCAGCCACCACCTATCGGACGAATTCCAGTTATTTGAGTCGCCTTTCCTTCAGATAGGATCCATTCACGAACTGGATCCTCACTCATTGATGCCACTGGAAATTAATTATAACTTATTAATCATGAAATTTGACAAACCTTAAATTGGAAATGCATCAACCACACTACAGCAACTAAATCATCTTCAATCTCATATATATATATATACCTACCACAATTATGACTTTTGATTTTCCTTCTCTCCAAAATAAAAAGATTCATGCTAATTCTTCAAAAAAAGTCGAAAATAACACACTAAAAACATGTGACAAACAGGATATATATATATATATATATGTAAATATTCATGCTAATTCTTCCAAAAAAAAAATGCAGAACTGCAAACAGAGCAAATTCAAGTACTAAATACCCTCTCAATTCAAGTTTAATAACAATTACGAGTTTAATTGGAGTAAAATAATCAGCACTTACTTGCGAGTGGTTTGTGTTTGGTAAAGGAAAATCGAAGACGAGGAAGCGGCGGAGGACTGGTGGAGGAGGAGGAGAAGGAGAGGAGCGCCGCCGCGTGTGAAAGTGGAACCACCATGACACTGCTCTGGCTCCTTCTGCAGAACAAGAAAATCTCTAGAGCTATTGTGTGTCCACTCTTTATTGGCTCCTTAATAATTCAATACTACCACAAATGTTAAATTAAAATATAATATCATACGGAGCAATGGTGTACCATAATATTGTCACGTTATTGTGAGATCAACAGCCTATTTAAAAATAAACTTGTAATGCTAATTTAAGTAAGTAAATAAACACTTGTCGATCCCACCGACACTATTGTGATATACCATTGTGATACATCATTATAGGATAGAAGATCTGTTTCGAATTTCACACAACCTTAAGTTTATTATAATTAAATTACCAAAAATATTTCATTTAATTGTTTTATTTATTTTATTTTCATATAATAAAAATGATAGGTCAAGTGATATTCGTAGTATAACCCACCAATGAGAACCTAACGCTGCATGATTTCCCTTTCGCCTTCTTTATCAACACACTAGAAAATAAATCTAGTTCCACTGAATCATTCGATGCATGATTTCCCTTTCGCCATCTCTACCAACACACACTAGGAAATAAGTTTAGTTCTACTGATTCAGTCAGTTATAGTCAATCCACAGTTACATGTATAAAGTGGCGTCTCAATAATTTGCGATAAAGTCTGAACTAGTAACATTCAAGTACAAAATTAGAAACTTTTAACTGCTAGGTGCTAACTGCTAACCAACTCAAGCTGATAATAGGCTATTGGAGTTCAAGTTATATTCTAGCTCACATATAATCATTTATTGAGTTCAAACTTGAACCATACTTGGCATGACTCTTTCGTATCCTGTTTTCAAGGATGGATTAGGCACTCATGAGCGATTCTTAGGGAAATTTAAGTTTCGTGTTTTCATTTGATTTCAATTTTCAATTTTTATTGAACCTCAAGTAGATCACATCACCTTAATGATTTGGTGAATTTCGAAAGCTCTTAAGAAGACCAAAAGTAACATTGAGACCTCTTAAAACCATTATAATTTTTTACACCTTGATGATTTGATGAATTTCGAAAGCTCTTAAGAAGATCAAAAGTAACATTGAGACCTCCTAAGACCATTATAATTTTTAAGGTATATATATATATATATATATATATTTATTTATTTATTTATTTTGGTGAGATACTTGAAATGTACCAGCACACAATTCTCTTTAGTTTACATCATTTTCTGATTAAATTACCACCTCAGTCCATCTGTGTCCAGAAGTATTGCTTTAAACACCTTATATATCCACTTTACTTTTGAAATATAATTTTTGAAAACCAAATTCTCCATCACCAGAAAATTAAGCAGATAAGAAACTACGAATGCCAAACAAGCATCTTCCCCAACAACCATCTCTAAAATTTGAATATAAACCATTCAAAAAATTCTTCCTTATAAGTAAAATGAAGCAAATCAGCAGAAATTTATATACAACCACGACGTGTAATCCCTTTTCTATTACGAAATTCCAACCGCTTAAAATCTTGATCCCGTTACTTTAAACTCCAAAACGAGGCATAAAATAAAGCTATAGAAACAACGGAGATAAATCTCCGAGACTCTTTTTCTATGATGATGCCCTCAATGTAGATTCTCTAGAAACTCCAGAGTCGACGGCTTCAATGGAAATGGAATCCAAATGCATTTGGTTGCTATGGTTACTCTCCACATGTGCAATAACGGGGAGCAACCATTGCTGAGAATGCTCGAGTGTAATCTCAGAACTATCAAAAGATTGACCCGTAATAGGGGTACCCGTCAGGATATTTTTTGTTTCAACGGAGTCTTGTAAAGAAAGACGGCATACTGGACAGGTAGACTGTTTCCTGAGCCATATATCAATGCAAGATAGATGGAAACTATGCCCACATTTTGGCATTATTCTTAGTACTTCTTTCTCTTGATACTCTGCCAAACATATGCTACATCTGCAGTTTTTTTGAAATAATATGTATATGTCAAAATCTTCATTAATTGATACTATAGGTAAAATATGATGCTGGTCCTAAATTATGCAACCGGACTCCCACTCCAGGGAGGTAGTGAGCATAATTTACAACATCCCAGAGGTTTATGTTGTATATATTTTTTACACGGGGAGATTTATGTACGTGATCGTATATCACAGGGGCTAATCTGTACTTTGCCCTTTATTTTATGAAAAGTTCTATTTTCCTGTCCAATTTCTTTGCGTCTAATTATTAGCAAAGAATAAACCATAGGGTACTGAATTTGTGGGGCAAAATGTGGAGATGGTTAGACTCACTGAGCATCTTCCATTGAGCTGAACGCTTCGCGATTGAACTTCATTGTGGGAATTGCTGCTACTACAACCGGTTCAAGGCCATTCATCCGGTGTTGTTCTGGCTGCCAAGAAAGAAAACCTCAACAGATAAGATAACCCTTTCACGGTTTTACCCCATGTCCAATCTCTAACAGTCAAAACTTCAATAATGCTATCAGCAAGAATAATGCATATAGAACTTTATCTAGAATTGCGTTTGTTTCTTTCCAGTAGGCTTCTAACTAAACTAAATCAGTTTATCTACATGTTTGTCCAATTTAAATTTAAGTTATTAACAATGGCATTGTTAACTATAACCGAATACTCTTATAGTTCACCTACAGCAGAAAATCAGATAGACTTTTGGCAAGAAAATTCACTATTACACCACTGGATAAGAGTATAGACCAAATCCAGCATCATTAGCGTAAAAATAGACGAACACTGAAAGGATCATGAAGCTCTTAATGCTCATATGGAGTAAGCTATATCCTATATACCAAGAAATTGCAATAAATATAATGCAATCTGGATAATCCTAGTACACAATCACCAAACTAGAGCACACTCAAGCTAAGCACATTAAAATTCAGAAACTTTTGATGTAAACATAAGTCCAAAATGCAGATAAATACAGAGTACCATCTCAAGATCAATCCTCGAGTCGATCTCGAACATTTGTCGAGCCTCGATCCGGCGTAGCCTCCCACAAATCAGTCTAGTGCAAACAAAGACAATGAAAGTTGCACTCATTCCAAACCCAATAATTGTTGTAATCAGATTCATTCCTGACACTAACATATCAATGTCCCAAACTCCCAATAAGATTATAAAGAAAACAAAAATAACTTCTTCTTTTTTTTTTCCCCAAAAACAAGGCAAATTAAAAAATGCCCAGATCAAGATTCATATTGAAATGACAAACCCTCATATCACTAATGTAAAAAAATCACCATTAACCAAGAAATCCCAGTTCACAAAAACATCATATGACTACAGAATTTCATAGCAAATCAAATGTGGGGAGTGTAACAAAAGTAATAAGAGCCCATATCAATAATTTTCAAGAAATAGTGAAATTTGATTGAAAACCAATAATTAGACAACACCCACATCACAAATAACAACAACAATAAGAAGCCAAATTAGTGAATGACCAACAAAATAGTAACAATAATTCAAAATTTAAAACAGATCAAGATTCAATAACAAAATATGAATTGAATCCTAATAATCCCTTTGAGTGGACTCAAAGGGAAGACCATGAATAGATGAGAATGAGAAGAATTAAATCTTCCATTTTTCTTTGGCTTGTGCCTTTGGACTTGCATTTTCAGTGGGGTCCTTTAATGGGACCCTCCTTGATTTTTGGGTAGTTTATTTATATGAGGTTGATTGAGAGGGGTTGAAAAATATCTTTCAATTGTTGTAATAAAAAGGGTTTTGGATTCTTTGGGATTCCTTTTCCCCCTCAGTGAAAGGGTGACACAGAATCTTGTGCATTTCTTTTGTGTTCTTAAGTTTTTGCTACTTTTGGATAAGGGCCTTTTTAATTTTTTGTGTGTCCTCCATTTGGTTTGGGCTTTTTTAGATTTCCCCTTTTTAGGAAAAAATAGGGGTTTCATTATTTGTTATTCGAGTTGATCTAGATCAATTCATAACCCTAACACTCACATGGTTTCGAATTTTGGTTTCATTATCAGAAATACGAAGTCATTAGATTTGTTGGGTTGGATTTCAATTACGACTATCCACCGATCAAATAAGTAAACAATATAAAACGTCAGTACAATACACGCTAAAGTTTGTAATGTCCGACAAATATACTTCATTGGAGTCAATGATGAGTTATTTATATGTTGTAAATGTATCAACCGGACGACACATATCATGACCTTGTCTATGACATGTGGACTTAATTGATGGCTTTTATGAATATGGGTTCCAACGACGACCCTGAGGTGATCAAATCAATAAAATACAATTTACAATCAAGTTTATTTTGATCGAAATGCATATCTGATTGGAGTAACATGATGAGTTATTTATATATTTTAGATGTATCAAACAATCTTGATGATACTATATATCACGACATTGTTGGAAGCACTAAACATAATCAACTATTGTTGGGTTGAGACCTAGATCGAGTGTCAAGTCAATACGACCCATGCAAAGTACAGGAAGTCTAGAAAGGTCCAATTTTGAGCTTGTTTAGACAATCTTGTAAAATATAAGGAAATCTAGAAAGGTCCATTTTTTTTTACTTCCTTAAAATGGCCTTTGAATGCTTGATTTAGTCCAAGAACCGCAACATGATTCGGCTTGTCTCTGGGAATGGGCCAACCTTTCTTTATAATGAGCTTGTTTGGGCTAACCCATTGGCCCAAATAATATTCTTTGTTTATTATGGCATATTGTATGCTATATTGAAGGTATATACAATATTGAAATCCTGTTAATCTAATAGTATCACCTTCCACTTTTATATAAGAGGTCTTGGGTTCAATTCCAAATTATCACAAGTTGTGACTTTTTTTTCCTTATTTGGAGTCTTACAGGGTCTGTGTGGTCGATGATTTAAAACTACCGGCCTGAGTTTGTCGGGTCAGGATATCCCCCTTAGTCTAAAATAAAATAATAAAAAAAGTATATTTTGGATATAGGATGAATATGTTGAATATATCAAAACATAGGTAATCAAATAATATAAACAAAATAATAGAACACTTGTCATGCATCCAACCACTCATTATATGTTCACCAGCATCATTACATACGCAATTCTCAAAGTAGTATAGAAAAAAAACTATTACATAAAATAAAAATAAAAATAAAAATAAAAAAAGAAATATCTCAAGACACTGAAACTTAAAAACATAGTAGTCTGAAATAGGGGTGCCAGCGAGCTGAGCTCGAGCCGAACCTGACCAAATTTCTAGGCTCGAGCTCGAGCTCGGCTAAGAATTTCGAGCTCGAGCTCGACGAGCTTGAGAAAAATAAACTCAAGCTCGAGCTCGAAAAAAAAATGAATTTTTTTTAATGAATATATATATATATATTATAATTAATTTTGTATTAATATATATAATTAAATATAACCATCATGAATATTTAATAATTAATACATATATAATATTATAAGATTTTATATTATATTATATGTATGTATGTATATAATAAAAAATAAATAAAATACTATATTATATATATTAGAAAAGTTATTTTTTATTCCGGCTCACGAGCCTTCGAACGGGCATAGTTGGGCTCGAGCTCGAATTTTTTGAAGCTCGAATCGAGCTTTTTTCGAGCAGGCTCGGCTCGTTAGTCACCCCTAGTATGATATATACTTTCAGCAACAACTACTCTCAGTCTACTAAATAAGTGCCCGGATTTGTTTGGCTATTAGATTTCTTGTTGAATTATATATATAGGCTATTATGCTCAAATACAAAATAACAGTTATCTGAAAAAGTGGCCTACCTGTTATGGCTCAATATCTATAATTTTTTTTGTGTTTTGTAACTTATTCGTTCTCAAGAAGTTCGATTCAAGCTCAAAATAGCTCAATCTCGAATTGAACTATTATTGAGTTGACTCAACTCGACTTGCATCTTGGTTTAGTGTTTATCAGTTGCAACTTGCAAATGCAGTAATCGGTTTTGAACTTACGTTAACTAATTTTTGTTGGTTACTATGTAAAGGGGCTTTCTCAATATGTAGAGCTCTTTCTTTAAATTTAAAGTGGTTGGTGCACAAAAAGTTGGATTTTGTTGCATGCACATTGGGTGCATCATAATGCACATTTATTCTACAAAATTGTTTGGTGGTGGTGATGAATTTTTTTTGCTTATAAAATAATAAGTTTGTTTTCATCTATAAATGATGAGTTGAATTTATTTCTTTAATTTCTTAATTAATAATAAAGACATGCTTAAGTATATCATACATATATATTAATTAGGAATCATCTGTTTGTTTTGTTTTTGAGCTATTATTATTTGTTTTCAATTTATATCTTTTATTTCATTTTGGTTTTATCTCGTATTTTCTATAATCCATACATACTAAATGCATAAAATTAATAAACACTTGGATATAATCATATATCGGGACAATTTTAATCATAATCATTTGCACAACTTTACTATATTGACATCTTATAACTTGTTTGATTTTCTTGCGAATCTCATTCCAGAAGCTATCTTCATAGCATTTTTTGTATTAAATTTCGTGTTATATATGTTAATCTTTTCGTCTCCCTTAATTTCATCCAACACGATCATCCGGGATGAACAAGAATTGGGGATCGGATGCGGGCGAAATTCCCGCCAATGGCTCTCTTGCGGAATATTTCTTAGGTCGTACTAATTAGTCTTTTACGATACATACAACGAGATCTTGGTAACCTCTCGTGCAACTATATTTTAGAACAAAATGAAGTTATATAAATATTGTGCTGCAAAAATAAAGTAATTTCTGAACCCCATTTAACTAAACCTTGGAAACTTGTCATGTTGCTGGATTTAAAACTATTCCCCATGTCACTTGTTCTTTAGTGCTGTGAGCCTGTGACAATCAATACTAAATTATGCCATACTTATACTTACTTTAATTTGCTGTTGTAATTATACCTTAATATATATATATATATATATATATATGAGAAAATTGAACTTTTAGTCTCATATGTTTGGATTTTTCCAATTTTGGTCTCATTCTCGTAACTTTAAAAAAATCTCATATTTGGTCCCAACCGAATTTTCAATTCAAAACTCAACGGTCAACTCTGTTAGTCAACATTTTGACCCATTTTTTCGAGAGAGTTTGTGCGTGAATGCACTCACACATAAATTATATTCAATACCACGATATTTTTATTCAATATCACGTGTCGGCTGTCGCGGACGCATAAAATCTCCCAAAAACCTAGTCAAAATGTTGACTAACGTAGTTGACCGTTAGATTTTAGATGGAAAAGGAAAATTCTGTTGCCACCAAATGCGAGAATTTTTAAAAATTATGGGAGACAATGTGAGAATCTCGTAACGAATGGACCAAAATTAATAAAAAAAACCAAACATGTGGACCAAAAATGTGATTTTCCATATATATATATATAACAGTAAATAAATTAATCCGGCTAATCACTTCAACGGAAGTGAAGTGAAATCTCACATCCAGCTGGATTAATTTTATTTTTTTACCGCATTTCGAAGCTATTAAATTAACAAAGCATCTAAAATAATTTTTAACTGCAGTTGTTATATTCGCTGCATGTTTTCAGGGTTTGTATTTTAGCATAACTGGAGTTTACTACTGAGATCAGCTCATATTAAATATGACTTTTATCTTATGGTGTTAAATATATAGTATGTAGCAAGTTACAGTTACGTACTGAGAATATGAATCACAAAATATATACCTTGTTTATTTATTATTTTCTGTAAAATATTTTGATCACTAGTATGAAGTATATATAATAAAAGTCCAGTTAGATATAAACAAATGCAGGCTGCACAGTACGTACTGAAATTACGTACTTCACTTGGTAAATTCAATAATGACATTATCAATTCTTTTCTTTCCTAAATGACATTATCAATTCAATTTAAATATTCCCACCGTTTAATTATTCTTTATATACAATAATAACAATAAGAATAGTAATAGTATTATAAATTGAGGTGAACCCTAAGTGTCGACTCCTGATTTGTGATTTATGACAGAGACTAAGTCATATGTTTCTAACTATGAAATTATCGAAGTTCAGAAGGCTTGTGTTAGCAACATAACATTAATTTACAGACAAACTTTTGCAAATTGCGTTGTGTAGAATTGAGATAAACGAGTTTACCATTTATTACCTATCCACGCAATGAGTGAGTTACGCTATTTATGTTTAGTGGTAATTATATTGAGAAATTCAAGTTTAGGTCGGGTCTAATACGTGAGTATTCTCGGGGATAATGTCACCAAATTTTGGGTACTTTTTGCATTAGATAAGATTTGAAGCTCGACTTGATAAATAATAAAAATGTATGTAAAGAGATCAAGCTACTTGAGCCGACTCCATTAACCGTTAAACTAAACTCAAATATAAATTTTCAAAAGGCAATAAAAACTCAAATAAATTTAAACGATATTTTGTCCACTCGACTCGATTTGTTTATGTGACCCTAGTTATAAAACTTTACCGATGGTCGAATTATTGTAGCCAAAACCAATATGGATAACAATTTCTCGTAATCACTTTAGCTTTTAGCAATCAACCTACTAATAATCACTTAAATGTTTTTACTATAAAATTAAGCCAAAATCTGCCACTTCTAATCATGGAGGAATGGAAATTAATTTGAAGGAATCCAAGGCTGCATTTGAATGAGCAAAGTCATATAGTTGGAGAAAGTGGACAAAATTCTTCTTTCAATTTGCTTCTATTAATCTAGTTCTTAAATCATTAAAATGTATGATTAATTAATGATAAGGGCGGTGATGCTGGATCCATAATGCTAGAACAGAAACGATCACATCTCTAACACGCATCTCAGCGTTACGTTGCTTTTTGAGACCCACAAATCATTCCATCTCCAATAACAAAAATCCATTTGGTAAAACCCCATCATCATTATATTACCTGCCAAATCTCAATGTATTATTTTTCACAATCATACCTGTTCATTTGAATAAATTCCAGTCGAAGTCTTCTACTGAACCTAACATTATGACAATCAGTTTGTAACCAAAATTTTCTGGCCCACTGTTCTGTGATTAGCATAAATTAATAAAATAATCCTCCTTTGTATTTGGGTACATCAGATACTATATACATCCCGTAGATAACACTGAGTGTAGCATAATATATATATATATATATATATATAACAGGTATAAAATATAGTCCCATCTCCCACGATCCACCGAGTACCCAATTGAAGTCGACTGAATACTTGGGAGAGGTCGCGTTTCAACGCTGCCTCAGAACATCCACTTGAATCCACAAGCTATCGTCATCTCGAAGTAGCTGCCATCCCAAAGTAGGGCTAGGTTCATGGTTCGGGTCTTTCTTCCTCCTACTTGGCAATTTATGTTCTAAGTCCGAGGAATTGCCAGTTCGCTTTATCAATCGCATCACAAATACCTAGTGGAATTCTCATTGTTTGCATGTGGTATGATGCCAGAGTTTCCGTTACCGATTTAATCAAGGTCACACGCCCAGCTAGCGATGAGCCCTGTAGATCCACCAAAAATCCATAATCTCGCCTAAGTAACCGCCCATGTTGCATATACCTCCCCAAATTTTCGGTACAGCCAAGACTCATGTTATTACATCCGACGCTTGAGTGATATATTTTTCGAAAGGAACAACTTTGATTTGTGGATGTTTACAGCCTGCCCCGAGAGATTACAATAGTATTTCAACGTATCCATTACCGAACTCGTATACTGTACTGTAGCCTCCCCAAAAAGAAGTAAATCATCGGCAAACATCAAGTGGGAGATACATGGTCCATGTCGAGAAGTTGGTACCGGTCTCCATTTTCTCTCCCGCACCGCGACATCAATTAGGCAACCTAGCTTCTGTACACAAAAAACAAAGAGATAAGGTGATAGGGGATCCCCTTGTCTAAGTCCTCGCTTAGGATCAAACCACTCTATTGCCTCACCATTCCAAAGTAGGGACTCGGGTGGTACAATCCATAATAAGCGAGATCCAAGCCACGGGGAAGCCAATTTCCCGTAACACATTTTCGAGAAAACTCCAATTAATACGGTCGTAAGCCTTCTCGAAATCAATTTTCGCTATGAAAAAACCTTTCTTTCCTTTTAATCGATTTAAATCATGCAAAATTTCCTGAGTAATTAACACATTATCGATTGTTTGCCTGCCCGGTATAAAACTACTTTGATACCGTGGAATAAGCTCATCTATAAACGCGATTAGCCAAAGTTTTAGTAACAATTTTAAGGCTTACATTCGTAAGACTAATTGGACGAAATTGCGAAAGACGTGTTGGGTTCTTATCTTTGGGAATTAAAACAATGCGAGATTTATTAAGAGTGGGATCAAGGCTACCTGATTGGAGGGCTTTCCGAACCAGCTCTCCCCGACGCTGATAGAACATAGGTTGTATTCCATCCGGACCCGGTGCTTTAGACGGACTCATATCCCATAGTTCTTAAATCATTAAAATGTATGATTAATTAATGATAAGGGCGTTTGGATCAAAGAGAAAGAAACATCACAAACGACACGTTACGTTGCTTTTTGAGACCCACAAATCATTCCATCTCCAATAACAAAAATCCATTTGGTAAAACCCCATCATCATTATATTAAATCTCAAGTTTATTTTAAATTAATTTGAAAATTAACGTTCCAAAACCGTTCTTGATTAGCATAAATTAATAAAATAATCCACCTTTGTATTTGGGTACATCAGATACTAATCCCGTAGATAACACTGAGTGTAGCATAATATATATATCATATTTGTCTAAGTCTCAATAACTCTACGCACTTGTTTAAATTCTTCGGCTCTTCTTACTTGGCCTGGGTCGTCCAAATAACCTCGTTCAATCAAGATGGTGAAGTGCAATAAGAGATTGTAACAGCGTTTGCAATAGGAGATCTGAACTGGGTAATTATAGGGTTCGTGTTTGTCATTCAATTTTTAAAGGATGCCACATCTAACGAACCTTAACTTTAATTATTTACAGGTTATATACCGAGTTGTTTCTTGGATTGTTAAGATAAAAGAACCTACATCGAACAAGATCAGTTGTCTACATCTACGATCGTACTAGAAAATCTTATTAATGTTTTAGTTACATATTTCAAGACAGTTAGCTCAACTCTTTATGAATAAATTAAAGGACGTTAGAACTATACAACATAAAACTTACCAAAGTACCCCTAAAAATTAAATTTAAATAACCTTATATTAGTAAATATGCTCTAAATGAGGGCATAATGGGATTTTAGGGATCTGGGAACATAAATTACCAAAATCGTTAGCTAAGTCTTTGGCTCATAGAATATAACTTATAAGGCATTTCATGTTACCATGACAGAATATATAGAAACATATATATCTTGAGATTAGCCATGTCCGTTGGCTGCCAACTACCCACTAAACCTATTTATTTACTAAGCCAATCTTGTTTTATATGAAATCATACTATTCCAAATTTATTTTCTAATCAGAGTTTTCAGTAGCCACGCATTTGCATATCAAGCCAAACTCATTAAAATTAAATTAATCATAAGATACAAAATCAATTACCACATAAACAAAAATCAAATAATTGAGAAGAATTTATAAAGAATTAAACTCAATCTAACCCTCTCTCACTCTTGAATTAGCCTTATATAAATAGAGCAACATGTTAATATAACCTTTCTCATCATGCAAAACACAACTCATAACTCAATCTTCTCATCCTTTAAGAAAATAAAATAAAATACACCTCATGGCTGGATGTGACGCAACAAAAACTACCATAGCCACCACCAAACTCCAACCATCACCAAAATCAACAATATCAACACGTAGATTCGTCGGTGTACGACAACGGCCGTCGGGCCGATGGGTGGCCGAGATCAAAGACTCGTCTCAACGTGTAAGATTATGGCTAGGAACTTATGACACACCCGAAGAAGCTGCTCGGGCCTACGACGAGGCGGCCCGTGCCCTTCGTGGCGAAAATGCACGTACAAATTTCTCTGTATCAAACCCTAACCCTATCCCACCTAATCAATCCGACGGGATTGATCAATCCCATGATACAAGGCATGGACTTAGTTTTTCTTCATTGAAAGCTAAGTTAAGCAAGAATCTACAAAACATCATGGCTAGAAACACAGAAAACAAGGTGGCTAAGAGTAGAGTAAGTGATCATTTCACTTTTGCTAGTATATTTCACTTCAAGGGGTATAATCATCAATACAATCAGATCAACCCTATTGATATAAAGAAGATTGAGAAAGTTGTGCAGCCAAGTGTGATTGTTCCTCATGTTTGTGATGAACCATCTTCGTGGGAGAGCTCGACCTCGACCTCGAGCCTTTCGGATTATAGCAACGAGTGGGCAGCTAGTTTATCCGATATGAGCGCTAACGACGTTTATACTCCAAGTGAACAAGGATTAGGGTGGATTAGCAGTCCTGAGGTGATAAGTGGTGGGATTAATGAAGGGTCAAGGAGTAAAAGATTCAAAGTTTCATCTTCTATTGTTGTTCCACCAACTTTTAGTGAATCTCCAGTTCATGGTGATGTCTAGCTGAAATTAAGCTGAAAGTTTGTCTAGTTCAGTGAAAATGCTTTTTACCAAAAGGGTGAAAGAAAAAGCATTTGCATGTTTTTTACTGTTTTATTGTAATGTAAACTTTTTTGAAACATGTACAGTATAAAAAAACAAACAGTTTAATAAAAGATATGTTGGTTGGTGGCATTAACAATTATATCAGCTTATTTTCAGATTAAGTCCATAAATAATTGCAATATTGATGGCTCTCTAGTTTTATGAAGGGTTGAGTCAGTAAAAAAATAAATAAATTAAAACTAATATATACAATTATATATATTGCTAGAGAAAAGCAACTACAGTGCTTATATAGACGCTAATTTGGAGCTTGCAGGCAACTTCATTAAGACCTTAATTTGCTTTACAGGAATGGTTTTTAATTCATCAAGTTGGTAGTTTTGTTGCTATTATACATTATACATTAAATAAAAGTAAGTCACTTGTAAGTTGCAACTCAGGCAAGTAGAAAATTCTAATTCAAATCGAGTTCGGTTACACCTAAGTACCTAAGTAATCATATGATAAGTATAATAATACGTAAAAACGCAAAATTATATATATGGGCTTGCATATATGATATAGTTTAATTAATCATAAACTTAAAGCAGGCCATAATCTAGGTTGAATTCTTCATAAGATTAATCACACTTCAATTTATCTCCTATCGATAATGTTTCTTTCATGCACATAATCAAATGTTAAGTCCTTTTCTTATAACAAACATTTGAGTTAAATCATAATGTTCCAATTTATGCTGATTGGATTTCTCCCTTTGTCCTGTAGTAAATAATGCCCATCCAAATTCCAAATGAAAATTAAACAAATACTAGCATACGTTAGTATAGTATGTTGTGAAATGTTATATTAATCTTCCTAAAATTTCCTCTAATATTGAACTTGGCGTGACGAAGTTCAATAAGCATCATAATATCCTAGAAGCATTAAGTGGTAAGTTAATTACATATATATAACTAGGTAATGTAAACATAGCTTAAGTCATATTCAATTTATCTTTAGGGTAGGAAGATATGCATTTAATTAAATGAAAATGGTATATACTATTGTTTTTATACTATTGATTTTTCACTGCTCCTTAATTTAGAAGGTATGAATGCATTAAGTCCATTAGAATGAATTAACTGTAAGTGATTTCTTACCAAAACTAGGGGAGGTAAAAAAATCGATGATATAGAAAAAGTGGTATATAACATTACTCTTAATTAAATTCAAAATATTTCAAGATAATACTAGTCCATTATTATTGTTTTGTTACATGATTCGGGGGTTACCCTGGTAGCTTACTCCAAGCTTGGATTAGTAGTTATATCCCTACAAAAAAATAATACATTAATTACAAAATGTCAAGTGACAATATCAAAGTTGTCACTAATGGTAAAAATTCTTAGTGGCAAGATTTTTTGTTTTTTCAATAGAATAGATTTTTAATATTTAATAGTGACAAAATTTGTATAGAAGTTGTCACTTTTGATACTTACTGACACACTTTTAGTGATAACTTAGTGACAACAATTATAGTTAGCAATCTATTTATGTTGTCACTATAAATATGTCACTAATTGTTAATAGTGACAACTTTAAAGAAACTTCTGTCACTAAAAAATTTTATTGTGACAAAACAAAAATTATTGTCACTTATTATATATATCTAATGACAATTTGTAACATTGTTACTTCCAATTTTGTCACTAACATTACTTTTTGTTATAGTATATTTATGTGTCATCTAGTATTAATCGGGAAACGCTAGCACACTCACAATTCGGCTGCACCAAAGTGTATTTCATAAAATGAATGATTAATCATATGGCAAGTGTAATTCACTCACCTTGTAAGATATATTTAGGTGCGGTCGAATCGTGAGTGGACTAAAATTTACCATACCGATCATTGCATGTTCACAGTATTACCCTAACTAAGGGCAGGATTTAGTGATAAAAGAAAGTCATATGAAATGTTGGAAAGGGTATAAAAGCCCATGCACCATGGCCCATGGGGTCTACTTTTTAGAGCTCTCGGACAGCCCAAATAAGAGGGCCCAATTACAATGCCTTCCAGATTGTCATACCATACGCTGTCGTTCCATTATTGAGATTTCATCTCACTTCACAAATTCAAGGGTTTCTCCGCAACAATCCCCGCTGCAGAAGAACGATCAAAGGTAAAGTCGCCCAATTCTTCTCTATCTCTATTTCTGCTTGTAGCTATATATATATAGATATGTATGTATATATAGAGGTTTGTAGATCTGATTGTTCTTCACCGGTTCGTGTTTCAGATACTGCATTGGCATTTCAGGTCGTGTTATTGAAAAGGTTTGGTTTTTAGGTATGTATTCAGGTCTCTGCTTATGATTTTTGACAGATCTACGAATTTTCTGAACTCTAACTTTGTGAATTCAATTTATGATTTCTGTCTTTAAATTAGGGTTTTGGTATGGAAAATCTCATTTTTCAAGTTTTCTAATGTAGTTTTAAATTTTTAGTTCTATTGATCCTTGAATTTTTCTTGAGCTTCATTTATTTTTATCCAATGTTCCCTTCTTTATTTTTTTTAAAAAAATATTTAGTGTTTTTTTTGGAGGGCTTAATTTGAGAGAATGTGAGTGAGACTGGCATCGTTATGTGCCATGAAATGGGTGAAAAAGTTTTTAGTTCCAATTCTAGTGTTCAAATTCCTTGACACAGAAGCCTTTATTAGAGATTTAGGAGATTATCTTTATGATTAAAATTAGTATTTGTATATTATGCCATTGCTTTATTAATTCAATTTTTTGGGTGGGGGTTGGATGTAGAGCTCTATTATGTGTAATTCTATTGTGGACAGGGACCATTGATCCCCGGTCCACAATTCAGAGTTAGATCAAGATGATTTATGTGTTTTTTACCATAACACCAACAGTTTATGATATTGGTCCCGGTCTAGCATACAATTTCTCCTCTAGCTTAAAGAGGAACAAAGCTCCAAAGTCTGGCTAACATGTCTGGTCATGTGTAAATCACCCAATTCCATGGTTCTGCTAGACTAGATTCTAATACCGATCATTTGGAAAGGAATAATACTTGATCTTAAAGTAATTTTTGAATAATAAAGTCAATGGAACGCATTATTTCTTAATCATCTTAATTTATTTTCATAACACTAAAAGTTCTCCTTTTCAGTGCAATTTTGAGGAACCGTTTTGTATATAGTTCATTTTTCTGCTTAGACTTTGTGCTATCTAATACTTACATGGCTATACTTAAAAGCTACATGTGTTCAAAGATTATCTATGTTGGGTAAATTTGATATGAGGTTTGAGAATCTAATTTTTGCCAGAACCTTTCAGGATCATGAGGCCTATATTTTGTGGGAATCTGGAGTTTGATGCTCGCCAATCTGATCTTGAACGTCTTTTCAAAAGATATGGCAGGGTTGACAGGGTGGATTTGAAATCTGGTAAGGTTGCACTTTGTTTTTCTTGAGATTGAGGGGTACCTCTTATGACACCAAGAACGAGTTAGCCTTTAGTAATCAATGTCTCCTTGTAGCTTGTACTTGGTCTTGATTTCATGGGACTAGAAAAACAATTAAACAAATGGGAAAATTTCTTGGCCCTGAGTTGGGTTAGCTTATACAAATGGAAGCACTAGTTCATGATCTGAAAGTGATTGTTCTGGCTGAGCTCTTGTGAATAACTGATTCAATGTCTGTAACAAACCAGCTTTTGGGTTTGAAGGAAGACATTGATTAATATTGGAAGGATAAATAGTTCTTTCAACTAATTGTTAACAGAATGTTTTGTGCATGTTATTTCCCAGAAAAGCGAGTTTTTTCTGTAGTGAAACCCCCAAGCTCAATAGTTTCTTTGTCGCAGGACTACTTGGATATTCCATGATCTTCCTCGATGGATGGTTCTCTGCGTTTAATTTCTGCCTTGTGCCTACGATACATGTTCTTGTGTTTGTTCGAAAAGAACCAATTTGATCTGCCATGGTCCTTCCAACTTACACTATCCCGACACCATTGCCTTTTGCATTCCTCATGACTTTGCCCAGTCTTCTATTCCGACATGTTTCAACTTATATCATGTTCATTCCGGATCCAGTGGCAGGTGTTGTGTTTTCTTCATACATATTTTTCCCTTTTCTCTCCCTCTGATTTGCAGGAGATTGGGTGGTAGCATTTGGTTTAGTCAACAGTTTGTGGTATTATGTGTCTTCACGGGAGGCATCTTAACATAATTTATACTTGTTTGCCAGGTAAAGCTTTTTGGCTTGGTTTCTTTAACTTCTTTGCCTTTGTAGGCTTTGCTTTCATCTATATGGAAGATGAGCGCGATGCAGAGGATGCAATTCGGAAGCTTGATAGGATAGAGTTTGGTAGAAAAGGACGCCGACTTCGTGTTGAATGGACTAAGGTACTCAGGATGCTCCTAAACATTTTGAATTCTCTGTGGTAGATAGAATACGTACCAATTTCAAATTATTTGTCGTTTTTTACAAGATCAACCTAATTAAATTTGATGTGCAGCAAGAACGTGGAGGTAGAAGGCCGGATAGCTCCCGAAGATCTTCAGCCAGCTCAAAACCGTCAAAAACTTTGTTTGTTATTAACTTCGACCCTGTCAATACTAGGACCAGCGACCTAGAAAAACATTTTGAAGAGTATGGAAAAATAACGAATGTCAGGATCAGAAGGAATTTCGGATTTGTTCAATTTGAGTTGCAGGAAGATGCCACCAAAGCTTTAGAAGAGACACACATGAGGTATGTCTTTCTGTAAGGACTTCATTAAGTTATTCTAGAATGGATGTCCTACATCCCATGGTGTATTTGCGTGTCTCAGTTTTTTCCTTTTACTAGGGGGGGTTGGCTGTGAGTTGTTGTACAGAACACAAGCATCCTCCTCGGAAAATCCATCTGTATAATCAAATAGTTTCTACTTACACGAGAAGGGAAATTTGTAGAAAAAACAGTTTCGGTGCATCTCCTGAAGAATCTTTGAGAAAAATATTTCCAATGCTTAGGAAATGTATGATGCTGGAAGAGGGCATCTCTTAATGAGATTTTCCACAGGCTTAACTATCTTGTCTTTCAAGCCTCTAATTATCATATACTGTTATGTTTAAGTTTTGTGCTAGTGAGTCTTCTTACGTGAGGTTTTTCACTTTGTTTGATATAAATTTTGTAACAGTAAATTCATGGATCGAGTTATTTCGGTGGAGTACTCAATGCGAGATGATGATGACAAAAGAAATGGTCACAGCCCTGATAGAAGAGGTCGAAATATGTCCCCTGATGGAAGAAGCTATGGTCGCGGTCGTTCCTCAAGTCCACCACGTAGAGATAGGGGTAGCCCTGATTATGGACTTGGAGATGTACCAAATTCAAGATCTGAACAAAGGGACAGTCCTAATTATGGCAGAAGAGCAGAAAGTCCCAGAAATAACAGATATCACAGGTTAGCATTTCCCCTGTAATTGCTTTTCTTTTTTTCCTGGTGTGCAATTTTTATGGTTATTGTGGTTCAAGATGACCATTTGTTTAACATCTGTGCTCGTCATTTACATCGCAGCCGTTCACCACCTCCACGTGAAAGATCTCGATCCTGAGAAGGGAAAAAAATCTTTGGAAGGACTTGTTAGAATTTGTCGCCATCAAAAACGTTTTTTATTCTCTCATTAGTCCCTATGTGCAATTGTTAGTCAACCAGCAATTGGCATTTCAGGTAGAATGTATGAATTGTATGTTTAGTGCTTCGAAGAAAATACGTTATTTATGTAGTGTACTCTCTGGAATGGATATGTCTTTCGTGTGTTTGGACTTGAGGATTGTGATGTTTTCTGGTTAGTTCATTGCAAATTCTGGCAAAAAGTTTTTTGATATGCTGTTCTACATTCTATTCATTTCCTTGAATGGTGTTGAACATTCTCATGATTGATGGTTGTCACTCGTTATATTTCTGGCACTTGAGAGTATTTTGGTCTGGACTCGTATATCGACATGCTAAACGATATGCTTTTAATGGAAAATTCTTATGTGACCAAGGTTCTTCGTATACTAAACGGCTTGGATGGTGGTACATCAGCATAGTGGTCATGTCACTGTGATGTTGCATCAGCTAAATCATTCAGATCATTTAGTGTTGAAGATGATTCAGTTCATCTAAGAATATTCCTTTTCAAGCGATGTAAAATGCGGGAGTAGAAGAGTTTTAAACTTATAATTCTTTATGAATGATTATTCAAATGAACTTTTAAGGCCAAAAGTCAGTTTGAAAAGTGTTTCCAAATGCTCCCCGAGTTATTATGGGTTTTGGTATCTTTGTGCAAGTTTCCAGAAGGATATTTTAATTTGTTAATGATGAAATGCAAGTGTCTTTGAGAAAAGTGTAATTTAAAATTTTCTATGTTGCTTACTGTCGTTCGTGTTGGTCGAGAAGTATGTGAATTTGAAATCTTGGCCTAATCATGATTTGGGAAGTATAAAAAAATGTCAATTCTTTATCAGATCTAGATGTATAGATCTTACGGTGCAAAGTTTAATCCAATTTTCTTGTTTTTACGTAGGCAAATAAATCCGAATATGTAACACCCCAAGATAGAAAGAAAAAAACACGAACGAGTTTTACTCGTAGTAAAAAATGCAAAAATCATGTACGCTAATTAGGCCTGGCGTTGGTTGGGTTTGGCCTTTTATGGGACCCAAATCCAAAACTTTGGGTCTAAACTCAGATCCAAAATTTTGGGTCTAGACCCAGATCCAAAACTTTAGGTCTGTATGGGTCTTTGCCTAAACTCAATCTGTTGTGTCTACTTTCTTTTATAGTTATATTTTTGTTTATAATTTTTTATTTGATATTTAATGATTTTATTTATATAAATAAATATTAAAATGTATATTGTAGAAACGTAATTTGAATATACACATATAATATGTAAAAGACATTTATATATACATAATATTAAATTTGAAATCTTAATATAGATATATATTATAATACTAAGTATTTATATTTAGTATAATTATTGCATATTTTTTTCTAATATTAAATATATGTATTTTTTAATGCAAATGCTGATAAAATCTTCTATTGCACTTCACATGTGAATGACATTTGTATAAAATATGGATTCTGCTGGTCAAATTAGAGTACTTCAACATCATGGATATATCAGTGGGATCCTATCTGCTTGCTCATAGCCGAGCTTCCGGATCTGAGATTGTACTAGACTGAGAAGCTTTCTTTTTTTAAGATGTCGGGCGGTGGGATGTGATCCGATGATTCATCGTATTTGAAAGTTCGAATAGATTTTGTCACCGAGAATGGATTCCATAGCTACCTGAACACAGACTTTTATCGATTCCGTGCACGAGTATAGGTCCACTCTTGGCTAAGCTCTTTGGGCGGGACTTTCTCGATACGACTTCTCTTGCTAGAAGACATTTTGAATTTAAATTTAATATGGATTATTAATATTTGTCGGACATGTAAGATATGCAATATAAGATGCAACGCCATTTTGCAATAGTAACCACATCTTAAGCAGTTCGGATCTTCTAATGCAAACATTGATAAAATCTCCTATTAACACTTCACATATGAATGACATTTGTATAAAATATTTTCTTGAATATAAATTTAATATGGATTATGCACACTTGTCGGACAGGTATGATATGCAATACAAGATATAACATTATTTTACAATAAAAGATCTCGTGTGCATTTCAAGTGACTAATTACTATATCCTCGTACTAATAGTAGAAAAACCCATCTCCCAAGTAGATATTCAAATTTGAAATAAGTAAACAAAAAAGATAAAAAGGGAAATGGTTGGTTTGTAATGTGTGGAAAATGCAAATGCATGGGGACAGATAAAAATTGAGAAATCGAGGCGCATGTAATACTAGACAATAGGAAAAAGTTGATTTCATATGGAAAAGATCGTCTCTTCCCAGCTTCAATTCTCAAAGCTAAAAGGATTGCACGCCATGTCGACTCACTCACTCTAGAAAAGACTTATTATAGTTCATGACTAGTTAGTTTTGTTGTACTTTGTACCTTCAATCTCATTTTCCAATTATTCAAAACTCAAACTTCGTTAAATATAAATTATTTTCATGAATCGTGACTATACTATCTATTTATATTATTTACAAGTGGCCTCAATTCAAATCTTAGTGGATGACAGTCGAGCGAAAAGGTAGCTCCACTTGGATAACTTTGGAACTATATATGCTAGATATTTCTTTGTATTGGACGTTAACGGAATAATTTATTTTATATCGAGTCTAATAATTTTAATATCTATTTTTCTTGCATAATAATATGTATTGTGTGTAATTTCTCTATATAATTATGTGAAAATAATAGATACAGAATTTTCATTCGAATCATTAAACTCAATTTGACATAAAATTACTTAAAATCAAAAAAAGATCAAAATGAGGAGCTTTGTTGAGATTTAATAAGAGTGGCCAATATATGACATGTTGTGGAGGTCCTGATATTCCAGATCTCCACTCTATATTTGAATACATGCATAGAGTGTACCAAATGAACAAACACATGAAGAAGAGTGAAGACCATTTCCAAACTTCAAGTCTCAAAATCTTCTAAAAATAATCCATTTGAAATCGAATTATACACTAAATATGCTTATTCTGTTCCTTCCTTAAACTCAAACAATGGGGAAGAAGCTCAAATTATACACTAAATATGCTATTCTGTTCCTTCCTTAAACTCAAACAATGGGGAAGAAGCTCAAACCACCAGATATCTCGAAAAAGGTCTATATTACCCAAGTGTGTTTATCGCTCTCACCCTCTGCTAACAACAAGCAGCACTGACCTCACACTTATAAGTGGAAGGTCAAGTGTTCGAATAATCATACTTACGTTCCCGTCATTGTAATTCCAAAGAAAAGACAAATTGTTGTTCGCATATCAGCAACAGTGTTCTGAAAACAAGACCGGACAGCGAACCGGATCATCACGGGTCACCGGTTCAACCGTCGGGTCAACCGGGGTCGAACCGGTGACGTAACTATTAAATATATAAAATATGAAAATATGAAAAAAAATATGTATTTCCTATATATATATATATATAGATATGAAAATATGAAAAAAAAATATGTATTTCTTATATTTTGGGAGGCCAATTGCAGATTTTTAAATTTTAAATGGGTCAATTTCAGATTTTTATAATTTAAAAGGTTGAATTTCATATATTTTTAAAATAATCCGGTTTAACCGATTTTGACCGATTGAACCGCAGTTTTGAGTGGTTCTGACCCCTGAACGATTTTTTCGCATAACCGGATCGGTTTTATGGCTGATTCCGATTTTAACCGATCGGACCGGCCGGTTCGCTTCGGTCCATTTTCATAACACTGATCAGCAATCCAAAGCAATAATTGATAAGCTAGATACGGAATCGCACTTGAGACTACGATCCCGTGATAATCCTTTCATGTAAAACTCTAATTCCCAACTTCAAAAATCCCACCACATCAAGAATTAGCAAGGGCAATATAGTCATTTCGCTAACCCATGCCACTAAGACAAACTCACATAGCAACACGTGCGGGAAGAAGAAAAGTCCACCACCGGAACCACCCAACCCCCAAAGGGTCGAGGGCGTCCCCACCGTACACTCTTCCCCACCATCCGTATCATCACCTCGATATCCTCGAACCACTTTCAAATTTCAACCAATATCATCAACGGTAAGATCCACTGTGCCACCCCTTCATCCCCGCCGTCCGATCTCTCAAAGTGCTCGACATTTACCACCCCTTGTCCGAACCCCACCCCACACACTCGCCATATTTCCACATATATTTGTATTAATGCAAATATATTACAGTAAATTCTAGAGAGAGAGAGAGAGAGAGAGAGAGAGTGTGTGACAGCTCTGACAATTTCTTCTTCTATGAGAGAGGGATTTTGATTTTGATTTTGATTTTGAAATTTGTTCGGAATTTTGTCTGGTTGCGTTAAACTCGAACATTTTTACCCTTCAAATGGTAAGCTGCTTTCAAAACTGAGTGTATGAGCTGATTACTACTCTCCTTCTTTGGTTCTTCTCAAGTTTACAAGATTCTTTCAATCCCATTTGTGCCTCTCTTCTTACCAAAAATATTAATTGTATTCCACCGTTTCATCATTCACATTTTATGCCAAGAAAAGGTAAACAAAAGTGTGTTTGTGTGTGTAAAGATTTGATTTTTATAATTTAGGTCTTTTTTTGAAGTTAATTTTGAGATCCCAGAATCTATCTTTTCTACAAACCTCTAAAGTTCAAGTCTTGGTGAAAAAAAAAGTGAAATTCTCTAAGTAAATTTTGTGGGTTTTTTATTTTTGGAAGAATTTTTGTATAAAAATTAGTTCTTTAAGGTTAACACTTCAAGATCATTCTTTTCTCTGTCAAAATTTCAAGGGTTTTGGACCCTTATTCAAGAGAATGATAGATAAAGAAACAAAGGGAGGATTTTTATTAATTTTTTACCCCAATTATTTAATTTTTTACAGAAGGGTTTTAATTTGAAATCAAGATAGATATGATTCATCTTTTAATTATATATTAATTATTTTGTGACAGTGATTTTGGCTTGCAGAAAAAGTAGAGAAAAAGGGTGTTTGAGTGCCTTGAATGGTAGGCAAAAGACAAAAACAATTTGAGGTACTATTTATTTGTTATTTCATCATTTAGGTATGTTTATTGCATAATTTTATTTGATTTATTCCTTCTACTATTGGCCCATATCAAATTTGAATAAACTCCATACATATGTACAACTAGAGATGTAGACTCCTCCTATCTTCTCTTCAAAGCAAAGTCTTTTTCCCTATCAAAATGCCCATATATTCAATTATGCAAATAAAATTTTAGTATTTTTGAAAGTTATTATATTTGTGGGCCTTTCCATACAGTTTTGGCCTCAGAATTGTATCTCTAAGCTATCCAAATCTTGTAAGCAAAATGCAGGTTGAAAAATAAAGCTACCTTATTATTTTACCATATTGCCCCTAATAATTGACATATTACCTTATCTACCTTGTTGTACTTCCTTGGCCAATTCCACATACCAAGGGGCAAATTGGGAATACCAGTAAAATTTTGTCATCAGCTTTTATTGGGCGGTAGTGATTGCTGTTGGAAAGTTCCTTCTTTCACTTTCATCAGCTGTCATTCTACAGCTTCATCATTGTATTTTTACCTGATATTTACGGCAGTATTTCTTTTGTATAAAGGGAAAATTACATTCGTACCCTCACTTATTGTGTAACTACCGAAACCCCCATCATGTTAAGGCATTCTTACATATTTAAAAATTCTTGAAATCTTACCTCCTTTAAACCTTTACAAACAGACCCGTGTTGGTAATTTCCAAAAAGTAATGGGGGATTTTGGTAATTACACAATAAGTGAGGGGTCTGTGTGTAATTTTCCCTTGTATAAATTAAGAGCATTAATAAGAAAGTTTCTATTTGAGTAGACTTGTGGGGGTTTCATTAGGTACTTGGTTATTACCTGTCGGCTCTCATTTTCAGTGAAGGAGAACTTTGTGATCATGCAAGATTCTCGAACCCCCACTTTTCTTTATTTATTTAATGAAGTTTTTTTAATGATTATAGCATAATTTAATCACAACTACTCCCAAAGCTTTAATTTTTATAATTGACAAATTGATGTCTTTTATCGTTTTGTTGATGTAAGAAGTCACCAAGAAGGTTTGTTTTCTCTGAATTCCACATCTTGTCTGTCTGGTTCATCGAATTGTTTGATTTTCGTTTTTTGCATCTGGGTTTTTGTTTTAAGGTTTGATTTTTATAGATTTTCGTATTTTTTCCAGCTCTCTGGTAATAAGTTTGATTCTGTATCACTAAAATCATGGTTGAAGGCGGTGGACAAGATCCTGTGGTTGATATCCAATCAACTGAAGAATGGCTATCTTGTGCGAAAGGGCTCATTCCAAAGGTGCTCGAAAAGGCTCGGGAGGTTAAGGGCTTCCCCGGGAGGTGGAAGATGATAATTTCGAAACTAGAGAAGATTCCGGAAAGATTATCCAACTTATCCAGCCATCCTTGCTTCTCGAAGAATGCGCTTTGTAAGGAGCAACTGCAGGCTGTTTGTAAGACATTAAATGAAACAATTGAATTGGCGGAGATTTGTGTGAAAGAGAAATACGAGGGGAAGCTTCGAATGCAAAGTGACCTCGATGCCCTTTCGGGGAAACTAGATTTGAATTTAAGGGATTGTGGGCTGTTGATAAAAACTGGAGTTCTCGGTGAGGTTTCTTTCCCATCATCCATAGCAAGCACTTCGACCGATCCCGAGGCTGCAATTCATGGCAATTTAAGAGAATTGCTCGCCCGCCTCCAGATTGGCCATTTGGAGGATAAACATAAAGCTCTTGATAGCTTAGTTGAATTCATGAAAGAAGATGAAAAGAACGTTTTGGCTGTTATAGGACGAAGCAATATTTCATCTTTAGTCCAATTGCTTACGGCTACGTCTCCTCGGATAAGAGAAAAAACCGTCACGGTCATTTGCTCGCTTGCAGAGTCGGGAAGTTGTGAGAATTGGCTCGTCTCAGAAGGTGTTCTTCCGCCCCTCATAAGGCTTGTGGAGTCGGGCAGTCCTATTGGTAAAGAAAAAGCCACAATTGCCCTCCAAAGGCTGTCCATGTCATCTGAAACGTCTCGTTCCATAGTTGGCCATGGTGGGGTCCGGCCTTTGATCGAGATTTGTCGAACCGGTGATTCTGTTTCGCAAGCTGCCTCGGCTTGTACTTTGAAGAATATATCAGTTGTTCCCGAGGCACGTCAAGTTCTTGCTGAAGAAGGGATTGTTAAGGTAATGGTTAATCTTCTTGATTGTGGGATTTTATTGGGATCAAAGGAGTATGCAGCGGAATGCTTGCAAAATCTCACTTCAAGCAACGACGACCTTAAGAGATCGGTTATTTCAGAAGGGGGAATAAGAAGCTTGCTTGCTTACTTAGACGGTCCATTGCCTCAAGAATCTGCGGTCGGGGCGTTGAGAAATTTAGTCGGGTTGTTGTCAATTGAAGTTTTAATGTCCCTCGGTGTTCTCCCGAGGTTGGTCCATGTGCTACAGTCGGGCTCTATCGGGGCACAACACGCAGCGGCGTCGGCTATATGTCGGATTTCTAGCACGACTGAAATGAAACGGGCGGTTGGCGAGACGGGGTGTATTCCTTTTCTTGTAAGAATGCTCGAAGCCAAAGCAAATAACGCTAGGGAAGTTGCAGCACAAGCGATCTCTAGCTTGATGACCGTTTCGCATAATTGTAGGGAAGTTAAGAAAATTGACAAAAGTGTGCCAAATTTGGTGGCGTTGCTCGACCCGAGCCCTCATAACACCGCTAAGAAATACGCGGTTGCTAGCCTTGGAATGCTATCGTCGAGCAAAAAATGTAAGAAGTTGATGATTTCGTATGGGGCTATTGGGTATTTGAAGAAGCTCACTGAAATGGATATCCCGGGTGCGAAGAAGCTACTTGAGCGTTTAGAACGAGGGAAGCTGAAAAACTTGTTCAGCAGGAAGTAGGAGGATAAGTTGTTGTAATTGTTATTGTTGTTGTTGTATACTTTTGGTAGATTGTTTCATTGTCTGAATGAAACAACTATGTATGAGAATTGAGAAGCAAAAGCTTTCTAAACTTCTATTTAATCAAAATGTTGCAGCTATATGTAAAAAGGAATAATCTGTGTGTTCTACTAGTCTGTTTTTGTCAATCTGGATAAAATGTGTATTATCTTCTGTGTTATTTCCTGTTGATGGTTAGAATTGAGGAATCGGCTTTCAGCGGGGTCGAGATGAGTTTTCGTATGCAGTATTTCAGCAAACTTGTAAACCGTTAGATTATATATGATGATATTAATATTTCATTTTGTGACATGTTACTTGCCATCGTACTGAAAAAACACATTGCTCAACAGCTTTTATGCACATAGATTTCGAAAAAACTCACAGAGGTTGCCTTTTGATTGAAAAATTGCGATGTAAGAAGCTCAACTTGTTATCAAATTTAATCTTTTTTACACCTATTTTGACTTATGTTTAAACCATCTTTGTCGATTTCATATCTACTCGACATAAAAAAACGTTTGAGATTTTGAACTCCAAATTCCTTTCTGATGTAGGTAATAATAATTAATGGACCAATGACTAATATAATTAATTATTTGAATTGCTAAATTATAATGCAGACCCAACAAACTTCTAACATCCATACCCTATGATTGACATAGATAAATACTTCGGAGGAGAAGAGGTCGGAAGTTATTTTCCTTAACGTTGGTTATGAATTTATCTGCATCGTTTTTATTTGAACACCGGAGGGCCAATGTCTGGAAAATTCTTGGCGTGTCTTCTAAGTTTTATTCATTTGCAGGTTTAAGAAATTATTGGAACTTATGATGCAAAATTCATCCCATCACTTCCCAAACGTGAATTATCCTTTTGCAACTCTACCCGAAAATGAAAAATTTATATTCTTTAATTCAAACGCCAAAAAAATAGATAATTTTTTTTCATAAAAAGTTGCCGATTTCCAGTGACCTAACTACTTTTGTTCTGGTTTGGTTGTAATGCTAAAATTGAGAAATAATTTCCACATGAAAATATGATATCAGATAAGATATGGTTGGTTACATTTATATATCATCACCAGCCAGCATTTTCGGATTAATTCTTACCCTTCTTATTTGTATGAGAACAATAATTTTGGAACTTACTTAGGGAAATGATTGAATACTTTGAAAATGACTTAACCTCTTAGAGCCGGACACATCAAAACATATGCATACTTCCATTTATAAACTCCACAAATAACATAATTCCGATTTTATTTTGTTTTGGGAATAGTCTAGATTTGATCTGATTGAATTAGAGTTCCGATACTTCATAGTCAATGATATTACAATCCCATTATTATGTGTGTAGTGGATCTGACCACAACATGAGGTAGTGTGATGAAGCAATAATTCAACGGAAAATGAACTTTTAGAAATGACACTCGCATATATAGTACAATGAATAATCTTGTGTCTATAATTCACATCATTATTTGTGCCAATGAGTCGACTCCTTTTAATTCGATGAAGTATATGTCTAAAGTCATTAAAGATTTTTGACATTAAAACTAACTTTTAAGCTCGTACAATTCATTCGATGAAGTATATGTCTAGAGTCATTATGAAAGACTTTTTGACATCGAACTGACTTTTAAGCTAGTACAATTCAATTTGAAATTTATGTTTTAATTTGATAATTTCTCTTGTATTACATAGCAAATGCATACTAAGCATAAAAACTCACTTTAATTATGTTACAAGGTGCATGCTAAGCAAATAAGTATTTATTTTTGGTAAGCACTTCATATTTGATTATATACGCTCGTTTCAAGTCAACGATGGATGAGCCATACTTGCAAATCCAATTTATTTTTCTACTAATTTGCAAATGCGATTATGAAGCGAACCATATTAAAACATGTAGTTATGACGAACAAAATCGAAATAACGATATGTTCCAACATGAAATAAAAAATAGGAAAAATTACTAAAACTCCCCTAAATTAAATTTTTTATATGTAAAAAATCCATGAAAATATTTTTCAAAAGCAAAAACCAACTCTACAAACTTTTCATTCAAAAAAACTTTAAAGATAAGATTAAGAACTTTTTTTTTGACTAAAATACCCTTCATTTATTAAGTTAACAATTGATCAATTGATATTTTTTATCCGATTTTTTTGTTGTTAAAATTTTCAAATTGATAAGTTGAATAACACAGATTTCTATATTTAGTATAAAATATGTTAAATATTTTTATATAATTAATTTTTTGTTTACAGTGATAGTTATCTAAAAAATAAGTTTTTTAAATTTTTAAAAAAGACTAAAAATCTGAAAAATTTAACAGAAAAATTAGTCAATTATCAATATACCTTTTTTAAATAAATAAATCTTTATACAAAACTACAAGTGATTAAATTTTTAGTTTAGAAGGCTAAGGGCAACTAAATTCATAAATTTATTAGCTCTAATGCTTAGGCTTTTTGGAACAAAAAATTGGTGGAATGGATGTTTTGGATTGAAATTTTTTATCATGGATATTTTGGATATAAAAATTTATTTAAAATTCATTTTTAGTAATTTTCCCTAAAAGCACAACTTCAAATTGAAATAAAAAATGCAAGATAGTGAATAACCACCAAGTCAAAATTTAAAAAAAAAATCAAAGATATCTTGATTGAGTGGTATCCACCTCCCACGTTATGTGAGAGGTCCTGGTTTGAATCCAGGTTGTCATAAGTTGTGGCTCTCCTCTCCTTTATGAAATTAGATAGAGTTTTTATGGCACAAGTTTATAACTATCAATTCGAATTTATCGAGTTAGATATTTAGAGTATTCCCTTTAGTCTTGTATTAAAAAAAAATCTATCATATTATTTATCTCGTTTTTTTCCTAATGAAAACAAAAAAAGAATTAGAAAAATAGAAAAAAAAATTGAAGACGGCGGAAAAAATAGAGGACCAAACACGCCTTTTATCCCCCGTCTTTATCGCATCATCATCGGAAAAAATTATGGTACACTGTTTCTCACACAAGGAACACACAATTTAGAGTGAGAGAGAGAGAGAGAGAGAGAGAGAGAGAATTTGTAATTAGTGAATTTCTAGGCGAAAGGGTGCGGCACAGACTCAGGTAATAGCTACCATTTCTATCTGTATCTATATACACCGTACTTGTGTCTATAGTTTTCCATGTTATGCCCTAGCTTCTGTATTTCCTTTGTTGATTGTTAGTGATTTTCAACTTCAGGTATGAAAGCTTACGATTTACTCGTTTTGGATTCAGCTCATATTTTTTTTTACAAAAAACAAAATTGTAATCGTGATAAGTTAGGTTTTATGTTGTGTATTTTGGAAATCTCTGTATGTGTGTGCGTGTTTTTGATTTTGAAGTGGTGCGCCTGATTGTTTGAATATACGCGAGGCTTAGATGTGAGCTCAATCAAGTTTTTTTCAATTGTTTTTTCGTAATTAGGAGAGATTATATTTCAGCTGATGCAGTGCTTGCTGGAATTTTGCGTATGGTTGATGATGATTGTTTAATTTTTATTCCAGTTTTTTGGTTGATTTAGGTTTATTATGTTATTAGACGATACGAACGATGATTTTCTGCGGGTGTTATGATTACAGAATTGATCATCGAATAAATGTGATCTGACTTGCATAGATTGCTGTGAATTTGGAAGGATTGACTGTAGAATTCGACCGTGTATTATTTTTGTTGTTTCGAAGAACATATGTTTAAACTGTTTTCTACCGGATGACCAGGCTATTAAGTTAAGATTTTGTCATCTAAAGATTATGCGTATGCAACAATAAGATAAAAGACGAATATTTTGAAATCGGTTTAATGGTTTAGTGGAATGACGTGTTATTGCATTAGCTGCTTTATGCTGAAGTGGCCTGACTGCTCAATTACATGCAAAGAGTTGCTTTGCTTTCTTAGTAGCTGATCGTTTGAGTTATTGATTGCGATTGCTGTCAGTATTGCTCGTTTGATGCTTTAAATTGCAAGTAATATACTTTATCAATTGATCGGGTGCTGCTCTGATTTACATTAGCTGTCTTTACCCAGGCAAATGTAAATCATACGAAAGATAGAAGTTAATTAGAAATATGCGTAGGATCTATTGTTGAGATGAAGCACAATTTACCTCTTATCTTGGCATTACTGCAAACATACAAAACTCAAAAATCTAGTAATGTGAATTAAGTAGATTGGTCATTGGCTTTTCAGGTTCATTTAGATAAAACATGGGTTCATTAGATGTTGCCAGAACAGAGCTTGGACTTGCTGTCCTCTATCTGGGTAAAGCAGAAGCCAGGGATAAGATATGCAGGGCTATACAATACGGTTCAAAATTCTTGAGTAATGGAGAGCCTGGCACAGCACAAAATGTTGACAAATCAACTAGTTTGGCTCGAAAAGTTTTTCGTTTGTTCAAGGTCAGCAATTGCAATAGTTTCTCAAATGAACTCGTGCTTTTCGTTGTATAATTGATTGCTTCTTGTAAGGCATATGTTTATTTTATCCTTCTGTTATCAACATTTACAGTTTATCAATGATCTCCATGCTCTCATTAGCCCAAATGCTCCAGGAACTCCCCTTCCTCTGATTTTGTTGGGAAAGGTATTAACTCCTTAATTATCGTTTCTACCTAAACCTTTTGTCGGTATCTGACCCTTTTATTTGGTATCATACCGCAGTCCAAAAATGCGCTCTTGTCCACTTTCTTGTTTCTGGATCAAATTGTGTGGCTGGGTAGGACAGGCATATATAAGGTTTGTATTAATACTTCTCTAGTTCTACATAGTACGAGAAACAATTTGTATAATTAAGCTAGAGATATTCTGATGCAGAACAAAGAACGAGCAGAACTGATTGGAAGAATATCTCTGTTTTGTTGGTTGGGTTCTTCGGTATGCTCCACACTGGTCGAGGTACGTTCAGATTTCCCTCATTTAATATTTGTAGCTTCAACATGATATTTACTGTTAATATGTTCATAACACTGTTGATATATCTATTGGGCTTCGTCTTTCTTGCTTAAGATTGGAGAAATCGGGAGGCTTTCAGCATCACTGAAGAAATTAGAGAAAGAACTCAAGAATACTAATAAACACAAGGTTTGCCACTTTGAAACATATTATTCATATAAATTCGTAAACTTTAACCTCGAGTTCTAGTAGTGATTATTTTTGTTTCCTATGCTTTATTATTCTTCGTTGTAGAACGAACAATATTCAAGTAAGCTTAAAAAGTCAAACGAGAGATCTTTAGCCCTAGTTAAAGCAGCCTTGGATATAGTGGTTGCAGTTGGCTTGCTTCAATTGGCACCCAAGAAAGTCACCCCTCGTGTAACGGGTGCTTTTGGATTCGCTAGCTCTCTCATCTCATGCTACCAGGTATCCCATTTTCATGTCATGTTTTCCGAAAAAAATGCCATTTTGGTCTCATGGGATAGGGTTTGTTGCAGTTGCAATTTAATCCTGTTATTTTCAAATCTGCAAAATTATTCTCATAGAATGCACTTTTTTACAATTTTGGTCCCATCTGAAAAAAACGGACGAAATTTGATGCATGGAATGCAACGCCGTTAAATTTAGTACTGATCATTTGCAAGCATGTGACACGCTAATGGTTTTCGTCATTTTTCAACGGTTGAGACCAAAAATGTAAAAAAGTGTATCCTACAGGAATAATTTGCAAATTTGTGAAATATTGGGACTAAAAATGCAGGAGACATATCCTATGGGGCTAATGCTGCAATTTCCTTTCATGTTTATGCACATTTTTCTCTTTATACTTATTTGACAATTTGGTAACAAAATGCTTTAAACTTGCTCTTATGTGTAGTTGCTCCCATCCCCACCGAAGGCGAAGACGCCCTAAAGTCGTGTTACCTGGTGAAGTCTTAGTAATGAAACAATTATTTCATACTTTAGAAGCTGTATGGATTTGGGCAATTTGCAGACAAAATTGTGTGAGTTTGAGATTTCCAATCTGTTTAACCCCCACTCCCACCGCTTAAGATCTTCTATTCCATTTTGGTGTGTCCATAAATTAAAATGAGAAGGAATTTATTTAGCAAGTCATATAATCAACTAAAAAGGAAACAATTAATTATAATTCCCTATTTTTAGTTTCGTTTCTTTCCGGGTCACTACTTCTTCAGTTATCGTTCTTTGATATTATAAATTTTCACTTTCACTTATCTATTTCTTCTCCAAGTTATTAGCATTCAAAATTCCAAGAATCTAATGTTACCTCATATTTGATTGCGTAGTTATTACAAGAAAAAAAGATGTAATTTTATTTGAAATTTAGAAGAGTTTCTGGTTGAAGTTCTTTTCCCCGTAGAGAATGATCTTATGTTCTTTAATTTCGCTCAAATTTTTGTATGCATATGTTAGCATTTTCAAATTTCTGATTCACATCATTATCTGTTACGTAACGTATAAATTGTAATTACAAAAGGTGAAACTAACTATCCTCAACTAATCCTAATTACAGACTTACTAGATTGTAATTATAAAATGTGAAAACAACAGAAATAAATGCAAATAAGAAGTTTCCCCAAATTCGTTGGTGCCTTTGATCTCAAAACGACAGTCGTAAACGTTGTCTCAATTTTTGACAGAGTATTACATTTTTAGTTTTGGTTGTAACATTTCCCTTCCCTTGAAATTGTCCTTGTACTCAAGGACTTAAAGTAAGCACCTCCCGCCATTCTATTGTCGACATCAATAACTCCACGCTAGCGCTTTTGAATTATTTCTCGTAACTGGTGGTGGCTTGGGGACCTTGATTTCTGACTACTGTGGAGGTGGTTCCGGTGATGGCAGTTGTAACTTTGGCCACTTCATCCAAGAATGAGATTTATCTTGTTTGTTCTCAAACAACTTTTCAAGCTTGAATACCACACTATCAAGTTCAGCCCGCCTGCATTCAAACATAATTGGCACCACATTCTGATTTCCAAAATCAGCAACCCACAACGTTAATGGTGCAACATCTACTGTTAGCTCTAGAGTTGAAACATCCATGAACTCCCATTTGACATCCTCAACACCTTGAGGATCAAATGGAATGTCCGGGCGCGTATAATTTGTAATTTCCTTCTCGAGCAATTCTTTTTTTTGGCATTTTCTCAAGCTCTTGAGACTTTTTTCTATGTAATCACTCTTTAAGCATCTCATCAAACAACTGCAGTTGTCCTTGTATTAGTTTCTTTCTAGGCATTTTATCGAACAATTGAGGATTGATGTTAGTATCATCCATGGTTGATGTTAGTATCATCCATGGTGGATCAAGTCGCCGAATCCGAGGATTGACAGCCCTGATATCAATAAGAGAGATAAAATTGGAAAACTCTAGAGGATTCGCTCAAGAATAATTATGATGATGCCTTTTTCGGGTGAAATCGCGAGCGATTAGTGAAGAGGGGGGAGAGAGAGAATTTAGAGAGGACAATGAGTTTTAAAAACAACCAACCAATCCCATTTCATTGCTTGGATTTTAGAATTTATACAAAGAGAACCACGAAATGAGATAACAGATTTTCAGCTGAATTGAGCTGGACATTTTGAAACTATCCATCCTCAACTAATCCAAATTACTGATTTAATAGATTGTAATTATAAAAAATAAAAACAAAAGAAATAAACGCTAATAAGGAGTTTCCCCAAAATTGTTGATATTTTTAATCTCAAAACGGTGGTGTATTCAGGAAAACGTATTTTTATTTAAAGAAACGATGTCTGACTTTTTAGCAGAGTATTACATTTTTAATTTTGGTTGCAACACTTTATGAACATTGCGGAAATTGTAAGTGGAGGATAATATCAACAACTACTCAATTAAAGAAGCATGTTTTGCACCAACCAGAAGGAAAGACGAAGAATACTTAGAAAACTAACACTTGCAAGGAGCGGCTGAAAGAGTTGAGAAATACAGGCAAAACAAAGCCAAATCGAACCAGTTAAAGAAGTCGCAGCAGGTCTGGATTGACTAGGATGTATTTTCACTTGTTTGATTATATTTTTCTCTCATGTAAACTCTTGAAAATACAAAGATGCATTTTACCAAATCACTTACCCATTTTCAAAGCGATTTTTGGTTGCCAAATCACTTACCGATTTCTCTAGTTCTCTAACTCAGTGCCCTAAACTCATGTAAAGTGCACGAAATCTCTACTCGAGTGTCTAGTTCATTCAATAAGCATTTTTTTGGAAATTTGCACTTTAGATATTGAAGATGTTGTCCTCACATGCAAGCACACTCGAGCAAACAAGAGGAAATTAAGGTAATGCAGAGGATGATATCAAAGGCCAAGCAAGTGCAAACAAACAAAGAGCTGAATGGTTGAATATATATATATATATATATATATATATATATATATATCTCTTTCTAAGCTATACAAGTCTTGTTTATCACGCCCAGTCACATACCACTAACCAAACGGAGCAAGGCAAAAATACAAAGCCTGAAGCCCTCTCATCACATGCAAAACATATCATAAACCTAGCTATTCCTTCCATCCCCATTTGGATCTGTTAAAATAAGTGCACTTTCTAGAATAAAGTTTCCTAATAAGTTCTAGAATTAAGTACTCTAGATATTTTCCTAATTAAATCTAGAAAATGATGTTACTAGTATGTTCCTAGAAAAAATCTTGATAAATAGAAATATCTAGATATATATATATATATATGTAGAAATATATTCGGCGGTTCGATCTATGATTTATCATTGATGGATGTTGATAAGATCAACATATGTGTGGAAATGTCAAGATATTTAGATCATCTAGAAGGTGGTGACTACACCTATATATAAATATGAGGATGGTGTACAAAGTGATGTAACAATAACAAGAAATATATCAATACAAAAATCTTCTTCCAACTATTCTCTCTACAACATCCAAGTTTCCAACTATTCCAAGGTCCAACTGCTTACAAACGTATTCACTAATCTTCGTCTCTAAACAAGTCCACTTCTCACAACACCCACAATTACTAAGATAATTCTTCTTCACAAATATACACTTGCTCACTATTCAATCGAACTAACAGGATCTCGTGGAAAACTGATTAGTCCCCATGAACTAAAATTAGGTTTTCTTTAGTGCTCTCCAAAGCAACATGAGCAACAAGTACACCCAAACATATTAAAGCACACCACATAATACCTTTACTTAGTTTACAACTTGTAACTTCGCTACTGCAACTGGTTGGTCTCCTGTTCAGTTACTCCATTCATAGTCGTGTCATTAACTGGCCAGAAACGACCTGTTATTCTCCACGAGAAAATGGCCATGCAAACAACTACAACACAATACATGCTATGGCGGTAAAGCTCTAGGATTCCTCTTTGCATGCTGTGCATCACAAGCATCCATATAATACTTGAGCTCAATCCTCCTTAAGCTGCCTGCATTTATTTTTAAAAATGAGAATAATTAGTTATTGTCTCGATTATTATTTCATATATATATATATATATGTTTATATGATTGGGTTTGAATAAATATATACCGCCCATGCTATAGTTGTTAAGGCTGCACAAAAAAAATGACCATTGTATAATAGGTCATTGCACCCGCCACCTGTATCTACTTTCAGTATATCAAACCATGATGGCTCGGAATAAGCCATGGGTCGAAGGAAATGAGATGATCTATCCATATCATCATTAGAATATCTAGCATAACATTCTTGAGGCCATTGATGAGAGTATCGAGGCCAGTCGTTGAATTGATCCCATGCAGAGGTTGGGTGTGGAGATGGTAGAATTGTCAAAACAAAAGTGATCAGACGCAAATACCGCTCAGACCCCAAGCGAACATATATTGTGCACCCAGGCCTACACCGGGGCTTCAACTGAGTTCGTTAGTACTGAGAAAGAAAGCATTAGGAACAAGAAGATGTAGTTGTGCAAGCTGAATATGCTAGTTCTCATTATTTTGACAATCATATGAGGTAATTTCTTATACACTGGCCTAAGCAACAAACGGACAACATCAACAAGATGTGGAGTAGCCCTATCAAAATTAATAGTAAGCTAATTTGTAAATGGATCTACTTAATTAATACTCAATCAATAAAGTTAACTGAAAACTACAACCACGTGCAGATTGTTACACCATCTAAATCAAACATATTGAAAGCACTAAATATCTAGTACAACCAACAATCCATCCACAATCAATAAACATGACTAAAAAAGTTAAGGCAATATAATAACCCCACAGGCCACAACCCAAAATCCCATATATATCATACCCAAGATTCTTTAGCAAAACAGCAGCAAAAATAATGGCAAGAAAAAACATAGTTCAGTACCCATAGCGAGCATGTATCTTGTACCAAGGTCTACACCGGGAGCTTCCACCGAGCAAGTTGAACGATACTGAGAAAGCAAGCTTAAGAAATAACAACACCCAATGGTGCAGTGTGAGTATACTAATTTCAAGTACATTAACCATTGTTTGTGGTAATTTCTCATTCAGTGACATGAGCAACCAATGGCTAACATCAGTAAGAGGCGCCGTAGCCCTGTTATCAAATATTAGCAAGCCCGTTATATATATCCGATGGAAAAAATTCACGAATATGTAACAAATCAATGCCTAAAAATGCAAATAGAAAACTAGTTCATGTCGATTTTGAATATGTTGAACTGTTGAAACAATCAAAGAAGCTCGAGTCCAAATTAAGCACAATTTATGTTACTGTTATTTTTCCTTTGCTCAAATTAAGCAATTAAAGAAGTTAAGCTCTAGTCCAAATTAAGCAGATCGATGATTTTTTTTTGAAGCTATTTTTACTATTTATGGCAATGAAATTACTTTGCCAAAATTAACTACATAATCCACATTAATTTCTCCTTTGTTCAAGATAGAAATGTTATAATTAATTCGGGACTTTATCATTGATCCATTTAATCCACACTTTCTTAGTTATAACTCGCATCTATACGCATATAATACACATAAGTACTTATAATTGAAAAATACTCCTGCTTTCCTCATTCATTCAGAAGATAACGAATAATACTCGTACTTTTGAATTGAATCGGTTAATACATTTTTTTAAATATCCCATATTATACTTGAAGAATAATATTCTATATTTGACAAAAAAAATGTTTTTATTTAAAACTTCATTAAGATTATTAATTGAATATTATACAATTAAAATTTACAAACTTTAATAATTTAGCAAAATATTAGTTATTGTCAATTAGTGACTTATAAAAAATATTTTTTTTTTCATAATTTAAACAAGAGTACAAGCAATATACCTTATAAAATATTAAAAAAATAAGCCGTATTTTTATTCAAGAATAGTTTATTTTTATTCGTACTTTACCCGTTAGCGTACAAATCTGCTTATAATTTCCCGTTCCCGAATTTTTAGCAGAATTTTTCACCATAAATCAAAAAACATCATTATATATACTCGTATAATAAATACCAAAATTTTTCCCTCCCGCGTTTATTTAACTAGTAATATCCTCAATCAATAAAGCTAGCTGATATTCACAATCAATAAAGGTAACTGAAAAAAGCAATCAGAGATAGTTACTCCATGATCTAAAGCAAACATTTATAACTGAGAGGGGCTTACAGTTCAACTTAATTATATTTCTGCAAATGATTGCACGTCTTTGAATTTTTCACTACATCTATCAAGAGAAGCAAGGGTAATTTAGTAATTCTTCTAATCAGCATATTATTAGGCTACTTTAGTTGTAAATAGCCGTTGAGGCTTCTTTCTATAAATAATAGTTTAGTTGTTAAGTTTGACAAAAGAAAAGTAATTGTAATCATTTTTCATCATTAAAGGAATGCATTCATTTTATTCTCTGAGAGTGTCGTTTCTAAGATGGTATCAGAGCAAGCCCTCTTTCTGGTAATCTCCCTCTCCTTCATATATTCATCAGAAGATCTTTAAATCTTCATCCATGTTCAACAATATATTTGAAGATCTTCATATGAGATTCAAACGATCTCTCTTGAAGATTTTCTTATTTTCTCATTTCTTAACAACCAATTGCAGAAATTCAAGAAATTTTCTTGCAATTAATCATATTCCTTTCAAATCTCAAATTCAATTGGTATCTGTGATTCATTTTTCTTTCTCATCATATCTTCCGCTGCCTCTTCACTAATTTCTCCTAATTACCTAAGTCATTTGATTTGATTGATTCTTCCAGTTCTCATTCATTTCTTGATAAGTATCAAAAATCTTGATCAATTCCTGATCCTTGTCACAATTTGTGATCTAATCTCGTATGGAAGATCCAAAGAAAGCTGGTGAAGAACAAGCCAAAATGACAGAGGCACAAGAATATGCTATCAGCATCCAAAGTCCTCTATATCTTCATCCGTCTGATTCTCCTCATATAACTCTTGTTTCTGAACCATTAAAAGGCACAAAGAATTATAAAGTATGGAGCAGACAGATGATAATTTCTCTTGAAGCAAAAAACAAACTTGTGTTTGTTACAGGTTCTTATCCTAAACCAGATTATGACGATCATTTTTTTGCTCAATGGAAACGCTGTAATGCTCTTGTTCTATCATGGATACATAATGTGATTAGTAATGAGCTTTTGAGTGGAGTCATTTATTGTGATTCTGCTTCGTCAGTATGGAAAGACTTGAAAGATAGGTTTGATGAAACTAGTGGTGCTGAGATGTTTGGGTTGTTAAGGCAGATTAGTACTATATCACAAGGAACAAATTCAATAACTAGTTATTATTCAAGATTAAAAAAGCTTTGGGATGAGTATGAGTCCTTAATTCCATACACATCAACTGTTTTTTCTAAAGAATACAAGGACTATACTCAACAACTTAAGATGGTGCAATTTCTAATGGGGTTAAATGAGTCCTATGGTGCTGTGAGGTCACAAATTTTGATGATGGTGCCTCTTCCAACTCATACACAGGCCTATTCTATGTTACAAAATGAAGAAAAACAAAGAGCTATTCATGCTAACATCTCTGCTAGTGAACCTTCAGTAGCCATTCATACTCAAGGTCAAAATTCAAAACATCAATTTGCTGGTACTAGGGGAGGTTTTACTCCTCAAGCTTTAAAGAAAGGTCCAAATATGAAATGTGATCACTGTGGACTTCAAAATCACACCATTGATCAGTGCTATAGGATAATTGGTTTTCCTGCTAGCTATAGAGGAGGTACTAGAGGAAGAAGAACAAATAATAGAGGGGGTAGCTTTAGTGGAAATAGAAGTGGATTCAATGAAATTTTTAATGCAAATAACTCCTCTCTTGATTAAGGAAACACTAATCAGGAATGTTCCAGTGTATTAAGCTCACAAACTCCTCTCTCTGAAAGTAGTATTCAAGGACCTGTGTTCACACCTTCTCAATATCAACAAATCATGCAACTTCTTGCTGGAAACAACTCTACAACTCACTCAACATCTTCTGCCAATCATACTACATTACAGACAGGTAACACAGGTAAAATTATGGAACCTTTCTGTTTTTTGGCTTCCACAACTTTAAATTCTTGGATCATTGATAGTGGAGCAAATGAACACATGAATTGCAATATAAACTTGCTTTCTGCTTGTGTAAATATTAAAGCTTCTGTTAGAATGCCAGATGGTAGTGTGACTCATGTTACTCAAGTAGGAGATATCATTATAAGTCCTAACCTAATTCTAAAAAAGGTGTTATATATTCCTGAATTCAAATTTAATCTCTTATCCATATCCAAATTTACTTCTGACAATAATTGCTTTGTCTCCTTTTATCCTAATTTCTGTTTATTTCAGGAATTACAGACTGGCAGGATAAAGGGGATTGGTAAAGAAGATAATGGATTATACTACCTTGTTCAAACTAGTGACTCTAGTATTTTTTTCCAAAATCAATTGTGCAATCATTCTAGCTTTACATCAAATACTGTAATAAAGAATCACAGTTGCAATAGTAGTGAAAAACTTTCTGATTCTATGTTATGGCATTTGAGATTAGGACATATATCTTTCTCTAAACTGTCTTTGTTGCCTTCTGTTGGAAATTCTTTGAGCAATAAAATTTTACATTGCACTATTTGTCCCCTAGCTAAACATGCTAGGTTACCTTTTCCTAATAGTAGAAGTTCTTTTACTACACATGTGTTTGAATTAGTACATGCTGATATATGGGGGCCTTACAAAGTTCCCACTTATAAAAATGAAAGATTTTTTTTTACTGTTGTGGATGATTACTCTAGATCCACCTGGACTTTTTTATTGCAATATAAATCTGAAGCTATTAATTATATCAAATCCTTCTTTCAGTTTATACAAACTCAGTTTAACTCTTGTGTTAAGACTTTGAGAACTGACAGAGGCCAAGAATTCTTGCGCACAGAAGCTGTCAATCTTTTTTCTCAGCTTGGTATTGTCCATCAAACATCTGTGGCTTATACTCCACATCAAAATGGAACAGTGGAGAGAAAGCACAGACACCTGTTGAATGTTGCTAGAGCTCTTATGTTTCAGTCTCATGTTCCTCTTAAGTATTGGGGTGAGTGTATTCTAACAACTACTTATCTAATAAATAGAACTCCTTCTCCAGTCATTCAAGGTAAAACACCCTTCTCCATTTTATATAATAAAGACCTTTCTCTTTCGCATTTAAAGGTCTTTGGTTGTTTGAGTTATGCAAAAATTTTACCTCAAACTGACAAGTTTCAGCCAAGGTCCAAAGTATGTGTGTTTATGGGGTATTCAGGAACTCAGAAGGCTTATAAGCTTCTGGATATTGATAGTAGTACTTTTTTGTTTTCTAGAGATGTCATTTTTCATGAAACTATCTTTCCTTTTGTTGTATCTAATCCTACTCCTAGCACTCTTATCTCTTCACACTTTGATTTTGAAGAAGTTGAAAATGTTGAGATGTTCACATCTCAAGACAATAATGTTTCTCCTGATCACATTTCTGATCATGATATTTCTTCTACTAAGAACACTTCAACTTCCTCTTTACCTCTTAATGAGGAAAGTCTTCTTAGGAGAACCACAAGGGTAGTTCACCCTCCTAAGTGGACAATGGACTATCTCTGTCCAACTATTTCTAATACTAGTGGTTCCACTGCTCATCCTATTAGCAATTATGTGAATTATTCATCCATTTCCACAGAATACAAGTCTTTTTTGACAAATTTGTGCACTGAAACAGATTCTCAGTCTTTTGAAGAAGCTATAGGACATAAACAGTGGGAAGAAGCTATGCAACTAGAAATGCAAGCTTTAGCTTTAAATAAAGCTTGGATAACAGTCAATCTTCCACCTGGAAAGCATCCTATAGGATGTAAGTGGGTTTATAGGATTAAATATAATCCTGATGGAACCATTCATAAGCATAAAGCAAGATTAGTAGCCAAAGGCTACAATCAAAAAGAAGGGTTGGACTACAATGAAACTTTTTCTCCAGTGGCTAAAATGGTCACTGTCAGGACTGTTATTGCTTTAGCTTCTATAAAAAATTGGATTATTGATCAAATGGATGTCACTAATGCATTTTTGCAAGGTGACTTGAATAAAGAAGTATACATGCTTCCTCCTCCAGGCTTTGGTAATCAGGGGGAGAACAAAGTGTGCAGATTACTTAAAAGCCTGTATGGGCTCAAACAGGCCCCTAGACAATGGAACTTTAAGTTCACTGAGGCTCTTTTATTTGCAGGTTACTCTCAGTCTCTAAATGACTATTCATTGTTTACAAAAAAGGAAGGATCACATATTGTTATACTACTTGTGTATGTAGATGATATTTTGATCACAGGTAGTTGTCATAAAATGATTTGTGATGTTAAAAGTCTTCTACAAAGTAAGTTTTATATGAAAGATTTAGGGAAATTGAGGTACTTTCTGGGCATAGAAGTGGCAAGATCTTCAAAAGGTATAGTGCTAAATCAAAGAAAATATGCCCTTGACATTCTTAAAGAAGTTGGTCTTACAGGCTGTAAACCTGTAAGTACTCCTATTGAACCTAATACAAAATTAACAAGTTTTGAATATGATAAAAGTATTGGTTCAAATCCTAAAGATGATCCTGTTCTATCTGATATTAGCAGCTATCAAAAACTAGTGGGAAAGCTTATTTACTTAAGCTCTACTAGGCCTGGCATTTGTTACATTGTGCAGACACTTAATCAATTTATGCATTGTCCAAAATATTCTCACATGGAAGCAGTAAAAAGGGTTCTTAAGTATATCATAGGGACGGCAGGATATGGTATTTTACTATCTGCAAATAGTGAGCTGAAATTGAATGCTTGGAGTGATTCAGACTGGGCAAGTTGTCCTATGAGCAGGAAGTCTCTTACTGGATATTGCATAAAACTTGGAGACTCTTTACTATCTTGGAAAACAAAGAAACAAAACACAGTCTCTAGAAGCAGCGCAGAAGCTGAATACAGGTCTATGGCAAGTACTTCTTGTGAATTAATATGGCTGCAAAGAATTTTGGAAGATCTTGGAGTATTTGGATTGCATCCTGCAACTCTCAATTGTGATAACAAAGCTGCTCTTTATATATCTTCAAATCCAGTATTTCATGAACGTACCAAACATATTGATCTTGATTGTCATTTCATCAGAGGGAAGATACAAGATGGAAACATTAAAACTGGATTTGTGAAATCAAATCAGCAGCTTGCAGATGTATTAACTAAGCCTTTATGGAAAACTCAATTTTGGATTCTTGTTGGCAAGCTTGGTGTGTTTAATCTCTATCTGAACACCAGGCTTGAGGGGGAGTATCAAGAGAAGCAAGGGTAATTTAGTAATTCCTCTAATCAGCATATTATTAGGCTACTTTAGTTGTAAATAGCCGTTGAGGCTTCTTTCTATAAATAATAGTTTAGTTGTTAAGTTTGACAAAAGAAAAGTAATTGTAATCATTTTTCATCATTAAAGGAATGCATTCATTTTATTCTCTGAGAGTGTCGTTTCTAAGAACATCAAATTGATGGGTAACTGTCATTATTGTTTTTCCTTTTTTTTTTCCTTGATTCTTCTATTACATCTTTGTTTCGGGATTTAAACTGTCATTTTCTATTTTTATGATTCTTGGGAAAAAAATAACTATCATCTCACGTTCCAGATTGTATCTTCTTCCTCCCTTAACATACTGCTATTGACATGAAAATTTATGTATTGTTGTCATTATATTTAATATCTTGACATTAATAAAATTGTGATTTGTCATGATTATAGAACCAAAATACTTAAAATTTCACTACATGAAATTAGTGAAATAAGAAGTTTCTATGGTTAAAAAATAATATTGGAGGGTCTTATTATACTTTAAATGATAAGAGTTTTTAAGAATAAAAAGTGATAAGTACTTAATCCTTAAATGGATAATTAATAATGCCATCAGAAGTAATAAATGCATCAATTAATTGCGGGATGATTAAAGAAGCATTCTCAAGAATGAGATATGTCATATCACCATGATTTGCATCATTTTAGTTGGAATTTGGTTATCAAATTTTATCACCCAGACTTTAAAAAAAAAAAAACACACACTAAAAATAGTTTAATGTTTTTCTTTCTCTTTTTTTTCCCCAAGTATATATGTTGTAATAAATTGTGCTTTTCTTTCTTTCTTTTCCGAGGTATATATGCTGCATAACAGCACAAGCGAGACACCCAAACTAACAACGAAAGATATTCCTCCTGTAATGATCATGTACTTACGATGCATCTGCAGGTACTAAGGCTGAAGCTTAGACAATATATTTCTCAAAGAAAATGAAAATTAACTTTTGCTTTTCTTCCTAAGATCTTATTTCCTTTCTTCTACTGTTGGAAATGGTGTTATATATTTGTTAGGAATCAACGCACATAAATGAAATTAAAAGCAAGAATCAAAGCGTGAAAAGACGAGACAACGATTTACGTGGTTCGGCCAAGAATGCCTACGTCCACGGACCTATACTAGAGAGGTTTATTTCTTTGTATGAGATGCAATTACAAGGGGTAGAGAGCGTATATATCATTTATATTCAACACCTCTCTCACACACTAATTACATAGCAACATGGGAGATATATATAGGCAAAGAAGAAGTCCAAAACGCGTCCATAACGCGTCGAGTCATCAAAAGCGCGTAAACAAGTGTCAAGAGCCGTGTCTGGGACAATCTGCGTTTTTGCGCCGCGGCACTGTGTCGGGGCACAATCATGATTTGTGCCGCGGCACTGTACCGCGGCACCCTTGTCCAGTGCTAAAATTTTCCTTTCTTCTTCTTTTGATCCATTTGATTTGTCTCCACACTTAATACCCATCAATCTCCCACTTGGAGACCAAACTCAAAGTTGAAAACACAATCCCTTCATCCCCATCATTCAATATATCTTCCATTCGTCCCTTCACTTTTCCCAAGTGAACCTCAATCTAGTCGTCACATCCCCAATCCCATTGGAGATCAAATCCGTCCCTAGTGCTCCCACTTGACAGACTCACATTGTGAACGATGTTCCCCTTCTTTGAACCTCCGCCATTACCCTATTCTTTTGGTGATCAGCCAACTCCTGAATAGCGTGACTTATCCATCTTGGTCCAACTGACCTCGGATATAGGTTACTCCCAAGACCCAGAACATGTCTCACAACCCCGCAACTTTCGTTGCCATCCTCCTCACAAGAGGATAACAACCTTGGTCAACCTGTCTCTCGACATCCTTACACCAAGGATTTTCCCGCTTTGGTCAACCTGTCTCACGACATCCTTACACCAAAAACTTTCCGCCTTGGTTATCCTGTCTCTTGACACCTTTACACCAAGGACTTTCCATTGACTATCTTGGATTCTTCCAACATATCTGCTCCCTGCCAACTGCATGAGCTATGTCTGATCCTCACGCCAATACTTTTGGTTTTTCAATGGCAACTCGGATCCCCCACATATCTGCATAATGCTCCCACTGCACTAGCTATGTCCGATCTATCCGCCAACAAAAAACCCCGGCTCCACGAATCTGCCTAACCCGGCTTCGCGTTCTGCCCCAGCTCAGCGAATCTGCCTAACCAGGCTTTTCGCATCTTGCCCCGACTCAGCGAATCTGCCTAACTCGGCTTCGTGTTCTGCCCCGACTCAGCGAATCTGCCTAACCCGGCTTCGCGTTCTGCCCCGACTCAGCGAATTTGTCTAACCCGGCCTCGCATCTTGCCACGACTCAGCGAATCTGCCTAACTCGGCTTTTCGCATCTTGCCCCAGCTCAGCGAATCTGCCTAATCCGGTTTTTCGCATCTTGCCCCAGCTCAGCGAATCTGCCCAACTCGGCTTCACATCTTGCCCCCAGCTCAGCGAATATGCCTAACCCGGCTTTTCACATCTTGCCCCCAGCTCAGTGAAGGCCTAACTCGGCTTCACATCTTGCCCCCAGCTCAGCGAATCTGCCTAACCCGACTTTTCGCATCTTGCCCCGACTCAGCGAATCTGCCTAACTCGGCTTTTCACATCTTGCCCCCATGACTTCCGGCTCCACGGTCAACCCTTCTTGGCCCCGTTTTCTGCCTTCATGGATTATCCACGTGGTCACGCCTCCGTAGTTCTGCCTCCCCGGTCCCCGGCTTGCTTGTTCTTCCGCCTCTTGGCAACACGAGTCTCCAACGTTTTCTCGTTAACGTTCAACGGGATAACCCCCAGAACTTGCAGCATCTCCTACAACTCTCAGTCTGCATCTGTCACCTTTTCAGACTTTTTCCCCGACTCTTACTTTACCATCTTCATACGCCATTGATTCGCCCACAGATCGCTGTAACCCGTGCTCTGATACCAGTTGTTAGGAATCAACGCGCATAAATGAAATTAAAAGCAAGAATCAAAGCGTGAAAAGACGAGACAACGATTTACGTGGTTCGGCCAAGAATGCCTACGTCCACGGACCTATACTAGAGAGGTTTATTTCTTTGTATGAGATGCAATTACAAGGGGTAGAGAGCGTATATATCATTTATATTCAACACCTCTCTCACACACTAATTACATAGCAACATGGGAGATATATATAGGTAAAGAAGAAGTCCAAAATGCGTCCATAACGCGTCGAGTCATCAAAAGCGCGTAAACAAGTGTCAAGAGCCGTGTCTGGGACAATCTGCGTTTTTGCGCCGCGGCACTGTGCCGGGGCACAATCATGATTTGTGCCGCGGCACTGTACCGCGGCATGGTCTTGAATTATGCCGCGGCACCCTTGTCCAGTGCTGAAATTTTCCTTTCTTCTTCTTTTGATCCATTTGATTTGTCTCCACACTTAATACCCATCAATATTCTGCACATCTGAAAGTTGGGTTTTATCATTGATCTATTTAATATATATATACATATATATATATATAATTACATAATTGGCCGCATTAATAAATTTATCCAAGAATCAATAAACATGCTTGAAAAAGGCAATTTCAGGTACGTAGATAGAATCGATATACTAGAAAGTATCACGTGCTCCGCACGTGTTGATTCAATAAGAATTCAACTTCAAGTAAATATTTCTAGTTTATTGATAAATTAATAACTGGTTTAGAATTTGATTATTTGGTAGTGCTATCATATACTTTTGGCTCCAAATACCACCAATAGCCCCTCAACTCTATCATTTGTACAATTCTAGTCCATAATCTCTCAAATGCACTCAAATAATCTATTAAAGTATTATTTGTTTCACTTTAGTCACCCGTCACTTAAGTGCGTTCAAAAAATCCTTCAACACTCAGATTAATCTCATTAATGTCCCACAAGTCAATTTTTCATTAAAAATTGACGGAACCTTGAGACATGTGACTTATACCATGTTAGGACATGGCATTCTTTTTTACTTTTGCACGAATTTTTCTTCCAAAACTTCCTACTTTTATTTATTTTATTTAAATTTTTTAAAATTATTTTAGATTTAAATTTTTTCTCATTCTTCCCCAAAACCCCAACGTTAAACCACATTTTCCCACATCTCAATCTCCTAACTCAATCCCCTCCACTTCTATCCAATGTCCGTGTTGCCATCACTATCACCCTTCTTAACTTGCGCTGCTGCCTCCCACCCTCTGAAAATCAAATGATGTTCCCCCACCTTTGCTACCCCACCTTCTGAAAATCAAACATCGCTAACCCACCTTATGAAAATTCAACGATGTTGCTCCATCCTCTGCAAATCCAATGTTGTCGTCTCATCCACGCCGCCTCATCTACCATCTGCAAATCGCCCTCCTCCTCCTCCACCATTTGTCACGCCCTAGGCCCACGAGCCTGTTGGATGCGATTCGTGCATCTGAACCCACTAAGCATAACCTTGAGTTGGACATTGAAATCAGGGCCCAAAATAGATATCCATTGTTGCACTTGAATCCTTTAGCCCACTATATATGTAAGTCAATTTTTTCCCACATTTTCCTATGTGGGACGCCGAATTGGGGGCTTCATCCCGTTGTTCATCTCCTCTCGCATTTTTGTGCTTTGCACAAGTAAATTCATTTTCTTTTATCATAACCAGCCTTTCTAATAATGTTGAAAATATATCACTCTTCATATTTCTACATGCAGTAAATTAAATACATTCTTTATCATGATGGGATTATAAAGATAAAATAAATGCAAATAGCAGATCACATGTGAATATATCTAAAAAGTTTTTTTGTAAATAAAATAAAGAATAAATCATATTTTCACTCAATTGACTTATTTGACTTTATTTTCAAGTTCAATTTTGCATGTGTTATTATTAAAATCACTTTCAATTACATATGAACTTCTAAATTTACATGACAAAAAAATTAAAAGAACTTATACAAATAAGATGATGATTCGCTTGTGCAAGCATGTTATAAAATTGAACTTATCTATCTTCATATATTTTTATTTGGGATTCGACCAAATTGAATTTGAGTAAAAAAAATATTAGTCTTTAATTTGACGTCTAACCTCTTATAGACCATGAAACCGAGTTAGTGTTAAATTAAAGTGCCGTTTGCATTAGGTCAACACCATGCAATGGAAAAGGGGAAAAGATAGTAGAAATTGGCTCCACATATACCTCTCCATAATAGTTGTTACCATCCAAGTTTTAAAGGACTCTTTACAAAGGAGATAGATTATCTACGCAGGAGACTTTCCTTCTCCCTTAACCAATTATAATTATAATTATAATTATTAACAACACTTCTCAAAAGTGTGGATAATTTACTAAGGATATATATGTCTTTTCATAATGAAACAAACATAAGAGTTATTTACACTTCTATTGAAAGCAAGTGAGGGCAAAATTGACAAAATTTTTCAATTGTCACATTGCAATGGTCAAACCCAGTTCCATGTCAGCAACATATCACGACAAGCCAAACGTTCATCAAGTCGAGACACCATTTTGTTACTTTTAATAATTCAGGAACCATTGTGTCACGTTTAATAATTTAGGGACTTAAGTGGTATAAGATGGATAATTCAGGGTACAAAATGTATTTTGTCCTAAAAATAAAATATGATTGCAATGATATTGATGAAGATATATTAATTTTTTTAAATTAACTCATGTAAAATTATATGCTACCGTCTTATTTTATAATCCATCTAGAAACAATATCGTAAATTCTCACTTCTTTTTCCTTGTTTTATGATCTTGTGTATTCCAAATTTTGTTGTACATTTACATATAAGTAGTCAAACATTGAAATTATTTCATTAATATATATTGAAACCCGTATGCACGTCTTATTTACGTAACAACATTAATCAATTGATTGAACATATCAGATCTTTGGAGGGAGGTTTTGAGTTCAATCTCAGGTTGTCTTTTTTCTCCTTATTTGGAGTTTTATAGGGTCCGAATTTGTCGGGTCAGGGTATCTCCTTCGTCTATAATTAAAAAAAAAAAAAACTCTTAACAAAATCCTAAGTAATTAGATTGGATACAAGATACAAATTGAAACTGGATTAAAACCGACCCATTGATACCGGGTTACGGGTATTATTCATTTCAGTTACGCTCAACCGTATTTATTCCCGCGAAATTTCGCACAAAAAGGCAACCCTCAATATTGAAACACTTTTATTTTCTTCAGCTCTTCAATTTCTTCAGCCAATATTTTGAAGGGACTTTTCTTATTCCAATCTTTCATTTCATTTCATTCCAAAAGAACCCTTGAAATTTTGGGATACGAATTTTCAGAAATTCGTCTGCGGTCCTTCACCTTTTGATATTTGTTCTCTTATATGTGGTATGTTTCAGGTATTCAGTTCTTGATTTTTTGTTTTCGTTTTTCTTTATTTTAGTTTGTTCTTGTTACTGTTATGATCTGAAATCATAGTCTCGTAGTATATGATATCTTTAATCGTCTTTGTGTAATTTGTTGGATTCAATCGAGAGAATATTACATTTTATCCGTTTGATATATGATTTTATTTTTATTCTTGTTAGATGATGAAATTATTGAATGGTTGTGCTTAGATCAGATGCTAGAACTAGATTTTCGAGTTAATAATTCTATAATCTTTATTGACAATGGAATTCTCTAATTAGTGAATTTCTCATATTTGTTTGAAGTTTTGTGCAGCTTTATGACATTCCGAGCCTATCTTAACGAAAGTCTTCTACACTATGTATCTACCTTGTCAATTTAAGCTTTACGCGCACGTATCTGAACAAAACCTTCGTCCTGCTTCGGTCAGTCATAGATTATATATACCAATTTATTTTGGAACTCTAAGTATGTCGTTTTCTTTTCTGAATTGTCCCGTAGAACATCGAGTTATGATTAGTTTCCAATGTTTCCTCCAAATTTTTCTGTCAATAAATGTGTTGCAGAATAGCATCACTTATTGGACGGATTTTGTTGAAAAGTACTATGATTCGAGTGTCGTGGAGAAGTGGTGTTATGGATCATGCAATAATCTTGAGGTTCTGGGAATTCGTAAAAGGATGTATGCTGATTCTTTGGTTCGTTTCTTCGCAATCCTTATTTTGCTAGAAAATCTATTTCATTATCTTATATATATAGTAATTTCTTCAGTTTCGCACTTTTTTCATCAGATAGCCCAACACTGTAGGATATGTGGTTTAACTTCAAAAGGGCATTACAGTGAGTAATCCTTATTAGTTATTATCATTTTTCACTTTATTCTTGAACATCCTGAAATTGAAAACAAACAATGTTTTTTACGGTACGTAGAGGCGAACAAGGAATTTCTGCCCCTGGTATTCAAATTTAAATTTGACAATGGTGTTATGAAAGAGAAGCTAGATTTGAGTGAATCGGCAATGATAACAATCTCGCCAAAAGGGAAAATTATGCTGGAATATGGGAAAGCTGTTAGACAGATAATATACAGAGATTTTGCAGTTTCGCAACAAGGAAAGCTTCATGTGATTTTTACAGAGGATATGAAGGTATTTTGTAGTTTCGTTTCGTACATTTGAAAAGATTGTAAGATGTAGTTCTGAAACACGTTTATTTAATTTGCAGATATTATCATGGGAATTTTGTGCACAAGTTCTTCATGTCCCTATTCCACCACCTCTTCCAAATGCACAACCGGTATGTTTTTTTAGCTATTACGCCTTCTTAATCTCAATCGACATTGAGTTTTAGACAAGGGTTTGAAAAAGTAGATTTTTGGGTATTTTTACGACAATTCTGTCGAGTGGTATCACATTATTACTTTAAACGAGAATATTGTGGTTTTGGAGTAAGCATTTCTATAAAATGAGGTAGCAGAGATGTAGACCTATATAGCGCAATCTTGTTTACAAATTGAAATGAACTTTGAAATCTTCTATGACGATATGTGGATTAATGTTCCGCAGGAAAACGAGTCTGAACGTGAGGAACGACTTAGTCGTCAAACAAAGCAAGTATACATGGAAATGAGGAAAGTAAAAGTAAACTACTTGGGTCTCCCTCAACTATATTCCCAATGCTTTCAGGTATATTTATATATGCTTGTTTTTCATCATTTAGGTAAGTGCACCTGAAGGAGAAAATAACTAGTACTATTAGCTTTTGTTAAAACAGAATTTAATAATTTGTTTTCTTCAGCTGTCGAATAATTTTGAGTTTATGAGAGATATTATGCGCTTTAGCATTCGGCACAAGCTCGGACCATTAGGTAATACTTTCTCCCCCTCCCCCTCGCGCACGTGTCTTTGTCTGCATATATCTTTAATGTACAATGATAATGATACGTCTATGCATTTTACAGAGAGCTATAGGAAGTACTCTGCAAAATCGATCCTGAAGAAAGCTCTAACCACCGCTATGAAAACACAAGATGAGGCAAATATATGCATCCTGATGTGAAACAAAGCACTTGAAATAACTCAAACTCTACAAAAGGAGGCCATAGCCAACCAAAGATAATATTGTAGAAATTCTTATATGTTGTCTGAGATGTGTTGTAGTATTACAAGCCGTTGCATTACACATACTGATAAGTGATAAAAACAAAATTCCTAGAAATAGTCATTAATTACATGTACAATTCTCCTACTTAGTTAATTTTACTTCTCATTCATCGTTGGAAAAGCATTCGGGTCGATATTTCAGCAGAAACTCTCCACAATAAGGTTTGAGAAACTCAATGTTAAATTGGGACTCCATGGGAAACCCCAGCAATTCAACTTCACCCATACTGCACCAAACCAAATAACAAGTGTTAAATGTGATTACAGATTTAATTTGATTCCAACAAAGACTAATATATTAAGATTTTGATTTTCTACCAGACTATAGAAAAACAAAGCTGTATATATATACATGAAATTTCTAAGTGGGGAGACTGACCATTTATAGAATAATGGATTAGTGTCTCTTCTTCTGTGAACCCTACCCAAGAGCTCCATCTGCAGTATACCGCCAACGCAAAGAACAGGCTCCGGTAGCTCGAATATCTGCATGCAACTTTCCTGTTCACAAACAAAAGAGTTGATCATATGCTATTGGAGATCCAATAATATACGACACAATATCTATTATTTTCCGAGTTTATATGTAAACATTTGATATTATAGAATGAATCGCTGATACAATGACATTGTCATTCGTATCGGGTATCTTGGACACTATTTCTAATAATAGAGTCTCTGTTTATTTTTCGTAGACATATGCAATGAAGGTTTGTGGTATAATTATTAGTAAACTCTTTTGTGTTATTATTTTAAGTTCGACAATAACATTATGATTAGATTTTAATATGTTATCTAATGAAATATATTTTTTACTATGTAACATATAGTGTAAATTTATGTTATTTATATTTAATTTCTACATTTTACTAATTTGTAGAACTTTTTTTAGCATCTTATAATGAAATTTTTGTTTGTATCGCGCGATGATATATGTCTCGATATGCTGCGATCGATATGCACCGATACTGCGAGTTTGATCCATGCTTTAAATGTGCGCGAGAAATAACTGAAAGACGAAAACGAGTAACAAAAAGCATGCTAATTTCTCACCTTCTTCAAAGGAAATTCAGGTGAAATGTAAGTCCATACAAAATTGTACTCATCAGGTGCCCATAAACGCAGCTTTTGGGATTTGGCATGTCCCGTTCGAATCCTCACAGACTTTGCTGAGCATAGAGGACAACCTTCTTCCCAATCCTCTATAAACACCAAAAACAAACAACGTGATTGGTGATCAACAAAACATAACGATAATAAAATGATTTAATTTGATAAAAATATAATTAGAAACCGAGTAATCACCTTTAGATAGTCGTATACCAATATCACTTATGATGGATATATCACTTCCCATTTTGTACGTTATAATCTCAATTATGTTGGGATCACTTTGTCCTGGACTTGATATTGGAGGTGCTCCGCGTTTGGATCCACTATACGCAGACTTATGATCGTCTTCATCACGATAGCTATTCGTGCTGGTGGCTATACATTTCTTCTGTTTGAATAACCTCGGATGAATCTTTGCTCTCGAGACAGCCTCAAGTAGATAAGCAAATACTTTGTGATCCCTCTCTACAATGATCCATTCATTGTTTGAATTATTCGTCTTCGTTGCTTTCGTTTCGACTATACCCGACATGTTGTGGAGTTGGGGAAACATCTTCAAACAAAACTGTTTGAAGAGTCCATTTGTAATCACTGTTGAACACATTCAGTGTCAAATGTAAGATACATAGATAAAAGAAATTGACAAATTGATTATGACAATACACATAGTTCTAAATGTAAAACTTATTAAATAGAAAAAAAGAAATGAAAAATTAATTATGACAGCACACATAGTGCTTATGTAAGATTTAGGGGAAACTACGTCCCATAACTTTGCCCTGGTTCAATTTTGGTCGCATTACAGATTTCTCATATTTAGTTCTATAATTTTCAAGACATCTCACATATAGTCCTAACCGAAATTTCCATCCAAAATTTTAACGGTCAACTCCGTTAGTCAACTTTTCGACAGATTTTCTCAGGGTGATTTTGTGTATGGGTGGTACGTGATATTGAATAGAAATATCGTAGTAATAAATGTAATCCGTGTGTAAGTGCATTTATGCACGAATTTTCCACCAAAAACCGGTCAAAGGGTTGACTAACAAGTTGACTGTCAAATTTTGGATGAAAACTTCGGTTTGGACTAAATATAAGACATTTTGAAAGTTGTAGGACTGAATGTGAGAATTTCGTAACGAATGAGACCAAAATTGAATTAGGTAAAAGTTATGAGGATGAAAAATGCAATTTTTTCTAAGATTTATTACATAGAGGACAAAAAATTGACAAATTACGACATGGCATGGAAATATATGCGGGATTGTATACACTTAACGTTCATATGTGCGATAATAAATAAATGAAATACGGGATTTAAGTTGTGCAGCTCACCAAAATTGCGCCAAAACCGCGCCACAGCACTTGCACAAGCTAGTTCGCTTGGATCATCCAATCTTGTCAAGATGTTGACGCCCAAATCAGTTCCCAAGTATTCCAAGATATTAATAGGCGTCTTCATTCTGGAGACCTGTTCATATGCAAAGAAACTTCGAGTCAATTATACAAAAAAATTAATTCATATATATGCATCAAAATAAAAACATTTCAAGCATGAAGAACTTGTGAGTTGAAGCACAGATTGCAGCATATTAAATCACATTATTAGCTGATAAAAAAACATTAATTCATATGCATCAATTAAGCATGTGAGTTTTAAACACTGAGTCAATTAATAAAAACATATTTGATTCATATGCAGAAAATGAAAAGAAAAACAACAAACAAAAAATCACCTGAAAAATCTATTTCGATCTGTCCGAGGTTTGCTCCTTTTTTTTGTCTAATTCTTGCATTTTTCTCAATTTTCCTCTCTTTCCAGGTTAAAATAAACAATGTATCAGCAGCTTTATATAGGATAATCTGTGCACATAATATTATTATTTGACAGAAAGTCAATAGGACACAATCTGCCATATATAATTGCATTTCCTTCTTTGCTTGAAAAATAGTAAGTTGATTTAATTAAATACTTATAATGTTAGAGAGAGAGAGAGACTAATTAAGTGAATATGATTGTAATGTTGGTGTGAATGAAGCATATTAAGGAAACTGATTTGTGTTTGACATGAAAGTGACAGCTCAAGACATTTTAAAGTTGTCATTTTCATTTCTGATAAACCATTATAGCTAGAGAAATTATTATTACCGAGCTTGATTTAGTCTATTAAATCAAAATAGAAAGAAAAATTAATTTTTACACTCCGTAACTATACATTAGCTTTTGAGCTCATATATATAGACATTGCGCCAATGTAATTGTGCAGCTCATCCAAATTGCGCCAAAATTGCGATATATACTTCATCAAAATTGCGATATATACTTCATCCAAAGTGCAGCTCATCGATTTCGCCTTGATCAGGATTAATAACCTCAAACTAATATTTTCAAGTTGAGATCCTGCTTCAAGTTGCAGATGCATAAAGACGCATGAGATGCATATAACATGAAATTGAATGGACAATAAAGGGAACTAAAAAATAAAGAGTTGAAACTTAATTACTATACTATGTTTGCCATAACCCTTGGAAACTTTTAGAATGTTGCCGAGATCAACATAGCCATTAGCATCCACCTATCGATTGAAGAAGTCATCGCAAGGAAACCAAAATGGCGTGAGAATTGATAAACTGCGTTATTCGAAAATAGCATATAATCTTTTTGGTGTTTCTTCCAATCGTGAAAGGACATTGTTGCCCTTATTTATATAATAATAGATATAATGACCCTTCTCTTAATTTATGGTTGACTTGCTATTAAGAATTAATTCGATTGATAATTGATTTTGGTGACTCTTAATATGCCCCTAATTTTAATGATGTTTGCATCTCCATTTTCCTGAACTCTTAAAAATTAGAGTTAACTTTTTCTTTGTTAGACTCTTTCGTGGTATTATATTGATAAATTTTTTAAACTGCCAACCCTTCATATACCATTACAATTAATTGTGATAAGACATAATCTACTTGACTCTTTGTTTACTAAAACTTTCTTATAAATCGGTGTGGTTAGTGATTAGACCAAAACACTCAGAACATAGGCATGATGAATCAGATGCCAGTCATGGAGTTTCAAGAATTAACATCAACTTTTTCTACTCCCGCAACCCTTCATGTCTAAGTTTTATTTAACATCAAATTTTTTGAATAGGTTGATCATCTCTATTACATACTGAGATTAGGTGGAGATGACTTGGGAGGCCGAGACACTTTGGAATCCAATCCCTTCTCAAATGCACGTGTGCGTTGTTTTAATTTCTAGACCCGGGAGATAAGATTCAATTTTTGACCCAAAGGGTGACAGTGGTAATGGCTTGAATGAGAGTTGGAGGCAGGAATGCTTGACAAACTTTAACAAGACGGCATGCAGAGCTAATATTGGTCATAGAGAATGACAAAATGGGATTTATTTTGTAGAGGAAGTGATATGATATAATTATTTTAAAATTTTGATTTGAAAATAAATGATATTTTAATTCCTCTTTGACAAACTTCTTCTTACATGAACGCTACCATTTTCATGTTTGCATCAAATTTAATTTTATGTATAGTAATATATTATTAGCAAGCATTGCTAAATAGTAAAATATTCTTAGTGAGTATTGAATTTATAGTAATTTTTCAGTAATTCTTAATATATATATATATATATATATAAATATATTAATTTTTGGTAAGGGTAAAATGCACAAACACCCATGTGTTTATGCGAAAGAGCTAAAAAAAACCTTGGTATTAAAAGAATAACCCAAAAGCTAGCCCCCTCTAAATTTGTAAAACCAACACAAACCCCCTTGGGTGTGGATACTATGTTTGTTTTGACAATTAGTACGAATTCTTTTATAATATATATAGGTTCTTATAAATCAATAAATTTGATCTTTGTGGATAATAAACTCTAAAAAATCAATCAATGAAAAAATCATATGTTATATTCAATTTTTATAATTTTTAATACTTTGTTTTAGTACTCATATTAATTATTTATATATGAAATTTAGTAACCTCATATTAACTTAATCAGAAGAAATACTTTTTATTTAAAAGGACGTAACTGTATACTGACTAATTTAATTTGTTTTGTGTTATTCCCAATAGATTATATAATGTAATTTAGGCTTTCTAACTTAAAAGTAAAGGGAACGTTGGTCTTTAACATATAAACTTTATGAAAAAATAAAGAAGGAGATTCATATCATTATATCAAACACAATAATTGGGAAAATTCTATGCTGGGCCGAGACCAATTATGGACCGTTGGATCTCCCCAAGGGGGGGATGTTAAATTGGTAAATGACCCCCCCCCCCCTAGTGGGGGTCCAACGGTCATGCTGGGCCCCAGCATAGAATGGCCCCAATAATTGTGAGTGTCAAATGTTCATAGATCAAGGCACAATTTTTTTTATTATAATTAATTTCACTTTTCTCAGTTTAACTTTTTGCTCCATCATTAAATTTTTATAATAATATCAGAAGAATTGGATGTTTACGTACAACACACGTACTTTATGCTAGTAAAAGCAAAATGATGAAAAAAATACAGACCTTTTTTGCATGAAAAGTTGCGCGTGGCCATCTTAGTGTAAGGGATTCTTCAATTTTAAATGTAAAATAGCGCATAATATGCGCGTATAAACAACATTAAGTGTGCTGCAGGTGCTTAATTGGTTCAAATTATTAGTAAAACAAATCATAAGTACGTTAAATAAAGTTTCGAATTTCGATTTATCAGATAGGTATATATGGGATAATTGAAAATACATGCCTGAAACTCAACTGGACATTAACACGATACATTAAATAAGAACTTCTTCAATCTCATTCTCAAATATCACCATCCATTATCCTGTCAGCTATCTCAGACTCCAAACTGTTGTCAATCCCTACGCCTCCGATCCGCTTTCTCCTCTTTGGGTTCATCTATTCTCTGCAAACCTTCACCAGAAAAACTTTTTAGAACATCTTCAACTTTACTTGGGTAATAGTTCAGTAGCAGTAACCGTCATGGTTCAAAGTCGCGGTATTGGCGATCATATCGGTGGACACTGTTCCATATCGGTCACGGCGTATCGGGATATTATCGGGCGATACGATACAAAAGCATTATAAAATGCTCGAAAAATTCTAAAAAATAGTAAAATTAGAAAAAAATGTAAATAACACAAATTGCTACTTTTTGAAACATATTAAGAGTTTTTACTACATCAACCATCAAAGAAGTTTTTTTGAATGTCACTTAACCGTCCATAAACACACGTGTACCCCTATACAATTTGCTAATGAATGTCCGCATATACCAACTCTCTCACTTTCAGAGTTCGTCGCCAAGTCATTGACGGACTGCCACATAAATTAGCCTCAAATAAAGATGAATATGGGAAATAATTAATTCTGAATATTCAAATGGCAAGGTGCTCGGGGTTGTTCAAGATACACAGTCATCCAATATTCAAGATACACAGTCACTCAAATTTCTCGATATCGCCGATATTATCAATATATCGGCCGATAATATCCGATACCGGCGATATTATCATGATATCGTCGATATTATCGGCCGATATCCGATAATATCGGCGATACCATATACTAGTGGTAGCAAAACGTATCGATGGATATTGTCGGATCGGACCCGTCCGATCCGATTACGTATTGGCGATATCATCGGATATTGGTCGATACTTTGAACCATGGTAGCAGTTCCTCTGATGGATACATATATATAGAGGTTTAATGTCGGTCCCAAGCGACGCCCCAAAACCCTAATGTAGCCTAACCTGAAATTTGCCAGTGATCACTAGGGTGTATGCGGTGAGGGTTTGGCAGGTTTTTCTGTTTTTTCGGCCCGGCCCGATGTTTTGCGGTTTTGAATTCTTTAACCTAAGACCGACCCAACAAACATTGAAATCGCACTTCATAGTCCATTTCGGTTAGGGTGATTTTTGTGGTTTAGGACTCTTTTTTTTACGTAAGTTGTCAATCAAGTGTTAAATTACATATGCATTATTTAAAGTTTTATATTATACTAGTAAACAACACGTGCGTCGCAGGTGAATCATATGATCTCGTTAATACAATTCATATACATCGCTGTTGTTCAACTTGATAAATCCAAAACTTGAACAAAACTTAATTAATGAATTACTAATTAATTAATAAACTATAATTATTTAAAAAATTAAAAATAATATATAATATTTTATTATTATTTCTTTCAATTATTATTTGTAATAATCATATTATTTAGGGATTGCATTGCGCGAGAATCACATGCTCTCATTAAATAATCCATAATGTTTAATTTATAAATTGTACATATTCAAAGAAGCAATTTAACTAAGTGACTTATTGTTCAATAAACTGTAATCATTTGATCGTCGTCGACGATATCTTTTCGAATATTCCATCCGAACTTGTCAAAAATTGTGCACTTTGCACACTATAGTTTGACATTTGTGCACCGCCACTTCCCATTCAATATATAATAGGTGCACTTTGCACACCTTGACTCGAACGGAACATTTCAAAAGATTCTGTTGGGAAAGTCCAATGGACTGAAGTGTCACTCTCACTGCTAACAAATGTTGGGTAGTCATGTGATGAAATTAATAGATTGGAGACTAAAATGCTCTCAAGAACATAGGTTGTGGTTGAAAAATATTTTTTTAAAAAAATAAAAAAAATAAAAATTAAAAATTCATTATTCTTTGACTTATATATACAATTGTAATTAAGTCAAATATGAGGTTTTATTTTCTTTATATGTAATGTCTAAATATTTTTGAAGTAGTGACTAAATTAATATATTAGACACCAAAGATGATCTAACTAAGACATGCCACTATAAAAATATTCATTCTATTAAAAACTGACTATTATAAGTAAAATTATTTGTATTGGTCCAACTTTGGGAAAAATCTTGGCTAAATTGTATTGTGTGTGGTCCCTACACACACTTGTGTGAAAAAGATAGACACAGATTGCACACTCGGACTCTTGGACTTGGTTTGACATAAAATTACCCTCCAACTTTGTGTAAAAATTAGTAAGTCAATAATTAATATGTGTAATCCATAATGAAAGTGTACTAAATTTTATTTTAATAAATATCAATTTTAAAGTTCAGATTTCCAAACAATCTAATAACTAATATACTCTCCTACTTGTTAAGTATTTTTTTTCTTACCCACATATTTCTATCCAATATATTTTTTATCGGTAATAAAGTAATATACTCTCGCTATTTGTTAAATATTTCATTCTTACCGCGACACACTTCTATATAATATATATATAAAATTAAAATTAATATAAAATAAAAAATAAATTAAAACTAATAAAAATTAAAATTAATTAAGATAATAAAAATTAGAAAAACTAATTGAAAAAATAAAAAATAAAAAAGATTAAAATTAATTAAAATAATTAAAATAAAATATAAAATAATTAGAATAATAATAAAATAAGAATAAGAAAAAAAATAAAAAAAATAATAAAATTTAAGAATTTTAAAATATAAAAATTTATCTCAAAAATTCAAAAAATAACATCTCCATGCTGAATTGAAATATTTAGTTTATTTTCCCTAATTTTTAATTTCTTAAAAATTATTTAACAGATTTAAGAAATTATTTTCCTAGCTTAATTAATACTCCCTCCGTCCCAAAAAGGATGTCCACTATTCCACTTTTGTCTGTTCCAAAAAGATTGTCCCTTACTTTAAAAAGTAAATTTTTATTAGTTAAGTGTCTATTATGCCCTTGACTTTATATCTAATGTTTTAGCATTAATATCTACCAAAAAAAATTGTTTTAGTATTAATTCCTTTTATATATATAAACTCATTAATTTGATTTTGGTAATATAACCAAAATAGTCCTAAATTTCCATAAACAAAAAAGTAGGTATGGAATCTGGTAATATGTAACCTCCCAATTTACACTAAATTTCTATGTATATGGTACTTTAATTTAGAAGTAATTAATAGGTATACAACACAATTAGGAAAGCTTGATTGTAATATATAAACAATAAATATTTTATTAATTTGCATAGAGGGTAATTTGGGGATAGATACCTAAATAATTGACTTTTCTTAATTCTTACAAAAAGTCAAATGAGACATCCTTTTTGGGACGGAGGGAGTATATAATTTAATTTGAGATCTAATTTCTAATTAAATATTTTGTATTTATTAAACAAACATGAGTAATTAGTATTTAAATTTTTGTTTGTTAGAATATACGATTAGTTTAAAATATATAATCTGAAATATTTTCTAATTTTTAGATTTTTTTTTTTAGAATTTCAATTTTTTTAAATATCTTTTTATTTGTTTAAATTGTTTGTATCCATATCAGAATTTAAAATAAACCAAAAATTTTAAAAAATGCGACTTAGGATGAATAGAATCTGAAATTGAGCATTTCTCCCCAGAATAAGGTCACGTGCATGGCATGTGAGCTTTCTGTCTGGTTTTGACGGTGCTCTAACGGCCGGGACGAAAAGTGTTAAAAATTACAACATTAGGGACCAATTTTATTGAATCCAACAAATGGGGGATTAAAAGTGTTTTAAGTGACAACATTAGGGACTAAAACTGTATTTTTCCCCCATTTTTCACTTCAGAAATAAATTACATTTAGCCCGTATTCTTCATTGTGTCTAATGTCTATGACATATTGTCTTCTAATAAGTTTTAGATATCATCTTATCTTTTCTGTTATTCAGAATTATAAGAATTTGTTAGTACTTATATGTGAAAAAATAAATACAAAATAGAAACATCAAAAGATTATGTATTTAATTCTAAATTGAATTTGATCTACCAAACTCCCGAAACAAATAACACCAAATCGGCAACTTCACCAACTGAATTGTGCTTCCTGTTGGATCAAAACTTCACAAACGTATCAAAACAGATAATAGATGAGAAAAAAGATTATATCGAGGCGCGAGAGAGAACTCTCTATCCTTAACGCTAAATTGCCCCGCCAAGGTGGTACGGGTATATGCAATAAACGTCCCAAGATACAACGATATACGTTCTAAAAACGAGACCACTTCGAATTTAGAACCACCGAACTTTAGGCAACTTAGAACTCTTGAGAGAGAGAATATATGAGAATGAGAGAAATTGTAAGCAATGGAATGCTTGGTGTTACTTTCCATTCAGCTGGAGGGGGCTTTATATAGCCTCCAGAATCAGAAAAAATTAAATAGGGGCATTGAATCACCTTCAATTCTGACTTGAAACAGCAGGACAGTTTCTGCTGCCAACGTTCGAATGTTGCACCTTCAACGTTCGAACGTTGGCTTGTAACAGAAAAATCCAACGGTCAGGACCAACGTTCGAACGTTACCCCCAACGTTCGAACGTTGGATCTTCTAGAAGGTCCATTCAGATTTGAATAAAAAAGTGGCCAACAATTTTATTCAGGCCCAATTTAATTAAAGCCCAATTTTGGTTGATGGATCAAGAGGTTTATTTTGTGGAATTCATTTTCTCCAAAAAATTAATATATTGCAAGCCCAAGCCCAATGCTCAGAGCCCAATACAATTCAAGCCCTATCCTTGTCCAAAGCCCAAGACCCAACCCACGACCCGGACCCAAGCCCGAGCCCGGTCCGGTCCGGTCCGGGCGGGCGGACGGACGGCGGCGGTGCGCGCGCGCGCGTGTGGTGGACCGGACCATGGCTAGGTCCTTCCCCCTCACAAAGCCCACAAAAATCTTATGACCCAAAGGGCCAACCCTTAGTTTCAAGGCAATGGTTTATAAACCATCCCAACCTTTGATCCATATTCCATGTGGGATAACCCACTTCAAACACCCCACTTTAGCACTTAATTTCTCATTCATTTTTAATCCGATTTGAGAAATTCGAAATGCTAAACTCATCTACTCGAAATGTAGATTAATATTATCCAATAAAATTTCGTATCCCGAATACTTACGGTGTTCGAATTTCGTATGCAAAACTCGTGTCTAACACACTTTTCATAACTAATAACCAACAATCCCCCACACGAATGAAATTAATGCAATGCATGATCTCAAGAGTTCAGACGAAAATTTATCACATCAGAAGAGGTGGCTTTTGGCTTTGAACCTTTCTTAGTGAGATATCATCGGATTTACTAGGCTCCCCAATGAACATGATGTCTTGAATTGGTCAGCCGTTCGTGTAAAACCAGACAATGATATTCACATGATAAATTCTCAGTTGCTTTAGTCCTCACTGTGGGGTCCATTTTGGCCGTGGCACCCCTTCTTGGATTCATAAGTATTTACATTTTACTCAATGTTGAGGCGGCCTACACCTCACACTTACATAGGTGATCTCCTATCTAAGAGTATCCTACCATACTCCACTTCATTTTTCATGACAGTATAGGAATCATTAAAAGTTCCAAACTTAGCCTTTGCTACATTTGTAGGATGCACTTCTTTATCCTAGGCAATGGGTTTGGAGTTAAAACTCTTAAGTGTCTTACTGAATTTTCACAACTTAGTTGTCCCATTGAACCATGATCTTGGGATCTCCAGTCAACATGGTTGGGTTACCGCTGTGTCCATTCTTGAATTGTAGACTTTAATCCCATTCCTCTTGATAGGCAGTATATTTGATCTCTAGGCAATCCTTTCGTCAAAGGATCTGCAATATTCTCCTTTGATTTCACATAATCAATGCAAATAATCCCATTAGAGATCAACTGCTTAATGGTGTTATGCCTACGACGAATATGTCTAGACTTACTATTATATATACTACTCTGTGCCCTTCCAATTGCCGACATACTATCACAATGAATCAAAATCGAAGGCACAGGTTTTTCCCAATAGGGAACATCTTCTAAGAAATTTCTTAGCCACTCAGCTTCTTCACCAGCTTTATCTAAAGCTATGAATTCTGATTCCATCGTGGAACGGGCTATGCAAGTTTGCTTAGAAGATTTCCACGACACTGCTCCTCCACCAACGGTAAATACATACCCACTTGTGGACTTAGAATCGTTCGTGTCTGATATCCAATTAGCATCGCTGTATCCCTCTATTACAGCTGGATATCTTGAGTAGTGTAATCCATAATCTTTAGTATACTTTAAATACTTAAGAACTCTAGTTAAAGCATTCCAATGCTCTACACTAGGATTACTCGTGAACCTACTCAACTTGCTCATAGAATAAGCTAGATCAGGGCGAGTACAATTCATGATATACATCAGACTCCCAATGAACCTAGCATATTCTAACTGCGATACAGGTTCGCCATAGTTTTTGCGTAGATGAACGCTCAAATCCACTGGCGTCTTGACTGGTGCACTATCGCTTGGAAGGAACCTTTCCAAAACCGTCTCAACGTAATGAGATTGCAATAAGACTAGTCCTTCAGAAGTCCTCAGGATTTTAATTCCTAAGATGACGTCTGCAAGTCCCATATCCTTCATGTCAAAGTTCTTCTTTAATATTCCTTTAGTATTCATGATGATTTCATAATTACTACCCATTATCAACATGTCGTCTACATATAGACACACTATGACGTATGCGTTATGTGTTTGTCTAACATACACACATTTATCACATTCGTTGATCTTGAAACCATTTGATAACATCGTGCTATCAAACTTTTCATGCCACTGCTTTGGCGCTTGTTTAAGTCCGTATAGCGACTTTACAAGTTTACATACTTTCTTTTCCTTTCCAGGAGCAACATACCCCTCGGGTTGTTCCATATATATTTCTTCATCTAATTCTCCGTTCAGAAACGCAGTCTTAACATCCATTTGATATATCTCAAGGTTATGCAACGCGGCAATAGCGATGAATAATCTTATAGATGTTATTCTCGTTACTGGAGAATAAGTATCGAAGAAATCAAGACCTTTCGTTTGTCGGTATCCTTTGACTACCAAACGGGCTTTATACTTATCAATAGTTCCATCAGTCTTATACTTTCTCTTCAGAATCCATTTACAGCCTAAAGACTTACTTTCCTTTGGAAGATCAACCAACTCCCAGGTATGGTTGTGTAAAATAGACTCGATTTCACTATTAATAGCCTCTTTCCAGAGTTGAGCATCTGGACCGGACATATCTTCCTTAATCGTTCTTGGCTCCCCTTCTAATGTATATGATACAAAATCGGGACCAAATGATTTTGGAACTCTTGCCCTTTTGCTACGACGTGGTTCTTCATACCCGGGATTAGAACTACTCGTAGACTCATCAAATGTTCTTTTAAGAGGAACTTTCTCGTTTCTTTCCTTACTTGGAAAGACATCCTCGAAAAACGAAGCATTTCTAGATTCCATGATAGTACCTTCATATATCTCAGATATTTCTGATTTATGTACCAGAAATCGATAGGCGCTACTATTAAGTGCATAACCTATGAATATGCAATCAATAGTCTTAGGCCTTATCTTAACTTGTTTGGGTTTGGGTATTTCAACCTTAGCCAAACACCCCCACACTTTGAGGTACTTGTAAGAAGGCTTTTGACCTTTCCAAAGTTCGTACGGAGTCTCACTCCTACTTTTGTGGGGAATCTTGTTAAGGATATAATTTGCAGAGAAGATCGCCTCCCCCCACAAATTCTGCGGTAATCCAGAATTTAGCAACATCGCATTCATCATTTCTTTGAGAGTGCGATTCTTGCGTTCAACAACGCCATTTGATTGAGGTGAGTATGGTGCCGTCGTTTGATGAATTATTCCAAAGTTGGTACAAAATTCATCAAAAGGCAATCCGTATTCTACACCTCTATACTTCGGATAGCTTTTATCCGTTTTTCAAGTTGATTTTCAACTTTCGTTTTGTAATGTGTAAACGCTCCAAGCGCTTCGTCTTTACTTCTTAGTAAATACACATAACAATACTTTGTGCAATCATCTATGAATGTAATGAAATACTTTTTCCCACCTCTAGTTTGCACAAACTTCAAATCACAGATGTCACTGTGAATAAGTTCTAGAGGTGCGGTGTTTCTTTCCACTGAAGGAAACGGTTGTTTGACTAGTTTTGCCTCAACACAAATTTCACATTTATGTTCATTTTCAACTTTAAAAGTTGGTAATAAGTTCAAGTTGACCAATCTTCGAATAGTATTATAATTTACATGTCCTAGTCTAACATGCCACAAATTAGAATACTCAAACAAATAAACAGAATTCTCAATACTTTTATTGCTTTCATTTTCAATTACAACAGAGCGGATTACATTCATCTTGAAAAGGCCCTGATCAAGGTAACCTTTTCCTATATAAAATCCTCTCTTTGTTAAAGAAAATCTATCAGCCTCGAAGACTATCTTGAACCCATTCTTGACCAAAGCCGAACTGGATACCAAATTCTTGCGAATCTCCGGAACATGCAGAAATTCAGTCAATGTCAGTTCTTTGCCTGAAGTCATCTTCAGCACAACTTTCCCCATTCCAACCACTGGTGATGTGGCTGAGTTTCCCATAAACAATCTCCGTCCATCAGTTGGGGAATAGGACGAGAAAGCATCTCTGTCGGAACAGATGTGGCGAGTAGCCCCAGTATTTATGAACCACTCCCTCGGGTTGTCTGCCAGATTGGCTTCAAACACGACGGCAGTGAGATCAAGATCAGTCAGATCGATCGGCACCTGGTGATCAGACAGATCGTCGATCATCTCATTGATGCCCTTGACATCATCTTCAGCCAAGTGCACCTGGTTCTGCACTTGATTCTTGCCTTTGTTCTGATTCTTACCAGAACCTTGCCCTTGAGACTTATTTTTCTTGAGCTCTTTGCAGTCTCTAGCCCAGTGACCAAGTTGGCCACAGTTGTAACAGCCGTCTCTCTGTTTCAACTTTCCTTTCTTTTTCTGGGAGTTCCCTTTGGACTTCCCTTGAAACTTTCGTTTTCGGAATCTCTACGATGTTAGCCATCCCCTGCACAGGAGGCCTCTTGTCAGAAACCCAGTTGTCTTCCTCAATTCTGAGTCGGACGACCAAGTCTTCTAGACTCATCTCCTTTCGCTTGTGCTTCAAGTAATTCTTGAAATCTCTCCAAGACGGCAGTAACTTCTCAATGATAGAAGCTACTTGGAAAGATTCACTCAAAGCCATGTCCTCAGCATGAACTTCATGAATTATTATCTGAAGCTCTTGGACTTGACTTGTCACGGACTTAGAGTCCACCATTTTGAAGTCTAAGAACTTTGCGACCACGCACTTCTTCAGTCCGGCGTCCTCAGTTCTGTACTTCCTGTCCAGTGCCTCCCAGAGGCTTTTGGCAGTCTTTACCTCTATATACACGCTGTAAAGCAAATCACTTAATCCACTGTGTAGGTAATTCCTGCAAAGGAAATCACCATTAATCCAGGCATCATATGCCATCCTCAGTTGACTATCAGTTGACTCAGCTGGGACATAGGGAACATCTTCCCTTAAGTACCTTGCCATGCTAAGAGTCGTGAGGTAAAACAACATCTTTTGTTGCCACCTCTTGAAGTCAGCCCCGCTGAACTTTGTCGGCTTTTCAGCCTGCGCCGGTATAACCGGATTAGACATTGGAGCAAATGGACGGACCGGAGTCGAGCCAGAACCGGAACCAGGGCCCAGCCCTGAACCAGAACCTAGCCTGGCACCCCCACTAGAGCTAATGCCAAATTCGGAGGCAGGACCCAGCCCTGAACTGGAACCAAAACCAGAACCTCCACCGGAGCCAATACCGAGACCTAGGCTAGCACCCGGTCCAAGACCGAAGTCAAGAGTAGTGCCATCAACATCTCATATATTATCCATTTGAACAAGTGACAGCTTTTGAACAACAAAACAAAATTTAGCGTTAAGCTTGTTGGATCAAAACTTCACAAATGTATCAAAACAGATAATAGAGGAGAAAAAAGATTATATCGAGGCGAGAGAAAACTCTCTATCCTTAACGCTAAATTGCCCCGCCTAGGTGGTGCGGGTATATGCAATAAACGTCCCAAGATACAACGATACACATTCTAAAAACGAGACCACTTCGAATTTAGAACCATCAAACTTTAGGCAACTTAGAACTCTTGAGAGAGAGAATATATGAGAATGAGAGAAATTGTAAGCAATGGAATGCTTGGTGTGACTTTCCATTCAGCTGGAGGGGGCTTTATATAGCCTCTAGAATCAGAAAAAATTAAATAGGGGCATTGAATCACCTTCAATTCTGACTTGAAACAGCAGGACAGTTTCTGCTGTCAACGTTCAAACGTTGCACCCTCAACGTGTTGGCTTGTAACAGAAAAATCCAACGTTCGAACGTTAGGGGTGCAACGTTCGAACGTTGGATCTTCTAGAAGGTCCATTCAGATTTGAATAAAAAAAGTGGCCAACAAGTTTATTCAAGCCCAATTTTGGTTGATGGATCAAGAGGTTTATTTTGTGAAATTAATTTTCTCCAAAAAATTAATATATTGCAAGCCCTATCCTTGTCCAAAGCCCAAGACCCAAGACCCGGACCCGGTCCGGTCCGGGCGGGCGGACGGATGGCTACGCGCGCGCGCGTGTGGTGGACCGGACCATGGCTAGGTCCTTCCCCCTCACAAAGCCCACAAAAATCTTATAACCCAAAGGGCCAACCCTTAGTTTCAAGGCAATGGTTTATAAACCATCCCAAAATTTGATTCATATTCCATGTGGGATAACCCACTTCAAACACCCCATTTTAGCACTTAATTTCTCATTCGTTTTCAATCCGATTTGAGAAATTCGAAATGCTAAACTCATCTACTCGAAACGTAGATTAATATTATCCAATAATATTTCGTATCCCGCATACTTACGATATTCGAATTTCGTATGCAAAACTCGTGTCTAACACACTTTTCATAACTAATATCCAACACTTCCAAGGGCAATTTTTGCTTGAAAGTTGAAACTCCCACATGCTGCAAAATGTGGGTTCAAGAATGTCATATATTTGAGATCAAGCTCCTCCATATCCACATGAAAATTGTGGCTGTGTTTGTTTTTATTTTGAGGTTCTTCTTTTTTGTGAAAATTTTGGTGAAAAAGTTTATTGGGAGTTGTGTATTTTGATGAAAATGTGTTTGGTTTTGTGTTTGATTTTATTTTCAGAAGAGACAAAAGTTACTGTAGCAGTCAAATCATGTAAGTTTTTGTCTGAAAAGTTGTGTTTATAATTAGTTAATGATTGAAAAATATAATATAATATAAGTTTTAAATGATTAAAATATTATGGTTATATATATATATATATTATAGTTGATGTAATTAGTAGGCACCCTAAAGTAGACACAAATAGGAAGACAATAGTTGACAAATTTTTTGATCAAAAAAGTCCTTTTTGGTCAAAAAAACACAAAGCAAACAAGTTTTGGCCAAAACTAGTTTGAAAACAAAAACAAACACAGCCGTAATGTTGGTGTTGCCATCAACGGTGAACAACCAATGGACGATCCGTATCCCACAACGCCTCATCATGTTAACAACCTCGGATAACATAAGGAAGATACTAGTTCAAATATACAATCACATTTTAATTCAGAAACAAGTTACGACTTACGAACAACGAACACAATCACATTTTACTTCACGACTTATGAACATATGTAAGTCATTACAAATTTCTACCTCCTCTGAAAGTTCAACTTCCCAATACAAAATGCAAAAAGAGAAGCAAAAGCAATAGGGTACAAAATCAAAACTACAGCAACGAGGGGTAAATGATCATTGTTATATCCGAAATAATCTCTCAGAAAGATTGCTACCGTTTTGGTTTCTCCAAATACTGTAATTTCCTTCTTTATATCGCCAAATTGTGAAGTAAGCATGCCGTTTAATGACCAAGCAGTAGGATTCACATAATAAAACCAGATCCACCACTTAGGAATTTGCTGTATGAAGAACACAATTTAATCAGAAAGTTTTTAACAGTGATGCAATTTCCCCATGTTTTAATTAGTGGTAGTTGCATATGGTGTAACTGTAAAAGGCGAATACCATATATATAGTATCCTTTTTGCAATTATAAAGTTCATGACAAATTCCTATTTAAGAATTGTGCTTATTCAAGAGAACAAGAAACTTCTTGGTCTATTGAATCAAATACAGAGTACTGCAAAATGACACTATTGACAATTTTTACATATTGGATCTTCTATTCTGGTGTCACCCTCTATTTCATTTAGTATATGCACGCCGCGCCATGTGTACAAATATCTTCTTAAGATATACAGTGACGTGGATTTTATACAGGTGACTTGTGCATATCAAATGGAATACGAGTGAAACACAATTTTGGAATGGAGAATCTGTTGTGTAATTTCTATAAACTAGTAAAATGCACATGTCATGTTGCGCATGAAAAATAGTTTTTTGATTTATGTTTAATATTAAAATATTACTAACGTAAGGGTGATTATATTTATAAACAAATTCATGAAAAATGTGAAACCTTATAGAACAATGAAAACACAAAAATAAAAACAATACATTATTACTATGAGGTCAAAGGTTCACTTTATATGTTTGTTATATTCATCAAGTCATATTTTTTATTCACTGGAGTACTTTGTGTACCACAATATTAGTTCATTTTTACTTCAAAACTAAGATACAATTTTTTCGTAAACGAAATGTATGAACAATATCAAAAGTTATTGTAAAGAAAGAAAAATACTAACCGGGCGAGGAATCAAGAATCCAGCAAAAAGATTGAACATAGTGTAAAAGGTTGACTGTGAAATAGCAGCTACTGGAAAGCTTGGGGTTATCGAAACCAACAACATTCCAAGGTAAGTGAAATATAGCAGCGTACAAAACATAGCGTAGAAATACCAAAAGACCTTGTATGCAGACCAATAGTATCCAATCATCGGGTACGTGATGATTGTGAATGCAATTGCTTGGGCTAAGAGATACGGTATCTCGATTATTACCTACAAAATAAAGGAAGGGGGGTACACCAGTGAGATACTAGAACTCATGAATGGGAAAATCACATCTTGGTCTCATTCGTTACGAAATCTCACATTTAGCCTCGTAAGTTACAAAATGTTTGGCATTTAGTTCTAATGAAAATTTCTGTTCAAAATTTAAAGGTCAAAGAAATATGCTTCATTAATTTACAATTTTTTGGACTTTTTTTGGTAAGAATTTATACGAGAGTTGCATGTGATCTTGAATAGTATCCATGTATGAGTATTATCCATGCACAAATTATCCCAGAAAAGCCGGTAAAAGATGTTGAATAGCAAATCATATGAGTGCTAATAATTGAATTAGTGATGAAGATGAGTGCTTAAACATGCAATTGTCTCTATATAAGTTGTCATATAAAGATTTAGAAAATTCATTTAGATAAGTTTGAGATCAAAATTCAATTAAACCAAGGCACAAATAAAGTTACCTGAGAAGCTGAATAAGCCCACGAAGCATACATTCCAGCAAATTTTTCTCTATACAAAACAGTTCGCTCTGTGCTAACATAGGGCAAAACTGATGAGGAATTGTTTATGCCACAGAAAAGCGTTGAGGAGTACATTGAACCAAGCAGAGTGAATAGACTTTGTTGATTATTTCTATTAAAACAGATTACGAAAGAAGCAAAAACAACGTCGTTAGACCACTAAAGAAACATGGTGTGAATGAATAGACATAATTTAACTACTGAGTTCAAATGTTTGATTAATTGATAGGTGAAGGTATATCAAAGCAAATAAACCATGTTATCAAGCTTTGTCCAATATAGTGTACTTACATTTTCTTTCCTTGATCCCAGAAGAGAATGCCGAAAATAAAAGCTGCAAACAACATATGAAGTGAGCGCATCAAGTTGTACGAAGGGCTTCTCCAATAAGACCAGTGGTGCTTCCACAAGCATGTTTTGAATTGTCCCCAACCGTCTTGCGAGTATTGGGATGGAAAATGTAAATCTTGTGAACCAGAGGGTGGTGTACTCAGCTTCATTACAAGCTCTTTGTTATTCCTGCAAGAAATATAACGACGGAAAAAGAGGTTAGAAATGAGTAAATAAGTAAACAACTATATAAATTTACCAATAGAAATATATGAGTGTCAAAATATCATCACACAGCAAAAATTTTCACAAAAGGAAGTGTCTTAAAGTACATTTCTTAAAAAATATCCATCTAGTCTGTGCACAATAAATGCCTCCATAAAATCTTGTTAATAGCCTCTTTTACATTGCAAAAATATTGTAAAGTTAAACCTTCCATACTAAATTTTCCATAAAACTAAATAGTATTCACCATTGTTTATTCTGTCCAAGTATTAAAACAGGGAACAATGATCTTGTTTCATCTCAAACCACCCTCAGAAGGAAACATAAATTTTTCCACGAGGGCTCGTTTCAATTTCACATTTGTACACTTCAAATGTCACACACAATATATTCATCACTAACTTAATGAGAGCAACATGAATAGGTATTATCCACGGACTCACTTGTGTAGAGAAGAGTTCTTGTAAATCTGTCCGAAGTCTACACCAAGTTCAGCTTCTGAGGAAGTCGAAGTGACCTCCAACATCCATGTAGCAGGATTGTAGTTATCTCTAATTTTTGGCACACCCGAGATTCCCTATTATGAAGTTATTAAGGTAAAGAAAACTAAGCACTTCTCAGATAAGAGAAAAAAATGTCCTTCAAATAAAAAACATGGTCCCTTTGGAGGTATCCATTTCAAGGGAAGACTCACCTCAAAATATTCTATTACTGTGGAAGAGTGCTGGCCTAAGGGACCGCAATAGATCATGCGACCTCCAGCTTTCAATAGTAGTAACTATAATATTACACTCCTTCAGGTTATCATTACCCAACTTATATAAGAAAAAATATCTATATAATATAAAGTAATGTGCACCTACCTCGTCAAACGCTTCAAATATGTCAATGCTGGGTTGGTGAATGGTGCAAACAATTGTTCTTCCAGTATTGGCTATGTTCTTTACTGCCCGCATAACAATTGCTGCTGCTCTTGCGTCGAGTCCTGTTGTAGGCTCATCCATAAAGATAATGGAGGGGTTAGCAACAAGCTCCACAGCTATTGTTAGCCTCTTTCGTTGCTCGGTTGACAGACCATCAACACCAGGAAATCCGACTAATGCATCTTTAATTCCATCAAGCTCGATGGTTTCAAGAACTTCTTTCACAAATTTCTACCAATGCAAACAAAATTCAATTAATTTATACTAAGGGATTGTTCTATTTTTTGTCCCTCATCTTTGCCAATGGTAAGTACCAATGGAAATGCTTATATGTGCAACTCTGTTTCAATGAGCAGAGTTAACATTAATGAGTGAATTTTTCGAAATTTGTGAAAGGTTAAGAACTAATTTTGACAAGTGCCAAATTGAAGTGATCGAAACAAAATTTGTGGCAAAGATGTAGGACCAATAATGTAATTATCTCATTATGCTAATGGGGAATGGCGTAAACTACAATCGATATCCTCTATAACACAATTGTGTAACACTTTCTGTTACACACAGATGTACGACAAATGTATACTCGGCTGGTTAGATTGTGGAGAGAGAAAAAGTTGTGACGTGGAGAAAAATTTGGAAATTCTCTCTTCACATCCTAAGAACCTGTGCTTACACTTGTCATGAATCTATGCCTGTAACAAAAAATGTTACGCGGTTGTATTACAGAGGATTTGAACTAGTACAACTAAACAACAGTTTGACTCTTGAAATATGGAACCATACATATTTCGTCTCTGGATCAATATGGGGATGAAGACGTAGCCAAGCAGAAAAAATAACCGATTCTTCCACTGTGATTTGAGGAGAATGAATGTCAGTTTGTTCGCAGTAACCTGAAATCCTAGCAAATGTAGTTTGGACTTTAGGATACCCTCCAATTTTTATTTCTCCTTCCATGATGCCACTAGTCTTTCTACCAGAAAGTACGTCGAGAAGAGTTGTTTTCCCAGCTCCACTGACACCCATGAGTGCTGTAAGAACACCTGGCATGAATGCCCCCGTGATATCACAAAGAAGCTGAAGTTTCTTGTTAGTGAAACCGCGCTCCTTCATTGCCTAAAACATAACGAGGGAACAAACAACTCCATTTTATATAATTCTAATGTTTCTCTAGGCATGCATTTAGATGTAGTAAGTTGGCTTGTTTTCAAGTTTCATCATTTTTCTATTTGGTATGGAATTTATTCCACTATTTATTGACTAGGTAACAGTTTAGCTGAATTTGGCCAAAATTCAAAAGATTTGGAGATTTATTGTGGTTAAAAGTTTCACAAATCCCCAACGTGTTAAAGAATGGTAAATTGCAAGACACATTGGGGTTTTATGCAATTTACCTTGAAAATTCTCGAATTTTTCAAATTTCAGGACAAATTAAACTGAAATTTGCTGCTGGATCAATAGACGGTGGACTGGAATTGCGAAATGGATAGATAAAGGTTCAAACTTTAAAAGAGGTAACTTATCGGACCAAAAATGTATTTTTGTATGCTAAAACACAACGAAATTGAAATGCAAATGATTTCTTTGTTTACCGTAGGGGTTTCAACATAGTATTGCACATCTTGGAACACTATACTCAGAGGTTTAAAGGGTAAAACCATCCTGTCTGCAACATGTGACAAAAGATCCTCAAGTACATTGAGAAAAAGTATTAGAATAATTCAGCAGCATATAGTTCAATTTTCAGATAAAAGGCCATATATCTGCAAGAGATAGATTAAGGGAATACATCTAACCTTTATGAGTTTTTTCCGTATTGCTAGGAGGAGAAGTTTTCGAACGCTCTTCTGCCTGATCTATGTTATCCTGTTCTTTACTTTTTTGTAGCTTGGAAAGTTGTTCGCTGGAAATGATAGCACGAGAACCAGAAGCTGGTGCATTTTCGGAAATAAATAACCATTCACATTTTTTCGAATCATATTTAATGTAGGTTGCAGTTGAGTAATGTTCTTACATTTCATGAAACTTAAAGCCAACGTAAATCCAATGTTGAAGAGCAGTGTAAATGCAAACATGGCACCAATCGATAACCAAAAAAGATTTCCGCCAAAGTTTAACCCGTGGTCTTCAAGTGTTTGATGTCCTATTGTTGTATTTCCAGACAACTCCTTCATACAATTCCACAAACAAACAACAAAGCATATATATTTTGATATTAATAACAATATGACAATCAAGAAGAAACGTAGTGAGTTATCAATAACATGCAACATTTGTTGAGCAAGAACTTAAGAGCGAAAGATAAATTTGATATACGAACTCAACAAAATAATGACAACATCTTGCCCTTTATACGAGTCCGTTTTATATCATTCCCTCTAGCTTTATGAGAGAGAAATTAAAAATCAATATATAGGTAACTTACTCATACCAAGATGTATTTCTGAATGAGAAATACTATGTACCACCGATTTCACATCTCCTTGATTTAGAAAGTCTAGATTATTAAATGCATCAAAGTCACTTAATGCAATATTTTCTTGCCAACACTAGGGGATTTAAAAAAATGGCGGTATATAAACAGTATGTAGAATCGCTCTTTCTTAGCGACATTAAAATAGGAATGAAACAACTCTTGATACCATATGCTTACATTTTGCCATCTTGGAGCGAGAAATTCATTAGCAGAAAGGCCTATCTCCCCATATGACAGTGGAGAAACCCAAAAGGCCCATTTTAACCAAACTGGCATGGATGCTGCAACGAATTAGACATATTGCTTCAGTACATTCGAATTGTGCTAGTAGAGAAGTTGAGCTTGATAAAAAAATGTAAATATTTACTCACGTCTTGGGATAATAAAGCCACTGAACAGCATTACAAATAATATTGCCACACTACCAGCTGTTGTAGATGCAACCACACTCCGGAATATGGATGCCAAGAAACGGAACATAGAAATTGTGGCCATGTGTGCAGCAAATATTACCACCATCTGACGGAAAAATCTGGAAAAATGCTGATCCTTTTGTTTTAACTATGACACAGTATCAAGGGTGCGTTTGGCCAGCGGTTGAAAAGGTAAAATTGGCATTTGGAGACCAAACGCTATTTTAATGACCGTTTTTCCACTTTTCTATAATCCAGTTTGGACCTTTTGGCGTTACGAAACCATGTTTTACAAAGCTGAAAGTTCTAGCTTTTGCTATAATCAATTAAGCAAGAATCATTTACCCTATGATCAATTATGCAAAAACTGGCCAAACACACTCTAAGTATTCAAGTTAATGATCTTACTAAACAAAAATGCTAACCTCCCAGCCTCGGGGGTAAACCCAATTACGTAATAAGTAAGAGAAGTCCATACTACAGCTTCTAACAATGAGAGAGGAATCTTGAGAATGGTAGCTGGAATTGCATATGCCCAGGCTGGGTAAAAGTACAAGTCTCTCTGTTTATAGAAAACGGGAAGTCTTGCAACGGTCATAGCGAGCTCGGGCATTCCGTCAATGAGAAGAATTACGAGAGAAAAGAATAGAGCTCCGAAGTAATTATTGGCATGGACGAGATCAACTCCCATTTGTGTCCTTAAGAATACAGTCATGGTTATAGATGCAGTTATGACCAGCTGCAAAAGAATGAACAGGGTGAAACTGTGATATTTTTACTAGTAGCGGAAGTTATGATAATTTCTCAAACTACGACATGTTTTGCATATTAGGATTTCATGCGGGGCATGTCTATGTAATTTACTCTATATCAAAAGGAGGGGGGGGGGGGGGGTTCAGAAAATAATTTGGCTAACCTGAACAGATTTGAATATATAGATGAAAGAATTCCTTTTCATGAGAAGAAATTCTCTTGACATGCAAGCTCTAAAAAGAGTCCATTTTGGAAGTGAATACACACTAAAACTAATTGCATTCTTATGGCTCTTGGACTTATCAATTGGCATACAGAGTTCCTCACTTAGCTTCTTTCCATAAGGAGACTCCTTATACTTCCTCGAAAACATGTCAACAGACATGTAACGGTAAGACTGCTGAGTTCCTATCCAGTATTGTTCTTGATCATTTCTAGAAATTACCTGGAAATATTTACCAATCATATTAATTCAACTCCATTTTTTCACAAGACAAGATATTGGACAATGTTATGAATGTCTGCTATACTTGCCTCTTGTAGAAAATCGGCCACACCTTTTCTTTCAGGGCACTTAAATCCACAAGTACTGAAAAAATCTAAAGCATCATTTCGCGGTCCATGATAGACGATTTTGCCCTCTCCTATCAAAATAATGTCGTCAAAGAGGTCGAAGGTTTCCGGTGCAGGCTGAAGAAGTGAAACAAGTATTGTAGCATTTGTGATGTGCGCGAGCTGTTGAAGGCAACATATAATCTGATATGTAGTGGAGCTGTCTAGGCCGTTTGATATTTCGTCCATAAATAAAGCTTTTGTTGGTCCAACTATCATCTCACCTGCAGAATATTTTTTTTGTCCTTAATTATTTTGTATGTTCCTCAAATAAAAATGCTTGAAGTTGCAAAATCCAAAAATAAAATTTAGAATTGCTTATTGTCACATGCAGAGTATATATTTTTGCTCCTCAATTAATTTGTATGTTTGACAAAGAATTACCTGTTGTCAGTCTCTTCTTCTGACCACCAGAAATACCTATCCTCATGGCGTCTCCAAAAAGCGTGTCAGCACAGATGTCAAGTCCAAGAATCTGAAGAAATGTGGGAAGAATATGCAGAGTATGAACAAAAAAGTATCTAGATTTAATTGGTTGCTACAATTAGAAAGAATTAATACTTTTAATACGTAATCCGTTTGAAGAGTTGTCTTCTGTCCTTCCACAGAAATTGCCTGCACAAACGAATAGGTGTTACGACATAGCAAACATGTGACTGCAACAGCTCAAAGATTTGGTGCAATTTTTATATCAATTCATGCCAATAAAAGCGAGCCAAGATTTATTGGAGATTCATTCAAATTTTCATTATGAGGCACAAAAAGTACCTTCATGTAAGTATCTATATCTGGATCTGGAACAATTTTGGCTTCTTTCTCCCTTCTGGTAAGCTCAGCCATAATTTCTTTAGAGCAAGACAACATATCATACTATAATTAACAAACACTTTCAAGATACATAATAATTTCAAGTTTCGTCATGTTGCGTTTGAAACTTTGAAAACAAGGATTTGATTTTCAGGAAAGAAATTTGGAACTTAAAGATTTGAAATGCACCTTAATCATTGAAAGTAGCTCCAAAATTTTGAAATTCATTGTAATTTGAAATTATCAAACAAAATTCTCAATGTGAATTTCAAATAGGTAAATCCTTCGATCCAAACACAACCTCATATTAGATAACATACCTGCTCTGCTACCAATACCCTGACAGCGAGATGAAAAATCAAGTGTTTCTCTGACAGTCATTTCGGGGATATGCAGATCATATTGGCTTATATAAGCCGAAGTTTTCTGGGGTACAAACTCATCAAATTTGTATCCGTTATATAAGATATCACCACTAACCTGTTTCAAATAGGAAAATAAAAAAATGAGTTATGTTATTCATATTAGTTAGCTCCAGAAGAACTATAACTAGATTAACATTTCATTAGACTTAATAGAATAAGTTGTCTTTACTTGTTTGAGATTATATTTGAAATATGGTTCCATTATTTAGAAATACTGACAAAAAAAAAAAAAGACACCTTGAGTGATTTGTCCAAATTTCCTGATAAAGCTTTCAATAATGTAGTCTTCCCACACCCTGGAGGGCCAAGTAGTAGAGTCATTCTGCAATTTGAAAATACAATATTCAGATATATATATATATTCTGGACATCCTAACTGAATTATACAAAATTTGATGAAAAAAATGGGTACGGACCTTCCAGGCTTAATGATACCACTAACATCTTTAATAATGTCTATATGGGCTACTTGCGACGGCAATCCAGGCAGCCTAGTCATATCCTGAATTTGACAAACCAGATGGAAATATAGTAAAGCTGTTTTCGAAAATAATATTATTTGTACTACTAGTTAATTTTGTTCTGCCTACAAATACAGCATCTAATATTTCAATTCAATAAACTACACATATTCCAAATAAAAATATGTTCCTATCAAATATAAGCCATGCTTGCAAAAACTGAGAAGAAAAAACTGTTTCTGTGCTTTTGTTTATAGTTTGGTTTTCCCCCCTTGTGGCTCTGTTTCTTCAAAAAAATTTTACAAATTTTTAGCAATTTTACAAATTTTTCTAAATCCAGCACTTTTTTAAAAATACAAGCTTTTGCAAACAGACTTATAACAGGACACTAAAAATTTCGATAAAGCTTACCAAAAGAATGCTTTTCATAGAATTCCAAAGAGTCGGAAGGGGCTTTCCATAAACAACCTCACACTCAGCTTCGACGCTCAAATTTGTGTATCTGACCTCAATTGTGGGCAGCTTAACACCAACTCTAGATGAACACATTGAAAGAAATATTATCGTATTAACTTTAATAGTTGCATTTGCAACATGAAATGATGGTTGACTTATGAAGTAGAAGAAAAATCTTACTTATCTATTCTTTTCCTCATTTTGTGCAGAAGTTTGAGGTTGTCATGTTCGATGTGTTTAATGAGCTTCTCGATGAACAAATGCCTCTCCGGGGCACCAATCTTGGTAACATCAACTACCCTCTTTCCGTTACTTTTTCCATTTTCATTTTCATCGAATAAAGATGATCTCAGCCGTTCAAAAGTTGGCAGCCTATCTATTGCAGTCCACTGAGAGAGAACTTCTTCATCAAGCTTAACATCAGATGAAGAACTTAAGGCAGAGTTGCTCCGAAAACTCGATCCACGACGTTGAAATGATGATCTCAAGCTTCTTCCTATTTCGGATAACTCTTCTCTAAATGACTCTATTTCATCTCTCCCAATAAACTGATCCATTTCCTGTTTTAGATATTCTACTTCATCCAGCTTTAGATATGCATTATTTGAAAGATGAATAAAAACAAATGCAGTTTTTAGAACTACAGATCAACTGGCCTTTTATTTTCTTTTTCTTGCTTCCCAAGCTTTCTATATATCTTTTTTTATTTTATTTTATCATATCTTCTTTATTATTATTATTATTTTTTTGGTTGATCATATTCATAAATCTTGATGAAGTAAGGCAATGCATCATTCTCAATATTCTGAAGTTTCAGTGACGTAGTCTGTTGACTTTGGAGTTAAACAAATGCAACTTCAAACAGAAAAATGGCATTTCATTTAATCAAAACTCTATATAAATTGCTAAGTCTAACCACACATCAAAAGGCATACAACATCATTAAATTATACATACAACAATAGAAGTAAATATATATATATATATATATATAGCTATATGTTAAGCTTACCACGTATGTCAATATACTTGAGCATACGGAGAATAAGTCATATATCCCTGTCCCTGATGTATGTGTTATTTCTGGGAACTTCATATTAAAGCCAAGGGAGAATTACAAGTTTAGTCTAGTAGGATATAGCACATTGCAAGTTTCTTCCTTTAGTTACGGGTAGGGGTGGCAAATGGGTGGGTCGGGTCGGGTTTGGGTTGGGTCCATGATGGGTCCAAGTTCATGAGTCCAATATGGGTTGGGTCTGGGTTGGGTTGGGTTGGGTCCAACTAAGTTTTATATAAGGACCCAAAGTAGACCCAACTAGGACCCAGAGTGGACCCAATTTGGACCCAGAGTAAATCCAAAATGGAATCAAGTCATATAGAGTTTAGCACACATTTATACATACTTTCTACACACATAATACATTTTTTACACACACAACACACTTTTTACACATACTAAACATTTTTAATACATACGCAACACACTTTTTACACACATAATACATATTTTACACACTCTACACATATTTTGACACACACTACACATTTTGACACACACATCACATATTTTACACACACTACACATATTTTCACACACTACACACATTTTCACGCACTACACATATTTTCACACACACTACATATACTTTCACACACTACACACATTTTCACAGACACTACACATATTTTCACACACTACATATATTTTCACACACACATCACACATTTTACATACACTGCTCATATTTTCACACACACTACACATATTTTCACACACACATCACACATTTTACACACTCTACACATATTTTTACACACACTACACATGTTTTCACACACTACACATTTTCACACACACATCACATATTTTACACACACTACACATATTTTCACACACTACACATTTTCACGCACTACACATATTTTCACACATAATACACATATTTTCACACACTACACACATTTTCACACACACTACACATATTTTCACACACACATCACATATTTTACATACACTACACATATTTTCACACACACTACACATATTTTACACACACATTTTACACATATTTTCACACACTACACATATTTTCACACACACATCACACATTTTTCATACACTACACACATTTTCACGCACTACACACATTTTCACACACACTACACATATTTTCACACACACATCACACATTTTACACACACTACACATATTTTCACACACACTACACACATTTTCACATACACTACACATATTTTCACACACACATCACACATTTTACACACACTACACATATTTTCACACACACACCACATATTTTTCACACACTACACATATTTTCACACACACTACACACATTTTCACACACATATCACATATTTTCACACACTACACATATTTTCACACACACTACACATTTTCACACACTACACATATTTTCACACACACTACACATATTTTGACACATACTACACATATTTTCACACACACATCATACATTTTGACACACACTACACATATTTTCACACACACATCACATATTTTACACACACTACACATATTTTCACACACTACACACATTTTCATGCACTACACATATTTTCACACACACTACATATACTTTCACACACTACACACATTTTCACATACACTACACATATTTTCACACACTACATATATTTTCACACACACATCACACATTTACATACACTGCTCATATTTTCACACACACTACACATATTTTCACACACACATCACACATTTTACACACTCTACACATATTTTTACACACACTACACATATTTTCACACACTACACATTTTCACACACACATCACATATTTTACACGCACTACACATATTTTCACACACTACACACATTTTCACGCACTACACATATTTTCACACACATCACACATTTTTCACACACTACACACATTTTCACGCACTACACACATTTTCACACACACTACACATATTTTCACACACACTACACACATTTTCACACACACTACACATATTTTCACACACACATCACACATTTTACACACACTACACATATTTTCACACACACTACACACATTTTCACATACACAACACATATTTTCACACACAAATCACACATTTTACACACACTGCACATATTTTCACACACACACCACATATTTTTCACACACTACACATATTTTCACACACACTACACACATTTTCACGCACATTACACACATTTTCACACACTACACACATTTTCACACACACATCACATATTTTCACACCCTACACAAATTTTCACACACACTATACATTTTCACACACTACACATATTTTCACATACATCACATATTTTACACACACTACACATATTTTGACACACACTACAAATATTTTCACACACTACACATATTTTCACACACACATCATACATTTTACACACAGTACACATATTTTCACACACACTACACATATTTTCACACACACATCACGCATTTTTCACATACTCCACACATTTTCATGCACTACACACATTTTCACACACACTACACATATTTTTATGCACTACACATATTTTCACACACACTACACGTACTACAAATATGTGTAATGTGTGTAAAATATGTGATGTGTGTGAAAATATATGTAGTGTGTGAAAATGTGTGTAGTGTGTGTAAAATATGTGATCTGTGTGTGAAAATATGTATAGTGTGTGTAAAATATATGATGTGTGTGAAAATGTGTGTAAAATATATGATATGTGTAGTGTGTGTAAAGTATGTGTAAAATGTGTGATGGTGTGAAAATATGTGTATAGTGTGTGTAAAATGTGTGTAGTGTGTGAAAATGTGTGAAAATATGTGTAGTGTGTGCGAAATATGTGTAATGTGTGTAAATATGTGTAGTATGTGTAAAATGTGTGATGTGTGATGTGTGAGTGAAAATATGTGTAGTGTGTGAAAATGTGTGTAGTGTGTGTAAAATATGTGATGTGTGTGTGTAAAATATGTGTAGTATGTGTAAAATGTGTGTAGTGTGTGCAAAATATGTGTAATGTGTGTAGTGTGTGAAAATGTGTGATGTGTGTGAAAATATGTGTAGTGTGTGTAAAATGTGTGATGTGTGTGTGAAAATATGTGTAGTGTGTGTGAAAATGTGTGTCGTGTGTGTAAAATGTGTGATGTGTGTGTGTGTGAAAATATGTATAGTGTGTGTAAAATATGTGTAGTATGTGTTAAATATGTGATGTGTGTGAAAATATGTGTACTGTGTGTAAAATATGTGATATGTGTGTGAAAATATGTGTACTGTGTGTAAAATATGTGATCTGTGTGTGAAAATGTGTAGTGTGTGTAAAATATATGATATGTGTAGTATGTGTAAAATATGTAATGTGTGTGAAAATATGTGATGTGTGTGAAAATGTGTGTAGTGTGTGTAAAATATGTGATCTGTGTGTGAAAATATGTGTAATGTGTGAAAATGTGTGTAGTGTGTGTAAAATATGTGATATGTGTGTGAAAATATGTATAGTATGTGTAAAATACTTGATATGTGTGTGAAAATGTGTAAAATATATGATGTGTGTGAAAATATGTGTAGTGTGTGTAAAGTATGTGTAAAATGTGTGATGGTGTGAAAATATGTGTAGTGTGTAAAATGTGTGTAGTGTGTGTGAAAATGTGTGAAAATATATGTAGTGTGTGAAAATATATATTGTGTATGTGAAAATTTGTGTAGTGTGTGAAAATGTGTGTAGTGAGTGTAAAATATGTGAAAATATATGTAGTGTGTGTAAAAATATGTGTAGTGTTTGTGAAAATATGTGTAGTGTGTGAAAATGTGTGTAGTGTGTGTAAAATATGTGAAAATATATGTAGTGTGTGTGAAAATTTGTGTAGTATGTGAAAATGTGTGTAGTGTTTGTAAAATATGTGATCTGTGTGTGAAAATGTGTAGTGTTTGTAAAATATGTGAAAATATGTGTAGTGTGTGAAAATATGTGTAGTGTGTGTAAACATATATGTAGTGTGTGTGAAAATGTGTGTAGTGTGTGTAAAATGTGTGAAAATATATGTAGTGTGCGAAAAAGTGTGTAGTGTGCGTGAAAATATGTGTAGTGTGTGAAAATATATGTACTGTGCGAAAAAGTGTGTAGTGTGCGTGAAAATATGTGTAATGTGTGTAAATATGTATATTTGATATTAGAATTATTTATAAAATTTTTTTAAATATAATTTTTACATGTTGAACCCATTTAGGACCCAAGTTGGACCCATAGTGGACCCAAAATTTTTTGGACCCAACTCAAGTCTACCCAGCAAAAACTTCCTTGGACCCAACCCAACCCAAAACCTATTGGGTTAGGTTGGACCCATGGGTCCAAAACCATTTTGCCACCCCTAGTTACGGGATTGCAATATTAGTCTTCCGGGATTTAAAAAGTTACAACTTTGGTCCAGGAGTCGACAAATAAACGAAAAAATGTCCCATTGCAAGTTTCATTGGTCGTAGTTTATGTGATTGCCAAATTAGTCTCATGGTATTCAAAAAATTGCGGCTATGTTTGGTTATGTTTTGGGAAGGTATTTTGGTAAAAATTATTGGTGAAAATTTTATGGGGACACGTGCAATTTTGATGGGATTATGTTTGGTTATGTTTTGGGAGTTGTTTTTTTAGTGATTTTTTGGTGAGATAGTGTTTGGTTTTGTTTTCAGAGGGAACATAAATTACTGTAGCTGTCAAATCGTGTAAGTTTTTGTCTGTCAATAATTAAAAGTTATAATATAATATTGAGATTGTAATAATTATTATATAGATAAATATATATGTATATATGTATATATGTAGGTAATAGTAGTATATATAATATTGAGATTGTAATAATTATTATATAGATAAATATATATATATATATGTATATATGTAAGTAATAGTAGTGTATATATATATATAAGTAATAGTAGTTGATATATATACTTAAAAGAAAAGTTTATATATATACATATATATATATTTAATTACAAAATTATATTTAATTTACGAAAATTAAAAAAAAATTGAAGACAACATTTCAAATGTCGTCTTCAATTTTTTCATTTTTATTTTTTTATTTATGATATGTCGTCTTCTAATTATATAAAAAAATAAATATATATATATATATAGAAAAAATTATATTTAATTACAAAATTATATTTAATTTAAGAAAATTATAAAAAAGAAAAGAAAATTGAAGACGTTCAATTTTGTTTTTTTTTTCTTTATGAACAGTGAAGACGACATGGCACATGTCGTCTTCACTGTTCATTTTTATTTATTTTTTTAATTATGAAGAAGACATTTTATATGTCGTCTTCTAATTATATATATAAAAAATAATATATATATATATATATGTATAGAAAAAATTATATTTAATTACAAAATTATATTTAATTTACGAAAATAAAAAAAAAAGAAAATTGAAGACGACAAATGTCGTCTTCAATTTTCTTTTTTTTTATTCATGCACAGTGAAGACGACATTTTATATTTATGTTAACAAAATATATATATATATATATATATAGTGTGTGTGTGAGAGAGAGAGAAAGTGAGAGAGTGAGAGAAAGAGAGGAGAGAAAATGTGTCAGATAGAGTGAGAGAGTAAGAGAAAAAGAAGAGAGAGAGTGTGTCAGAGAAATAGGGAGCACAATCATTATTTTTTTTTTACCAAAAATTGACAACTTTCTTGGTGAAAAATTGTGTGATCCAAACATAACTTGGCCAAAAATTCGGACGAAAATGGGCTTGAAAACATAACCAAACATAGCCTGCAGTTTTGGTCCTAACTGTCAAAAAATAGACAAAAAAACGCGTGTGTTACTCACGCATCGTTAATTCAAAAATTTCTTTAATATAAATTCAAAATATACAAAAATCAAAAATTAAAAAATAGAAAAAAAGGACGGAAGGCCGTCTTCGTTCGCTGCCCCAACCCACCAGTCCGCCGTCCTCAAAACCACCACCGCCCTAAATCCCCCAACACCTAAACCCTCCACCACCACCATGCCGCCGCCTGAGAAGTCGAGTTCAGCGGCGGCGTGATACATGTCTTATACTTTTCTCTATTCTCAATTAAGTTAAAATTAGGGTTCACAAGGTCAATTGGAGCCAATTAATGAGCAATTAGGCATTTATTGCGGATTAGTTACGGTCTAAGATTTTATTTTTATTTTTTAAATATTGTATCTTATTAATATTTTTCTATTCTTTTTTTTTAATGAAACGGTTACATCATTACATCTGATATCAAATCAACAATTATAATCAGCAATTTTATATTACTTCCAACTTAACCTGCAAAATAGATGAATTAGATAAATAATATATAGTTGACATTGCAAATGATTTTGTTAACCTTTTCTGTCTTACTTCCATATTTTGAAGATGACAAAGTCCATGTTTCCTTCTAATCCCTTGCTTTCTTTTTGTTTTTAGTTACCCATTTTTAGCATTAATAAAAGTTCACTTTTCCCTGTGCGTTCTCTTAGGCCTATGTTTGGAATTGGATCAATGGATTTGCGCATGGGGATTTCTAATCCTCTACTCAAATCCATTCTTTGTTGTTTGACCCGAATTCTAAATGAATGAATTTCAAATCCATTTTAGGTTCAAGTGGATTTGAAGCCTATTTTCTAATGGATTTCAAATTCACTCTCACACCCTGTCATTTGAAATCAATTCCAACTAAAATCAATACACTTTTTACACATATAACACATTTTTTATACAAACTTCATTCTTTTTATATATACAACAAACTTTTCACACACACTACACAATTTTTTACACACACAACACACTTTTTACACACATTACGCAATTTTTACACACAATGTATACTTTATACACACACTGCACATATTTTCACACACTCCATACTTTTTACACTCACAATACACTTTTTATACACAAGACACGCTTTTTACACACAAAAAATATATTTTTTACACAAAATGCACATATTTTCACGTATACACTACATATTTTTTACACACAATGCACATATTTTCACACACACTTCATATTTCTTACACACATTGCTCACATTTTCACATTCACTACACATTTTTTACACGCACTCCATAATTTTTTACACACACTGCACATATTATCATACACATTACACACTTTTTATACACACTGCACACTTTTTACACATACTGCACATATTTTCACACACAGTTCATACTTTTTACATACACAACATACTTTTTACACACACTACACACTTTTTACACACAATGCACATTTTTTACACACAATGCACATATTTATAAAGTATGTATTTTGTGTAAATGTATGTTCGGAGAGTAAAAAGTGTGCAGTCTGTGTAAATGTGTGTTGTGTGTGTAAAAAATGTGCAGTTTGTGTAAATAGTCTGCAAAATGTATGTAGTGTGTGTAAAAAATATGCAATGTGTGTAAAAATATGTATTGTGTGTGTTAAAGTGTTAAGTGTGTGTAAAAAGAGTGTAGTGTGCGTAACAATTGTGTAATGTGTGTGTAAATATGTGTAGTTTGTGTAAAATGTGTGCAGTGTGTGTAAAAACTATGTCGTGCGTGTAAGAAATATGCAGTGTGTGTAAAATATGTGTAGTGTGTGTGCAATGTGTGTAAAAAATGTGTAATATGTGTAAAAAGTGTGCAATCTGTGTAAATAGTGTGCAGTTTGTGTAAAATTTATGTAGTGTGTGTAAATGTGTGTAGTATGTGTAAAAAATGCGTGGTGTGTGTGTTAATGTGTGTAGTTTATGTAAAGTGTGTGCAGTGCATGTAAAAAGTGTGTTATGCATTTAAGAAATGTGCAATCTGTGTAAATAGTGTGTTGTGCGTGTAAGAAGTGTGCAATCTGTGTAAATAGTGTGCAGTGTGTGTAAATGTAAAATATAATCTAACAACATAAATTTTAAGTCTTTATATTTAGACCTGTAAATTTTATTCTATCATTGCCACAAAAATATAATGTTCTCTTTCTAAAAACTAAGAAAACTTAATTTGTTGTCAAATTTGTTCAAAATTACCGTCATAGTTCACTCGAAAACATTATTGTTTGGAAAAGAACAAATTTATTTTATTAGCGGCACAATCAATTTCATAATGAGTAGAATATTTTATAAAAATTTTATTGGATAATTAGAAGAATGACATAAACTATGTTGTGGAATTTAACATATGCGTAGAGACCTGTATTTGTTTATTAGTTTCTATCTACCTATAAGTTTCTTTCTATTTGCAATACTGTCGTGCTTGCTCAAAACTAATTTTATTTTTATTTTTGAATTTTAAATCAGAAGATAATTTATCACATATTCCATAAATACATACTTACAATAATAAAGTACAAATATATTTGAGTAATTAAGAAGTCTTATATTATTTTTCAAATGAGGGGTATTAATGAGGGTGATTAATTAAATTAATATAATATATAAGCATAGATATATATATATATATATATATATATTGCCTGCTGTTGGGTGTGGTTTAACAGTTTATAAAAAAGTAAAACCAAACCTGATTGCAAAAATGCGATTTTTAGGAACTTAACCCATGACCAACCCACCAAATTGCAACCCGCCATTTGTGGTGCGATTTGGGTTAGACGGTTAACGGTTTGGTTAAACACGCATAGTGATCACCCAGGTGCCAGCTTAAATACGGAAAACTGTCTATCTGTATTTTTTCTTGTATTGTTCGATAATATCTTGATACGCCGCAATCAATGTGCAACAACACATGTCGATCTTATCACTGATACCGCGTCTTTAAACTATGTTTTAAGTGTGCACGAGAAATGAACGGAAAGAAGAAAACAATTAACAAAAAGCATGATAAATATTCACCTTCTTCAATGGAAATTCAGGTGAACTATTGTGCTATTGTGCAACTTTTTTATACTGTGCAACTTTCTTTTACGTAAAAACTTGATTTTTCCATACTGTGGACCGACACAAAAAACTATAACGTTAAGATTTTATTTTTCTTAATTCAAGGACAAATAAATTGAAAAAAAAAGGTCAATGAAGAGTTGTACAATCATCTCATTTGAGGGATTATTTTTTTTCAACCTCTAAGTCCAAGTCTAGTTCAGGATAATGAGAGTGATCGAGCAGCTGAAATAGAGAAAATGCCTTCTGCATGAGGGAAAGTAATAGAACGAAAAGTGCAACATGTTGAAGAAATAGTAACCGAGTTTCTGTCTAAGTCGAGGATTGCTTTTTTTTTTTAAGACTTTATTTGTACCCTTTACTGCTAGGTTTCGACAAATAAATCTCCCAAGATAAAACAGACAATACAATATTCAAGTAGCAGTTTTTTAATATTCTTGAATAGAGCAGATTTAAAGAAAAATGAAAATTATATATTTTAATGTAATGAAGTAGTAATTTCAGATTTAAGGGTTAGATATTTATAGGAAATGTAAAGTCATCACTGAAGAATCACATTGCTTCAGATAGGCTTTGTTGAACGAAAGGATTGCACCTTTTCGTTCAAGCTGAAGAGTTATGGCGCCAAAATTATACCATTTCGGTTTAACGGTCAAAAAGATTAAATTTTGACACTCAAATTAAATCAAATTTGTGACTTTTCCATATTTAAATTAAAATTTTCAGTAAAAAGATAGACACTCAAATTGAATCAACTTTGTGACTTTACCATACTTAAATTAGAATTTTCAGCAAAAAGTTAAACCACGACCACCGACGACAGGCGAGCACGGGCCACGGCCCGGACCGGCCTTGGCTGTGGTCCGCGGGTCACGGCGCGCGTGCGACTAGGTCGCGGTCTGATGCGGTGCATCGCACCGGGCGTGGGTGATTCCTCCACTCCCTTTTAGCTTATCAATTTAAGTATTCAAGAAATTACATGTATTATATACCCATTTCAATTTCCTTATTTTTTCTATGTGGGATAAAGAATTTCCTCATAAATGTTCCAGACAAGTTTCATTTAATTCTTCATTAACAATGAGTTAATAGGTTACATATTTAATACACCAACTTAACCTGCAAGATAGATGAATTAGATAAATAATATATAGTTGACATTGCAAATGGTTTTGTTAACCTTTTCTGTCTTACTTTCCTTATTTTGAAGATGACAAAGTCCATGTTTCCTTCTAATCCCTTGCTTTCTTTTTGTTTTTAGTTACCCCTTTTTAGCATTAATAAAAGTTCACTTTTCACTGTTCGTTCTCAAATCCATTCTTTGTTGTTTGACCCGAATTCTAAATGAATGGATTTCAAATTCATTTTAGGATCAAGTGGATTTGAAGCCTATTTTTTAATGGATTTCAAAGTCACTACCACACCCTGTCATTTGAAATCCACTCCAACTAAAATCAATAAACTTTTTACACATATAACATACTTTTTTATAGAAATTAAACTCCATTCTTTTTATATATACAACACACTTTTACACACATTCTATACTTTTCACACACATTGCACATATTTTACACACACAATACACTTTTCACACACACTACACATTTTTTACACACACAACACATTTTTATACACATTACACAATTTTTACACACAATGCATACTTTATACACACACTGCACATATTTTCACAAACACTTCATATTTTTTACACACACTGCACACATTTTCACATTCACTACACATTGTTTATACACACTACACATTTTTTACAAACATTTCATATTTTTTACACACTCTCCATAATTTTTTACACACACTGCACATATTATCACACACTACACATATTTTATATACACTGCACACTTTTTACACATACTGCACATATTTTCACACACAGTCCATACTTTTTACACACACTACACACTTTTTACACACAATGCACACTTTTTACACACAATGCACATATTTTCACACACCCTCCATATTTTTTATACACTACGCGTATTTTCACACAAACTCTATTTTTTTAGATACACTGCACTTATTTTCACACACACTACACACTTTTTACACACATAACACACTTTGTATACACAATGCACATTTTTTCCACACACAACATACTTTTTACACACAATGCACATATTTTCACAGACACTCCAATTTTTTACACACACTGCAAATATTTTCACACACACTCCTCACTTTTTACATACACTGTATACTTTTTACGCACACTACATACTTTTTACACACAATATACACTTTTTACACACACTGCACATATTTTTATACACACTCCATACAATCCATACTTTTTATACATACAATACATTTTTTACACACACAATTTTTTTTTACACACAATGCACACTTTTTACACACACTGCATATATTTTCACACACACAACACACTTTTTATACACACAACATACTTTTTACACATAATGGACACATTTTTTACACACACTACGTATATTTTCACACACACAACACACTTTTTACACACAGAGCACTTTTACACACAACACACACCTTTTACCCATACAACGCACATGATTTACACACACTGCACACATTTACACAATCATAGCACACTTTTTACACACACTGCACACATTTACACTCACAACACATATTTTACACACACTATATATATTTTCACATACGATGCACATTTTTTACACATTACACTTTTTACACTCACTGCACACATTCACACATACAGAACACATATTTTACATACACTACACACTTTTACAAATACTGAACACATTGTATGTGTAAATATGTGTAGTGTGTGTAAATAGTGTGCAATGTGCGTAAAAAGTATACATCGTGTGTGGAAATATGTGTAGTGTGTGTAAAAATTGAAACCAATTTTTTTACAGTTTTTGGTCTATATTATACTATAAAAAAATGAATTTTGATTAACCGAACCGAAACTCAAAATCAAAACCGAATCGAAAATTGATTTTTTGTTAAAAAAAAAAACCAAAATTTTCAGTTCGATTTCAGTTCGAACCGAATTCTCGGTTTTCAGTTCAGTTCGGCCGGTTATAGTGTGTGTAAAAAGTATGTATTTTGTGTAAATGTATGTTCTGAGCGTAAAATCAAAAAACAAATTTAATTTGCACAATTGCTGTGTAAAAGTTATTGGGTCTAACTAAAATTTTCCATTTTTTAACTTGAAAAGAAATCTTATCAAAAAAAATGTGACTTGATTGATTTCCGCTCCACATCATAATCACCTATATTATATATTCACTTGACACATCATAATCATCTATATATTTACTTGAAACAAATATATTCATATAATATATTCTATCATATACTTGATTCCGCTGCACGTCGACCAGGAGTTTGTGGTTTGAGCTTCGTTAATCTAGCTTAATAAATCATGATTGAACATTTTTTATATTTGATAGTTTGAAGTTCGACACAAACTCAACTACCTAAAACATAAACAAATGTACATGGAGAAATCAGATCAACCAATCAAAACTCGACTAATATTGAATTCGATTAAAGTTCAATCACCCTCACTTAGCCTAATATTTGTGGTAATTTTATGATGCTACAATATTCGTTTTGGCTTGGATAGTTTAAAGTGTTGTTTGTGTAATGCAAACTGAGACTCCAGTTGCACATTTGCTAATTCAAACTTAATGTATGTATGCCATTTTCAGATTACTATTTTTGTTAATTTTTACTGTTTTTATTATGAAATATTAGCGATATTAAGGAGTGTGATATGTATTAATTGTTTTTTCGACTTTCACGTGCATGAAGTAAAACAATCTGCTCGGGTTTAAATGGGATATCAAGGAAACTTTTTATATAAAATAATAATGTCAATATCATATCTGTAAGTATTTTATTTTTAACGTGCTTATATTCAATCACTTTTTATATTGCCATTTAAAATAATATATTGGCCATTTGCATGCAATTTTTTTACTCATTTTTAAAATATAAGTCTGGGCATTATTAACCGCGCAACGCCCGATTCTTGCTCATTCCAAGTGAGTGTGTGTGTGTATATATATATATATATATTACATATATATCACGTATTATACTTGACGAACAATACTTAATCAATAAAAATACTTTTTAAACTTAAATTATGATTAATTTTTATAAGAACTGATTGACTATTTCATAATTAAAAACTACAAACGTTAATAATTATCTAAATATTAATTATTATCAACCAGTGACATAAAATATATTTTTTGAAAATTAAATTTTACAAATTTATATGAATTAAAACCAGCCGGAGGGGGTTTTAACCAGAAATTGATCAAAGAGACTATATTGACATGTATTAAAAAATTACAGATTGCGGTCAAATGTCGAGATTACAATGGATTTTATCTTTAATTATATGATAAATGACCGCAGAGAATACATAAAATCTGCAGTTTTTTGTTCCAATAAATCACATAGTGCAAATCTATGTGCACAAGAAACCATAAATATAGAGAAACAAAATGGTAAAATCAAATCAAATGGTTAAAGGCCGAGAGAATATATAAAATCTGCAATTTTGGTGCCCCACTAAATCACATAGTGTAAATCTATGGGACATAGGAAACCATGAATAGAGAAACAAAATGATACGATCAAACTCATTGGTTAAGAACAAACAACTATATGGAAACTGCTTCGCAGAAATGAATGATAAGTTAGAGCTTTTGTGAAAAATTTGAGATAAGACTATGTGTAACTACGTATTTGAATTCTATGGACTAGAATTTTTGAATATTTTCAACCAAAAGACATTTTACAGATTCACTCTTGCACATTCCTAGATAACTACCTATAATATCAAAACATGTTTCGCTTCACACTATCGTCATCAATAATTATTTACTTCGATTAATTCTTTTCTCTTTCCTATTTTACAAAATTTTAAATAATAAATTAAGATTTTATAATCACTTAACCATTACCAAAATAATTGATTCAATTTTTTACATACATATCGCGGGAAAATCGTACTTTTGGTCCCGTAACTTAAGGTTTTTTCAATTTTGATCCCATTATTTACGAGTTTATCACATAATATCCCATAACTTTTATTTTTTCTCAATTTTAGTCCCATTAGTGATTTCCGTCAGAAACTAACGGCAGAAGTCACGTGCATGGCATGTTCGCCGTTAGTCAAACTTTTTAAGTTTTTTTTTTTTTTTCTATTTTTGATTTTTGATTTTTCTTTTTCTTCTTCATCTTCTTCACCAAAGAAGATGAAGAATATTGTGGCAGAGATGGTCAGTTGGTTGAGTTTGGGTGTGGGGAAGAAGATGAGTTGGTGGTGGTTGCGGATCTGGGGTGAGAGTGGTGGTGGTGGCGGCGGATCTGAATTGAGGGTGGTGGTGGCTGCGAATCTCGAGTGAGATCACACTACTAGAAAACATCCAAATAGCAACCTAAATTAGTAAGGAATGTAAATACGTTGGTGATTCCAACGATTTTAGCAAGGTAAAAGGGTTTTGTGGTATCCATTTTTGAAAATTAAACTTAGCAGTGCATTTTTTCGTTGTTGAGTTCAGGTACGAATATTTTTCGTTGCAGAAATTCGTAGCTGGTTTTGATTAAAAATTTTAATTTTGGAGGGAATCTTCCCGCCAAGTAATTTGTTGCAACATTCCTAGGTAATTATTTTATATAAATTAAAAAATATATTTTATTATTAGCAACAAAACATTTCCTTGCATAATACAAGTCAAAAAATCAAAAAGTCATAGCAACAAATATTTTCGTTGCTAATATACCTATGACAGTTAAAAAATTATTTAATAATTTTTTTCAACATATAACTATTTAATAAATTGTGCACTTAAAAGTGTATAATAATTTATTGGTAAATTAGTAATGTGTTGCGTATAATTAATTACAATATATTAGACTAAAAATGTTGATACACTATACATAATAATATTACTAAATTATGCTTTTCTAAATTAGTATTATCTACACTTACATGAAAAGTATGAATTTGTTACATAATCAATCATATTAACATTGATCATGAGATTAATTTTATTTTTATAGCTAATTATTCATTTTAGATTACGATTAAATTAATATTTGATTAGATATATAAATATATATATATATATATATATATTTATAAATAATTATCAAGTGTACTATATGATTATCAAATTGATATTCTTCATGATAAATGGGCACCTATGCTCAAAACCCTAAACCCTAAACCCTAAACCCTAAACTTTAAACTCTATATAGAAAAATATTTTTTGAAACTTTAGACATATTAAAAAATACTTAACACTCTTCAAAAAAAAAAAAATGCTTAACACTGTGAATTGAATTAGTGGTACAAATCTTGTGGTTTGGATGATATATTATGTTACACGGATACTCCTAAAAGTTATTTTGTGCAGTATCGTATACATACCATAGCTATCCATTATGGATACTCTCGAATACCGTGGCCGGGACAATTTTGAAGTGTCCGAAAATAAAAATAAAAGAGAAAATTTAGAATACCGTATCCGATATAAAATTTGAAGTATCTGACACGCTTTGGATACCAGACAAGGTAAACTTTTCATATTATACAATACCTTTTGAGATAAAGTAGGAAAAGAGGTAATATTTCGGTCTTTTGTTAAAAACTAAAAATTAAAAGTTATTCAATGACTTATAATGTACGTACAACACATATTTTGTCTCACCCTTTTAAATTTGATATGAGTTGATGGACGAAATGCAAATTTGAGTTTCATCTTCAATCGAAGGTAGAATATAAAATTAAATTTTGTCTTGATTTTGAATAGAAATTATACATAAAAAGTAAAATATATTTAAAGAGTTAATTTATTTTCATATTATTTTGACTAAATAAACAATGATTAAAATTTAAAACAAAAGTAAAATGCCTTTAAGAGGATTAGAACCTGGGCCTCCCACGAACATTAAAGGCTGCCTACCACTACAAAAAAGCCTTTTTTAGTTAAATTTTAGCTCATAATATTTAATATTCTAAATCTAATCGTAAAAAAAAGGGATATATATCTAAGCAAGACTTGGAAAATTTCAGATTCATTAAAAATCTTGCCCTAACCAGTCGCCTCCCGCCTCTCTCCTCTTGCTTCCCGCCTCTCGCCGAACCACCTCCGGCCAGCCCCAGACCACCATCATACGTCATCATCTCCTCAAGATCCCGCCGCCGCCGTCACTGCCTCAAGTTTGTTAAAGATTTTTAAGGTACATCTCCTCAAAATCTTGCTGTTCACATATGCTATCAAATAGTTCTTCACATAAATAGATTTGAGCTTAGCTTGTATTAGTGACTGAAGATTTGATTTTTCTTTGGACTTTCCGAATTAAATTTTACGAAATGATGAGTAGTTGAAATGTTTCTTGGAAAATCAGCAGTATTTGATGTTGCATATGACCTGTTTGTGTTTTTGCTTAAGAGAAGTATATATATTGGAAAAATTGCAATTTTGGTACCGTAGGATAGGGCAAATTCGCAAATGGTACCACGTTTTTCAGTTTTCTCACTTTTGGTACCAAAAATGCTTTTTTTTCTCACTTTGGGTACCACCGCTAGTTTTTTGACGGATTTTGACATGTGCCTCGCACATGTCCGTTAACTTTTTGGAGCTTCTCGGCTGTGCAGACAACTGTGCGCGTCTTCACGAGAAAATTCATAACTCATTGTAGAAAGCTCGGATTCATGAACCGTTTTCTTCCCATGAAACTAGACACATAGGGCTATCCACGCATATATCGCACATAATCAAGAGACGTCTAGAACAAAACAGTTTTATATTCAAAGTTAGCTAAAAATCTGTCGGCTGTGCAGATAGCTAAAAAACTATGGCACCTTGATTGTCAGACTAAAATTTTACATTAAAAAAAACTCAAATTTTAGTACTAACTACAATAATTCCCAAGCTTTCTCTTCTTGTAATTTGCCTTAAAACATGCTAGCCTTTGCCTCTTTGTTTTTTCCTCCAATTGCATGTCTGGAATCTCTTCCATTAATTTCATCTCTTGTTCCAATTTCTGCAACTCTCTTAACTTCCCATCTCCTTCCTCTTTTTCCAATTCCTGTTAAAACCACATTTAAAAAAAATGTCATTACTCTTTGTAATATAATTCATCTACTTTTGTACACATGAAATGTTGAAATGATTTGGCAAATTAATTATATCAATGTTTCTATAGTCATAACTACATAACCGAGTTAATTTTTCCTTAAGAAAAGAACTTGCATCAAGATAGAATATTTATCTTTATACTTCACATATAAACACACAGTGGCACACACATTCTAGAGAGAGAGAGAGAGAGAGAGAGAGTACATATACATATACCTGGACATTCTTGATTAGGGTTTGAAGGCTCATGAGTTTTCTATGAGCTCATCTCCTAATTCCCAATTCCCTGCACCTTTTCTAACCCTACATTCAATTCTCTTGCTGCTTGTGTTATTGATATGTAAAAATACTGCGAAATCGTTTTTCTTGACAACGTGTTCGAATTCGTATTATTTTTCACTACTTCTCTTGATCTTTTAACTATTTTCTTCTCTTCATCCACATGTAAATTCTCATCAAATGTCACTATTGTCGCTTTATTGGTAGAGTTATCAAATAGCAACTGCTGCTGGTTAAGTTGATCTCCAAATCCTGTTCTCACTTCATCCCATAACCCTAATACATTCCCAGAGTTGCACCACAATAGCTCTGAAATTAAACCAAAAAAGAAAATGAAAATGGAACTATATATTGTATATATTGAAAATAATAATGTTTTAAAAAAAGTTCACATTTAATTATCTGGAATGTTCAAAGTAGGGTTATGTGGCGGACTGAAAGATAAATAAAAAGGGTCATCTACTATCATCTCCGTCAAAGAGACAACATCAAATACAGTTTCACAAATGAAAAATTCGGGTTGAAAATTCCAATCACTACTATAACCAGATAATAATCCACTGTTTTGCAAAAATAAAAGAAGAGAAAAATTAGTGAAAATCAGTAAGTTTCTGCAGTGTATATATATATACACATACATACATATATATGTTATTGAATGAAGTTTGAAATATAATTAGAATGAGGTACCTGAAATCATCAAGTGGGGGGCCAGTTTCCATCGTAGTTTGATGATGAAAATGAAAATAATTTTTGATTTTCCGAAGTAGAGATCTCCAATTTTGATGAGAAAAAGTTGGCGATAGGGTAATGGGGTGGTCAGTGGTGGCCTTTAATTTTTTACTCGGCAGACATTTTTTACTCAGCCGTCGTGTCCTTTAATGTCAAGAGACGTGTGACTTTAATGTCAAGAGACGTTGTGTCTGTGCTCACTTTTTAATAAATTATACATCAAAATAAAGTATTATTCATTATATTAAGTGTAGTACATAATATGTATACTACGTTATTTTAAATTTAAATGAAAATTACGAATATATATTGTTCATTAAGTTTAGAATGTGTACGAAAAAATAGAGTGTTGGTTAATTAGTTATACGTATACTCTACTAATATAATACTAGCTTTAACCAAGAACGTATACATGTATATACATATTTTTTCGAGCTTGAGCAATTGTTGAAGGAAAAGACTTTCACCAGGTAAGCTATTAAAAATAATTTGCCATTGATGAACATGTATCTTCGTCCTGCATGACTAGGAACTCTTAGAACTATCTGGGAGCTTCCTGTTTCAAGTAGTTCTGTTAAGAAAAGTTCATGGTAGGTATTGATAGAGATGAATTAAAGAAGCTACAGGTTACTCCTTTTGCATATGAAGAAGTCATTAAGTGACAATGATATATAATTGTCGTTACACTTCATTCATTACTTAAGTTTTCATTGGGAAAATCGCATTTTTAGTCCCATAACTTTGCCCCATATCACTTTTGGTCCCATTAGTTACGGGATTCTCACTTCACGTCTCATATCTTTCAAAAAATTTTCACTTTTGGTCCCAAACCCCTAATTCCATCTATTTTTAACGTGAAATGGCACGTGAGTGGCCCGTTCGCCGTTAGCCAGCTAGGTTTGGGGGAAATTGTTCACTTTGATTGTTTGGGAGGCAAAATTGGCGGTAAAATTGAGAAAAAGGAAGGGGAAATAAGATTTTGAGGCAAAATTAGATAGGTTTTTCTCAATTTTGGCGCCAATTTTGCCTCTCAAACAGTCAAAGTGAACAATTTCCCCCCAAACCTAGCTGGCTAACGGCGCACGGGCCACTCACGTGCCATTTTACATTAAAAATAGACGGAATCATGGGTTTGGGACCAAAAGTGAGAAATTTTTGAAAGATATAGGACGTAAAGTGAGAATCCCAAAACTAATGGGACCAAAAGTGAAATGGGGCAAAGTTACGGGACTAAAAATGAAATTTTCCCAGTTTTCATTATAATTTGACAATCATTATAATTTTACAGGTACTATGTCAACAACCAGGGGAAAGGGTAAGAAGAGATTGACGTCATGAAAGTTTTATGGGTATGTTGACGGGAAAAGTGACTAATCTAGCGGACTTTGACTCAGGTTTGCATTCTGATGTGGATGGTGAGAGGGAGGTGGCAAAGGAGGTAGATGAGGAAGAGGTGGAGATGCATACTCAAAATGATGAGCACACATCCGAGCAGCATGAGCCAGCAAACTCAAAAATCAAAGACAAAATAGAGCGTGATGAACGCGGTCGTGAGATACTCATCATCGAGGGGAAAAAGTAATTTTATTCTTTTAAAAAGTTTAAGTTTCCAGCTTATGATCATTTTTTGTTTTATTGAGGTCATGTAGTTGTTAAGGAAAATTAGGAATAAGGATATTTATATTTATTATAGTTGGTTTTGTTCTTCTTTTTTGAATTTTTAAAATTAGCATAGAAATGTTATTTTAAATGCATTAGTTAATGTTGGTGAATTAATTATATTGCATTGTTAATCATTCTTTTCCAGTTTCGTCAGTGTTGCTGCGTCTTGATGCATGCTATCAGATATGCGAGGTAGGTATACTGATGTTTGGCCAACTTATCATAAAGTTCCAGATGCTATAAAGAGATACCTCTTTGAGAGGTTCAAGGTAATAAATAGTACATTTATATAATTTGTGATGACACTTATCCCGACTTTTCTCAGTTTTTGAACTCTTGAAAAATATATTTCTCATGTACATAAACTTTAAAATTTGTATGTAGGAAAAATTCACTTGGCATGCTCAATGGTCGGAGCAACAAGTTTACAACATTTTCAAAAGCTATTGTAGCCAATCTTTTTCTGCAGAGATGATGCGACTCAGAACTGTAAAGAAATCTAGGTCTGCATCCCCACCAGACTACATGCGACAAGATATTTGGAATGCCCTTTGGGATATATGGGATACTGATAAGTTTAAAAAACTTCAAGAAAATAATCGTAAGAATAGAGTTTCTAATCGAGATGGTAATGGGACGGCTATATGAGCTCTTGAAGTTCATATAGAATTTTTTCAAGAGCTCTTAACTGTCCCATTACCATCTCGATCAGAAACTCTATTCTTACGGTTATTTTCTTGAAGTTTTTTAAACTTATCAGTATCCCATATATCCCAAAGGGCATTCCAAATATCTTGTCGCATGTAGTCTGGGGGGGATGCAGACCTAGATTTCTTTACAGTTCTGAGTCGCATCATCTCTGCAGAAAAAGATCGGCTACAATAGCTTTTGAAAATGTTGTAAACTTGTTGCTCCGACCATTGAGCATGCCAAGTGAATTTTCCCAGCATACAAATTTTAAAGTTTATGTACATGAGAAATATATTTTTCAAGAGCTCAAGAACTAAGAAAAGTCAAGATAAGTGTCATCACAAATTATATAAATGTACTATTTATTACCTTGAACCTCTCAAAGAGGTACCTCTTTACAGTATTTGGAACTTTATGCAAAGTTGGCCAAACATCAGTATACCAATCTCACATATCTGATAGCATGCATCGAGACGCAGCAACGCTGATGAAACTGGAAAAGAATGATTGACAATGCAATATAATTAATTCACAAACATTAACTAATGCATTTAAAATAACATTTCTATGCTAATTTTAAAAAAGAAGAACAAAACCAACTATAATAAATATAAACATCCTTATTCCTAATTTTCCTTAACAAGTACATGACCCCAATAAAACAAAAAATGATCATAAGCTGGAAACTTAAACTTTTTAAAAGAACAAAATTACTTTTTCCTCTCGATGATGAGTATCTCACGACTGCGTTCATCACGCTTTATTTTGTCTTTGATTTTCGAGTTTGCTGGCTCATGCTGCTCGGATGTGTGCTCATCATTTTGAGTATGCATCTCCTCCTCTACCTCTTCCTCCTCATCTACCTCCCTCTCACCATCCACATCAGAATGCAAGCCTGATTTAAAGTCCGCTAGATTAGTCACTTTTCCCGTCAACATACCCATAAAACTTTCATGACCTCGATCAAACATCAATCTCTTCTTACCCTTTCCCCTGGTTGTTGACATAGTAACCGTAAGAAATAAATTAACAATTAATGATTGTCAAATTATAATGAAAACTTAAGTAATGAATGAAATGTAATGACAATTATATATCATTGTCACTTAATGACTTCTTCATATGCAAAAGGAGTAACCTGTAGCTTCTTTAATTCATCTCTATCAATCCCTACCATGAACTTTTCTTAACAGAACTACTTGAAACAGGAAGCTCCCAGATAGTTCTAAGAGTTCCTAGTCATGCAGGACGAAGATACATGTTCATCAATGGCAAATTATTTTTAATAGCTTACCTGGTGAAAGTCTTTTCCTTCAACAATTGCTCAAGCTCGGAAAAATATGTATATACATGTATACGTTCTTGGTTAAAGTTAGTATTATATTAGTAGAGTATACGTATAACTAATTAACAAACACTCTATTTTTTCGTACACATTCTAAACTTAATGAACAATATATATTCGTAATTTTCATTTAAATTTAAAATAACGTAGTATACATATTATGTACTACACTTAATATAATGAATAATACTTTATTTTGATGTATAATTTATTAAAAAGTGAGCACAGACACAACGTCTCTTGACATTAAAGGACACGACGACTGAGTAAAAAATGTCTGCTTAGTAAAAATTAAAGGCCACCACTGACCACCCGATTACCCTATCGCCAACTTTTTCTCATTAAAATTGGAAATCTCTACTTCAGAAAACCAGAAATTATTTTCATTTTCATCATCAAACTACAATGGAAACTGGGCCCCCACTTGATAATTTCAGGTACCTCATTCTAATTATATTTCAAACTTCATTCAATAACATATATATGTATGTATGTGTATATATATAGATATACACACTGCAGAAACTCACAGATTTTCACTAATTTTTCTCTTCTTTTGTTTTTGCAAAATAGTGAATTATTATCTGGTTATAGTAGTGATTGGAATTTCCAACCCGAATTTTCCATTTGTGAAAGTGTATTTGATGTTGTTCCTTTGACGGAGATGATACTAGATGACCCTTTTTATTCATCTTTCAATCCGCCACATAACCCTACTTTAAACATTCCAAGTAATTAAATATGAACTTTTCTTAAAACATTATTATTTTTAATATATACAATATATAGTTCCATTTTCATTTTTTTTTTTGGTTTAATTTTAGAGCTATTGTGGGGCAACTCTGGGAATGTATTAGGGTCATGGGATGAAGTGAGAACATGATTTGAAGATCAATTAATCCAGCAGCAGTTGCTATTTGATAACTCTACCAATAACGCGACAATGGTGACATTTGATGAGAATTTACATGTGGATGAAGAGAAGAAAATAGTTAAAAGATCAAGAGAAGTAATGGAAAATAATACGAGTTCGAAGACGTTGTCGAGTAAAATGATTTCGCAGTATTTTTACATGCCAATAACACAAGCAGCAAGAGAATTGAATGTAGGGTTAGAAAAGGTGCAGGAAATTGGGAATTAGGAGATGGGCTCATAGAAAACTCATGAGCCTTCAAACTCTAATCAAGAATGTCCAGGTATATGTATATGTACTCTCTCTCTCTCTCTCTCTCTAGAATGTGTGTGCCACTGTGTGTTTATATGTGAAGTATAAAGATAAATATTGTATCTTGATGCAAGTTCTTTTCTTAAGGAAAAATTAACTCGGTTATGTAGTTATGATTATAGAAACATTGATATAATTAATTTGCCAAATCATTTCAACATTTCATGTGTACAAAAGTAGATGAATTATATTACAAAGAGTAATGACATTTTTTTAAATGTGGTTTTAACAGGAATTGGAAAAAGAGGAAGGAGATGGGAAGTTGAGAGAGTTATAGATATTGGAACAAGAGATGAAATTAATGGAAGAGATTCCAGACATGCAATTGGAGGAAAAAACAAAGAGGCTAAGGCTAGCATGTTTTAAGGCAAATTAGAAGAAGAGAAAGCTTGGAAATTATTGTAGTTAGTACTAAAATTTGAGTTTTTTTTTAATGTAAAATTTTAGTCTGACAATCAAGGTGCCATAGTTTTTTAGCTATCTGCACAGCCGACAGATTTTTAGCTAACTTTGAATACAAAACTTCTTTGTTCTAGATGTCTCTTGATTATGTGCGATATATGCGTGGATAGCCCTATGTGTCTAGTTTCATGGGAAGAAAACGGTTCATGAATCCGAGCTTTCTACAATGAGCTATGAATTTTCTCGTGAAGACGCGCACAACTGTCTGCACAGCCGTGAAGCTCCAAAAAGTTAACGGACATGTGCGAGGCACATGTCAAAAACCGTCAAAAAACTAGCGGTGGTACCCAAAGTGAGAAAAAAACGCATTTTTGGTACCAAAAGTGAGAAAACTGAAAAGCGTGGTACCATTTGCGAACTTGCCCTATCCTACGGTACCAAATTGCAATTTTTCCAATATGTATACTTCTCTTAAGCAAAAACACAAATAGGTCATATGCAACATCAAATACTGCTGATTTTCCAAGAAACATTTCAACTACTCATCATTTCGTAAAATTTAATTCGGAAAATCCAAAGAAAAATCAAATCTTCAGTCACTAATACAAGCTAAGCTAAAATCTATTTATGTGAACAACAATTTGATAGCATATGCGAACAGCAAGATTTTGAGGAGATGTACCTTAAAAATCTTAAACAAACTTGAGGCAGCGACGGCGGCGGCGGGATCTTGAGGAGATGATGACGTATGATGGTGGTTTGGGGCTGGCCGGAGGTGGTCCGGCGAGAGGCGGGAGGCGACTGGTTAGGGCAAGATTTTGAATGAATCTGAAATTTTCCAAGTCTTGCTTATATAGCTGATTTGTATTTTTAATGAAAGTGACACGCTCAAGGCATTTTAAAGTTGTCCACTTTAGTTGTGATATATCAATGGAAAAACTATTAATTTTTACTTTTCTTTATATATGAGCTAGATTTTATTTAAATTTTTTTTGGTTACAAATTTAATTTAATTAAATCGAGATAGAAAGAGAAATTAATTTTTTTTACTATACGTGCACTAACTACCAATTACATTAGCTATTGAAGTTCATATAGACATTGCGCAAATTTAAAGAGCAAAGACAATAACTCATTCAAACTTTTCGTGCTTTTTCACTTTTTTGTATTTTTTTTTTTTTTTACACTTTCTTATCTTAACTACAAAGATTTTCAATTGTGTTGCTCAGTGAAATTGCGCCAAAGTTGCGATACTTTATGTGTATATCGAAAAATAGATTCTTTTACTTTCTTTAACATAAAAGCTTGAAGTATTCCCTATTGTTCATCGACGCTCAAGAAAAACTAAAACGTTAATATTTATTTTTCTTAATTCAAGGACAAAATTCACTGCCCACTTTTGAGTATGGGATCAATAAATATTCACATGAATTCTGGGGTGAAAATAATGGATTTTCCACATCCTCGTAATATCCCCTATATATATCGCCATAATTCTCTTGCTTGTGGCCATCTCAGTGTAGAGAATTCTCAACATGAATGAGCGTACAAGAGAATTAACTTGTCTTTGAGTATGAAATCCCAACAAGAAACAATTTTTGGATTTATTTTGCAACCTCTAAGTCCAAGTTAGTTCAGTATAACGAGAGTGATCAAACAACTGAAATGGAGAAAATCCCTTCTGTCTAAGGGAGAGCAATAGCACAAATACTGTAGCATCCATGGCGCGCGGAAGCTGTATTTATTGTGAGAATGTTAGATTGGTCATGTTTCTCTTCATCATGGACACTTTCATCGATTTCGCCTTGATCACGATTAATAACCTCAAACACAATATTTTCAAGTTGAAATCCTGCTTCACAGTTCTTAAAGACCTATATAAACGCAATATAAACGAGTGATTTAATTAAAGAGCATGAAATGAATATATATATATATATATAACATGAAATGAAATGGAAAATTAAGGGAACACAATAATAAAGGGATGAAATTTACTACGTACCATCTTTGTCATATCCCTGGGAAATTTTTAGAATGTTGTTGAGATCAACAGAGCCATTAACATCCACCTTTCGATGAAAGAAGTCATCGATATATGCAAGGAAACCAAAATGGCGTGAGAATTGATAAACTGTTTTATTCGAAAAGAGCATTTTATAATGAAAGCAAATGCATATATTCCTAAAGGATGAAAAAAATACAAACCTTTTTTGGATGGAAAGTTGCATGCGTCCATCTCAGTGTAGGGAATTTTCAATTTTGCGCATAATAGATAACAAAATTACAATATCGGAGATTATATAATGCTTATTAAGAACAGGTTTGTAATGCTTCTCATCAGTGCCGTTATTTTAAGCAATATCCGAGAGAAAATTGCAAAGATAGTCCCGTACCAACGCCTCTTGGCAAAATTAGCCATTTAAATGTGACCCTAGCAATTTAAAGACACTAATTTTCAGTTTATCGCAATTTAATGACAAATACTATTGCAAATTAACAAAAAATGATCGGAAAGTGGCATATACTGATCACATGACCAATAATTGGGGATTTTTCAATTTTTTGGAGAAAAAATAGCACATGTCATGCACGTAAACAAAAATGTTATCTCCAACTAATCAGCAGGATGGTAGTCACTTTATCTCGACTTATTGACTTACAGGAGTAAAATTGCAAGCTCTCCATTTACATAGTTTACAATTTTAGGGGGAAATTGCATCAACATCCCTTCAATCATAGACATTTAGCATCCACACCCCTTCGTGTTTGGTATCTTGGCACGGGCTTTCCCTTCCTCAACTTTTTCATTAGGTTTACTAATGAAAGACTACAATACCCTTCACATTTGGGCTAATTTTTTTAAAATAATTGGATATTGGTTCGAGAATGAAGAAAGTACTATTAAATGACATAGTACTTGAAAAATGCATCTTAAATTAAAAATATCTAGAAATATAATTCTAAAATGCATAATTTTTAAATTAATAGAAAAAATTTCCCCTAATCTAATCTTGAATTCTTTTATCATCCAAATAAATATAAAGTACTATCTTAATTAATTTTAACTTTCTTTTGGAAGAGAAAGAATATGATGTTGTTGTAATATTTTTTTAGCTTTGAATTGTATTGACTTACAACATTATTTTTTATTTTTGGTATAATTACAAATTATTTTAATTTATTATTTACATATATATATTACATCATCTACTTAAGAACAAAAGGTGGTGACATAGAAGAAGTGTGTGTATATATTTTTAATTTTATTTTTCTCGATGCAATATACTAGTTAAATTAATTAGCAATTCTCCGGTAAAAGTTATTGGATTTTATTAAAAAAAAATAAACTTTAACATATAGAAGTTTGGATTATGAAAAGATTCACGAGATTTTTACTTTGATGCTTATAATTTTTTCTAAAGGAAAATATACAAGAATTTGGAAAATTAAAATTATTTATGTTTATAAGAAAAATTTTAAAGTATATTTAGATTAACATGCTTCAAAAAGAATTTATTGAGTTTTTTTTTTGTTACAATAATTTCTTGAATCACCAAAGAAACCCATGATAAACCGAGAGCATTTTTTTTTTATTTTTTAATTAGTTTTAGGTTTAGGAGTTTTAGAGTTATATTTCTAGAAATATTTTATATTTTGGATGCTTTAAATTTTTTATTAATATATAATATGTCATTCAATGATATTATAATAATTTTTCATTCTCAACATATTATTTAGTGATATTCAACCTTTTTCACTCAAAAGAGAAGGGTATAATAGTCTTTAATTAATAAATTTAACAGAAAAATTGAAATAGGGAGGTCCATCCAAATACAAAACATGAGGGGTGTGAATGCCGAATGTCCATAGTTCAAGGGAGGTGAATTCAATTACCCCCAATTTTAGTCCGGTTTGCAATTGCACTTTCAGTTCTGTAAGTTATGCTAAGTGGTATTTTTGGTTTCACGTGATGATTTTTCCTCCGAAATTGGAAATTCTCAAATTTCAGGTGTCCGACACATGCAAATTAGATAGTTAGTGTCCTTTAAATATTGCCAGTGCCACAATTTATAGGGCTAAAATTAGCAACCCTTATAGTTACAATATGAATTATGCATTTTGCCAATATTAGGAAGTACCTAAGCAAATTTTGACTTAGAAAGTAATCTCTACACAATTGGAGTGTGACTTAACTTAAGAAACTATAAGATTCCTCAACTATATTGGCATCAAATATCTAATGCTGAAGAGGATAAAGAGAGAGAAAACCCAAAATTTGATTAGAGATACATTTGTGAAACTTAAACAGAAGAACGAAAAAATAGGAAACTAAAATGCAAATCATATGAGATGTATAACCGTAAATGATCACCTGTGTCATTGGAAACTCTGGCAAAGTATATGCCCATTCATACTTTTTCTAGAGAAGGCAGTGGCATTATATTCCAGGTTCAAATGGATTTTTGAAATCCATCACCCAATTATCTATGTATATCGGATGTCCCATCCGAAAACGCACAGACTTTGCTGAGTAAACAGGCGCTTTAGGCTCTCAAAACGCTAAAAACGAAAGAAAAAAAGAGAAAATGCAACGTAAATAAACGAAGAACGGATATTTACGTGTGTGTGTATATATATATATATATATGATTAATTAAAGTGGTAGCAATCACCTTTCATTTGTCGTATATCGATTTCAGTCACAATGCCAATACTGGTATTTAGTCTGTACAACATGCTCTCAGGCATATGAGGGTCATTTTCTCCTTTACTTGACCAATATGCACCACCCCCTTCAAATTCGTCGACTGGAGACACGGTATTAATAACCGCTTCCGTTTGATCGTCATTTGTGCTAGAAGCACCAATTGCAAATAATATGCAATCCTTTGGTGAAGCTATAGGTTTTCCCAGAGGCTGAAGTAGAGAAGAATAGATTTTGTGCTCCCACAAAAGAGCCTCAAGATTGATGGAATTTTCTGATACAACATTATATATGCAATTTTGGCGATTTGAGGAACCTTTTGCAACCACAGCTTTTTGCAAAGGCCATTTGCAATCACTGTCCAAAGGAAGGAAAAAATTATTTATTTTCAAGGATAATTTATTTTAATTTGATCATTATTTTCAAGAATATGAAAAAGGATAGGCACCAAAACTCAATTTGGAAAAACATAGTTACTACAGGGATAATTTCAATGACCTAGCTAGATATCAATGAGTATATGCTCTATGATGCACGGACATGGATACACAAACACTACAAAACATGGACACAATACACAACAATGTCAAAAATATAGCTAGGACAGAAAATGTCTGAGATATGTTTATGCTTATATATCGACCCGTTTGCGGGATCAAAAACTAAACTTTAATTCAATAACTTCGCAATAACTTAATGGCTATACGCTTTTACATTCTAAATTTGAAACAACTTGACAAATAAACATTCAATGAATTAACACATAGAAGTTTACACACTTTTATGCAAATGCTGATGATATCAGGATAGATTTACATCATACTAATGTGGATAATTTGAAAAAAAAAAAAAAACAAAACCTCCATCGGACAATGAGAGAAGCTCATAGTGAACACCCTAGTGATGGGTTTTTTTGTGGACTGTCATCTTTGGCCTTTGGAACACATTTGGCTTTGAAACTCATAAGGTGAAAAAAAAGGTTGATGATCCCTAAAGGGTTGTTTAGATGCTAGGGGGCGATAACAAGAAACAAATGTGTGCATCTCAATCTCTTGTAATCGAACATAAGAGCATGACTAAATCAAGGTTTATGCGCGTTGTAGTACAAGCAGACGCGTAAAGAGCCAATAAATGACTAAATCTCCTACAAATAGGCACGGTGCGATGCGATTAACAACAAAACCCCTGAAAACAAGTATATATGTAAACTAACTAACTAAAGCTTACCAAAATGGGGCCAAGAGTGCAAAATAGCGCTAGCACGAACAACATCAGCTGGATCATTCAACAATGACATATAGAGATCATATCAATTTGAAAGAGCTCCATGAAATTTATACCGGTCGCCATCTGAGGTAAGCCTTGCCATACTATTAAAACTCAACCTTAGTCAATCTATTATGGGAAAATTACACACAGACCTCCTCACTTATTGAAAATTACCGAAACTCTCCCTCACTTGATGAAAATTACCAACCCCCTTCATGTTAAGAATCTTACAATTACAATCCCTGTCTGTTTAACAATTCTTAAAATAGTACCCCTGTAAACCTTACAAATAGACCCCTTGTAGGGGTGTGTTGATAATTTTTAATAAGTGTGGGAAGTTTTGGTAATTACACAATAAGTGAGGGGTAGTTAGGAAAAAAGAAAAAAAAAACTTCGTTAATCTATTTAAGTTCAAACTTCCATCAGTGATATCAAACACAGAAGATTAGAATTAATGAAATCCAAACCTGACAATAGAAGTAAGTGAAATTGACCCTCAAGGTAGAAAGTGAATGAAAAATATGCTTAAAAAAAAGGGGCAAAATTGAAAAGTAGTATAAGTTGTCTTGTAATAGGGGAGCAATATAATAAGTTATAAAAACACAAGTTCAGTAAAATTTAGTTAGAAATAAGAATTACTGATCCATAACACAGACCTCAAAGGGGAAAAAATGGAAGAAACTGTAAAAAAAAAAAAGTCTCAAATTAGACTTTAATTTTACTCCATGCATCCATTGAATTTCTCTTATTTCACGTTAAGATTCAGCCTTTAATTAAGAGATTGGGCTTTCACAAAGCAAAACCATCCAATTCCAAGAAGAAAAAAAATCAGAAAATTGAAAAGAAAGTGAAGAAGAAGAAGAAGACAGTACTGGAAATCATAACATATTAAGATTGCCCAATTAAGTTAGCATTAAACAATATATATGTATCAATCCAAACATGTGAACAGCAGGGACGGAGCCAAGAATTTGAATAAGGGGGGGCGAGATTGTTGTGATATAAGTATACATTTTTTTTTGGCACATAGTCGAAGGAGTCAAAGGGGGTGCGGGGGCAGGCCCCCCACGGTACGGTACGCTATATTTGTGGAGGAAAATATAATAAAAAAATAGGTTCAATTACAACTTTTGACATACTTTATACTCTTATATCTCTTTCGTTATAGCTAGGATTTTGAGTTGGGGGGGGGGGGGGGCGAACTCAAAATAAAAGAAAAAACATGAAATTTTTCGAATTTAAGGGAAGTGAAATCCAAATATCAAAAATTTTGTAAATTAAAAAAATAATTTTTCAAAATTGAGGGGGCGACCCCCCAGCTCCGTCCCTGAACATGAGTTAACTCAAGCACTTGGGAGAAATGTACAAAAAGAAAGGAAAATAGGGTACCTTTAATTTCTAGAGAGATTTTAATACAAGATGAGCAGTGAATATATATATATATATATATAGCGTAAATTATATATATATATCACGGAACTGAAATATATGCTGAGAATAAAGGTAGAACTGACATATATGCTGCGAATGGGAATGTAAAAGCAGTGAAATTTATGCTGCGAATATATTTCGATTTCTCCGAGGTGGTCTCCATTTTTCTTGTCTTTTTCTTGTCTCCCGAGTCCCGACTGCCGAGTTTCAACTTCTGGGTGACTTTTTGTTTAGCTTTTTAATATTATATAAAATATTGGCACAATTAATGTGTGTGATTAAGCAAAAAAAAAATTAAATAAAAAAATAATTTGTTTTGTATGATAATATATTTTGGATAATTTGATCTATATATATATATATATATTTAAATCTATGAGAATTTATATAAGAGAATCATGCAAACTAAGATGGAAAATATGATATAAGAAAAATAAATAAGTGGTTATTTTTAAAGGACTCCCACTTCACAAGTTGTATAGATGTCAACAACCATAGACACGATATACTATAGCCTTATTTTTCTGTCCTTTTTGCATGAAAAGGATGAAAATGCATTTATTTAACTCCTTTCAAATTCAATATAATGCTTGATTACGTACCTCTATCGTACTTCGCTTTTACCTAGCATCATCTGATCCGACATGTTGAAATATTGAAATCGATTATACCTGAATAAATTTTCACTCCATCAATAACCATTTGGTTGAACAATATAACACTCGCTATTAAGAAAGAAGTCAGGCGTTCAGACTTCCATCTTTACATTTTCTCACCATTGTAACTAAATAAAAAAAAAGTTTTCTTTCCAGTGTCCTACCATTAGTTAAAAAAGTCGACTTCATGAGCATTTTGAAAACACGCAGGATCCGTCTATCCAAAAACTATTTCTCATCCCTTATTTCATTTACTTATATACATACAAAGTGTATAAATTCGCGTCACTTGTATATTTAAGAGAAAATTTTATGCAGATGACATGTATACAAATAAATGAAATAAGAGACAAAACAACATTTGAAATAAAGGATCCGAATGAGGTCACCGGAGCCTTAATACCATTCTGCCAAATGATAACATAAAGATTATTACTTGCTAAATATTTTTGCTCTCATTCACAATAATAATATTGGCAGTGACAAAGGTAACCTTAGGACACAAAGTATAATAATATTAGCAGTACAAAGGTAACCTTAGGACACAAAGTATAATAATATTAGCAGTACAAAGGTAACCTTAGGACACAAAGTATGATAATGTTAGCAGTACAAAGGTAACCTTAGGACACAAAGTTGGAATTACAGAACAAGACCGTCGTCACCTCCATCCCAGACGAAGCGGTTGTTAGGCCCTTCTCGTATCCCGCGCAACAAATCCTCCAGCAACCTTATTCGCTCCGACAACATTTCATCTTCTAGGTGGCGCAAATGAGGCACTTCATCACTCGAATAGCTCTGCAGAACAGCGCTAAGATTCTCTGGGTAATACTTCAGCAACACCTTCTCATACGGATCGAGCATCTCTATGTCAAATGCAGGAAACACGGGCCGTCCACGAGCTCGAACGTAACACACACTGCACCATATAAAATTCGTATATGTATATCACAATTGCTGACAGACAAGATTGTTTCCCCAGAAGAATTGCATTTCCAGAACGGAAAATTGCATTATCGTTTCCACATGACAGGGCTTATTGTAAATTTAGTCTCATTGTTTCCAAAATTGCAAAAATAGTACCACAAGATTCTTTTTTCTTTTTTGCAATTTGCAATTCTGGTCTCATCCGTTGGAAAAATAACGGGATTTCCCGCATGGAATGCAAGTGTCCTTGAGGGTTTAACGCCCTCAACGGTTTATGTTCATTGTTTAACAACTGTGATTGAAAAATGCAAAACGTACGCCCTTGGGGACTAATATTGAAAATTTGTAAAGAATGGGACGAAAATTGCAGAGACCCATTAGGTGGGACTAATACTGCAATGTTTCTATCTTTACCAGTCAATACAGTAAGATGCAAAAAAAAATCGAAACTTATACTGAGATAACGTTACGCAAAATGTAACTTACCATATATAGAATAATCCATCAAACTCCTGTCTCTGAACCCGACCCAACAACTCGATCTGAATATATCCACCAATACAAAGGACTGGTTCTGGTAGCTTGAATGACTGCAAGCTATTTTCCTGTTGAGAGAAAAGATCAAATAGATAACCGGGACAATTTGGTGGCACATATTTAGATTAGCAAATAAATTATTATTTTTTCGGACAAAAGAATGCCGTATATCACCATTTGGTTGTCATTATTGTTCACCTTCCTCAATTTTAACAAGACACAATTCCAAGTTATTCACTTGGATGGATTTCATACATCCATAATTTCCAAATCGAGGATAGGTGAAAACACGGTGAATGATGAATCGGTGATATAGCATTTCTTTATAAATAAGTTAAAAAAGAAGGACCTGCGCCATTGGAAACTCTGGCGAAGTGTAAGTCCATACAAACTTATCACTAGCAGAATTCTGCAACGGAAAACGTTGGAGATTGAACTCTCTCGGGGATTTTGGATGACCAATTCGAAATCTCACAAATTTCGCCGAATATATGGGTTTTCCGTCCTGGAAAAAAGCTGAATAGGCAACTAATTAAAAACCATCGGGAATAAAATAAAAGAAAAGGGTAAATTACGTACACACCCATGCTATTACGACCCTAATTACGAAAAATACCCCGAAGTTTGAGAAATTACCATAACCTCCCCTGTCAATAAAAGGATATTACAATTTCACCACTGTTGATATAAAGCAAAGGAGATTACAATTTTACCCCCTGTTTCTCGAGTTGTCAGGATCTATATGACAATTGTGTCTTGGTAATTTGCCAAAGCCTGAGGGCTCGTCGTAATCACTCAATAAGTGGGGATTTTCATGTAATTGTCCTAAAAAAATGCTGGAAGCATATTTAAAAAAACAAAAACCTGAGCAATTACCTTCATATGGTTGAATATCAATCTCAGTAATAACCCAAATACCGTCTCTTAACTTATATATTAACGTCTCGGGCACTTCGGGATCAATTTGTCCTGTACTTGACCAGTATGAAGCTCTCCTAATGAATCTGTCTTTTGGATTCAGAGTATTGACAACGCTTTCATCTGGATAATTGTCGGTGCTGGAAGCGCTAATTGCATTCGCTATGCAATCCTTGAGAGAAACTTTTGATGTTGTTATCGCCTGAAGTAGAGCAGAATAAACCTTCTGATCCCTCTCGAGAATCTCCCACTCCTTGGTACTATTAGATTCAACCTCAACTGAATCTATCGTCCCTTCAGTTGTATTAACTATATCAACAATTTGGGAGAGTTGCGGGAATTTTTTTAAGCATAACTTTTTTGCAAGTCCATTTCCAATCACTGAAAAAGAAAAGAACATTGTAAGCCAAGACATTATATTGCTTTCCTACAATGCGTCAATCGCATGCCTAAACTTCCAGATCGAAGCCGTAATTTAGATTTCAAGATAAAAGATGGGAAAATTGCAGCATTAGTCCCATGGAATAGCGCCTGTTGCAATTTTAGTCACATTGTTTACAAACTTGCAAAGTTAGTCCCTTATTATGCGTTCTTTCGCAATTTTAGTCTCATCCGTTGAAAATTGGATGTTATTTTGCCCATGTAATGAACGCGCTATCAAATTTATTGTTGATCACGTGCAAGGCACGTGAGTAAAGTGACGGTTACTATCCATTTTTTAACTATTGTGACTAAAACTGCCAAAAAATGCAATCTTATGGGACTAATTGTGTAAGTTTGTAAATAATGGGACTAAAGTTGCAATAGGTCCTATCTTACGGGACTAATGTTACACTTTTTCCTAAAAAATGCCTAATTATTTTGGAAATAATGGACAGAAAACTTCTAAATGATTACAAAGGAACCTCCTAATTGTATTGATGTAATAAGTGAAAATACGTTTCTCACACCTTTTGTGGTACACTTATACGATGTCGATCAAAGTAAAAACTTCCTCAAAAAAGGTGAAATTATAGTGTCGTTTATGCGTAGTCCTTTTTCGGGTGTGGGGACGGGTGTAACAATTCAGTCAAAATCTAATGATCATTAATATGTCGAAATTTAGGTAGTGCATAGAGAACATCCAATCACCTGTTTTGCGATCTTCAAGTAGCATAACTAACCCCATTGATAATAAGTAATAATTGGATGATACTTGAAGCCTGAGAAATTAACCAAAGCCAAATTTCTTCTTGCTCAAAGGATCTATATAGCTACTTCAAAAAAAAATTGTTACTATCTCCTGTCGCTGAAATTTTTTTGAAGTCCCTAACAAATTAGAACATGGTAATAATAACACTTACCCACTAATGCTTTATTATTACGAGAACTAATGACAATGATAACGAAACACACGTGCATTTGTGGTAAGAAGAGAAAGTACAAGAACTAACGACAACGAAAACAAAAGACAAAATAAGGATTGCAATAAATACGCAAAGGACAACACACATTAAGTTGACGCTTGAAACATATTATTAAAAAAAAAATGAACTTGCAACGCTTACCAAATTGGCGCCAAAAGCGTGAGACAGCACTGGCACGAACTAGATCAGCCGGATCATCTAAGTAACTCAAGATATACAGCGCCATGTCTGTCTCGAGGCATTGCAGAAAATCAACTTGTGTCTCTACTATTTGGTGGTCCATTCCTTTCAATTTTTCGCAACTTTATCGGAATATCAAAATGTCTGCACAAGTGATTTGTCACGAATCTTTTAAGTTTTAATAATATTAAAGAAAGAGAGTGAAGTAAACACTAAACAGTAATATAATTAGTCCAATTTTATAAGTTCTTATAATTTCAAGTAAATTACTAATTTCTATGAATAAAATTGGAAATTTTAATAAAACTAATCCACATTTTTTAAATCTATGAAAAATTAAGGCGAACGGAGCATACGAACTTGACAACCAAATCAGGATATAATGACTATCAATATAAGAAGCATGAAAATAAAATTTCTGATTAGATCCAGCAAAAAATATTATTTTTGCCCTAATTCAAGTCATAATTAACAAGAATTTAAACAATAAATAAAAAACCCAGAGACAAGTAAAAAGTAACAAATCAAAAAAAAAATCACCAAATTCAAGCAATTAAACAAACAAAGCAACAGGAAAAAATATATAATAATAATAATTAATTAATCAACTAATTAATTAATTTGAATTAATTAATTAAGAAAAACCTCCGAAACAACATAAACCCAATTATGAATTAAACATTTCCAGATTATAGATACAAATCACACAATCAAAATGTAAATAAATTATCTCTAAGCCCAAATCTCCTATACGTTGCCCAAATGACAAGGTCAGATATAGATATAAAAGCAATAAAACAAAGAATATGAAATGAATTATACCTTTTTAATGAGAACCCAGGAGCATATTCATCAACAGTTTACGACTTGTTATAGAGAGAGAGTGATATATATATATATATATATATATATAGCCAGAGAGAGAGAGAGAGAGGGGAGAATGAATGAGATGTGGAGTGTTGTGAGAGTTCTGGCCCAGAATATTATTACTCTGCCTTTTGCTTTAGAGTTAAACTGAAACGACAACTAAAGGCAACTTTAATTAGGTCTTTTTCTTTTTCGACAACAAATAGACTAATAGTGACACAACGCGAGAAACTCACAAGAAACTTTTTTAAATAGGTAAAACTTAAAAGGACAAAATACAAAAAAAATATATATATTCTTGATTGATTATATATATTGATTTCTATAACTATTTTTAATGTTGTTATCTATATATAATAAAACATGATCTTTAAAGTTGTTCAAGTAAGCGTATATGTGGCCGATGAGGTCTAAACCCTACTAGTAAAGCTAAGGCATCAAGATGTTAGGGATATTGGGTTTTACTCTCACCGATTGCGTGTGAGCTATTTTTCTACTTTTTTAATAGTTATTGTAAATTAGTACTTATTTGCTATTGCTGAATGATGATTAATATTCATGATGCAATTGATCTGTACCACCAATTTCTTCTCAAAAAAAAAAATAATAATAATATGCACACACGTGAATAGCTTGATAAAACTCAAAGGTGTCATAGTTTGAAATCTATGAAGAAGTTGAAGATGTTTTAATGGAAGAAATGTAATTCTATTTCTGTTTTCCTTGTATTCACCAAAAAAAAAAAAAAAAGGTGTCATAGCTATTATATATGTTTTAAATATAATATGGATAAAATAGTCAAATTCAAAATAAATTAGATATCAGCATAATTTGAATTCAAATAATGTACTAATATTTCTCTATCTATTGCTCTTATTAATGATTGTTGTAATATGCAAAACTAATAGTTTTGCATATTACAAATAAATAAATTATGTAATGATAGATTTGGTTATTATTAGCCTCTATATATTTCGTTATAACTAAATTATATTTCACTTAAAATTATAAATTTCTGAAAATATGAAATTTGACAACTTGCATTCACTACAAAATAGGAGAATATGTTCCTATTTTCCTTTTCTAATTTATAAAGGTCCATAATTGCAAGAATTGAGTATAAGATTATCCAATTACCAAAAGAAACAAAAAGAGTATAAGATTATATAGATACAATAATGGTAAAGCATGATGTGTAAAGTGTCAAATAAACTATGTTAAGGGTGCAAATTAAAGTATCAAATAACCTATGGTAATGGTGCAAAGTGCCAATCTTTTTCCATAGAATAAAAGCGAGGATTGTGATATATATTGATTGCAGTAGAAAATCAGAAAAAGTAAAACCACATAGTCAAAAAAAGGACTACAAATTAAAGAAAAGTTGTCTTTTTTTACGTCGTCTTTCTTATGTCGGAAGAAGAAGGATTAGAATAAAGCATATTATTTTTATAGTACAAGCATTTAAAGTAACCTCAAGAGTAAGTTTTACCAAACTTAAAATACATATAGTTTGTTAGTTGTACGACAATCTTCATGGCAAGACGTAACGACATATATTCGATCAATATTATTTACATTTCTTTATTGTTTACGTACACTTTGTTTGGTTTAGGGATTTTGATCAAGAAAATAAAATGTTTGAGAAATGAAAAGAAATTTAAAAAATCTAAATTTTAAAAGCTTATTTGGTTGTTTAGAAGAAACTTATGAAAAATTCCAAGAAAAATCGACAATCAAAGAAAGAAATAACTATCGAACTATTAATATCATATTGAAAAAGATGAAAGTTACATGTGTGGAGTGAAAAAAGTTCTTTGCTTTTAACAATTATCTTCACCAAATGGTGAATTTTCTCAAACTCTAGTATTGGATATTAGATTTTCTCTCCTATATTCTCTTCCTTTTCATTTTCTCTAATAATCTAATAAGGAAAAATGATTTTTCTTTTGATTTTTTGTTGTTTTCTTTATCAATTTTCTTCAACCAAACAGAGTATTAAACTATTAATTAGGTGGTACAATCCTAGTTAGTTAAATACGAGAAGGCAAAAGTTCGTCATTTTAGACGTATGAGTATATTACAAAATTTTGTCCAAAGTTACAGTGAAAAAATTGGTTAAAAAATACGGGAACGTGATATAAATGGTTTTGTGGATGTACGAGTATTATACGAATAAAATGAATTATTCGAAAGTAAAAATGCAACTTACTCTTATATAAATTTGTAAGAATTATTGCTTATACTCGCTTTTGATTTATAAAAATAGAATTTTATATGAGTTACTAATTAACAATAATTAATATTTTAACTAATTATTATATTTAGTAGGTTTTAATTGTATAATTCCCAAGTAATACTTATAAATTTACTATAATTTTTAAATAAAAATTAATTTGTTTTGCCAAAATTAGGGTATTATTCGCGAAGTAAAATATCTATAAGTAATGTACGTGTACTAACCGATTCAACTCAAAATTATGATGTTAAACACGTAAAGATGCATTTTTATTGAAGAAATACCGAAACATATTACAAATCATGTATTAAGAATTACAAATACATAAAACGAAATACAACCCAACTACTCAAGCAACAATAAGAAATACTCAAGAGAGCGATGCCTTGTCAATCTTCCACAAGTCCCACAACATGATTGAAGGTTAACCAAGAAAAATAGAAGCATAACAGGCCTAGAAAAATTTTGGTCAACCATAAATTGACCCAGGCCTAAGAATATTGGCTGGAGAAACGGCCCGAGGAAGTCTCTGCACAATTGGGCCTCATTTGAAGGAAATGCAGTGGGTTGAGCAAGTGGTCCAATATTTTCAACATATGATATGACTATTATTCCTTAAGTTCTGAATGCATACGAAAATATTTTTCAATTATCGATACATTGCCATATATTATATGTGTATAATAAAAATTTTAAACAACCAAGGGTACAATTAAGCTAAAGCATAATGAAAAATAATTGAATGCCATATAATGTATTCCAAAAGCACCCAAAATTCTTATACTTAATGTGGATTTGAATAACAAGGTTGAAAAAGTAAAATCTCCCGGCCAAAAACGAAAAAAAGAAAGAACATTCTTTTCCTTAAAATTCTAAAAAATTAAAAACAAAAAGAATTATTATTGACATAAAAGAAACAAAATTAAAATAAAAGAAATAACAAAGTTAAGGTGTATTATGAAGTTGTTTTTGCTACATCTTGATCTTGATCAGGGGCCGTCCAATACTGCTTAGTAGCAATTAGAAGCTTTTGCCTAACATGAGGTCCACCTTCATGATCAGTCATTCTGCTATCCCATTGAAGTCCATCTACTATGCTCTTCACATTCACTAACACGTCGACATCGTCCCGTATAATAACGCTACCTTGAGGTCGTAAAATCCTGTCCATTTCGAGCAGGATATCTTCCATTTCACATCTGAAAAACATAGATAAGAAACGGGGTCTTGTTTAATAACTACGCATTGTTTAATCATTATGTGTACTATTTTACGAATAAAGGCGGTCATATGTTACCTTCCGTTGTAGAGGGTGAATATGGAGTCGGCATGAATGAAGTCGTACGTTCTTGGATAAGTAGACATTGCTTCGCACCTGAGAAAAAAAGTTACTTATAACAGATAATTAAGAGCATAAGAGCAAATGTGAGTGTGCACTTTTGGTCTAATTTTATGTTGTTTTGATTTTGGTCGCGAATTTCAAATCATGTTAGCACGTTTGCTTTTTTAGTTCCACAGGCCGTTAGTTTTTCAATCCATCAGGGTAATTTCATCACGGGGATGTTGATCTTGATCCCAAATTTTAAGTTTTTAGTCACATTCGGTTCCATATGTGAAACTCATGAGGCCGTCAACTCCAATCAACGAAGTTAACAACCACGTGAATTTCAAATGTGTCAAAAACTAACGAACCGTGAAAAGAACTAAAAAATGTGCCACTAAATTTGAAATTTGAGGTCAAAACTCTAAATCCCGCCTATGAGACCAAAAGCACAATTTTCCACGTTTGGACAATAGAAGAGTACAATGTCCTAAATCAAAGTTTGTATAGGTCGAAGAGGCGTACCAGTTCTGATAAGTTCCAATTAGTCCACGTTCATAGACAACTCCGAGGGTATCTACTTCAGCCTCGACTGGGACAGCATTCATAACCCACACGGGATCGCCGACGAGTGCAGCTGCAAAACCTCCCAAGTAGGCATTCATATCGAGCAAGTTCCGGTACCTTCCAGGCTCGGCTAACTGAAAGTCCATGGCCTTGTAGTGTGATACTCTTTTCTTCCAAATTTCTGTATCTTGAACAAAATTTTCAGCAGTGACTCCATTTATACTTCCACTGAGGATCCTTGGCGGAACGGCAGTCAATCTCTCCGGCCAGTTCGCCAGTTTGCCTCCGGATATTTCTTTGATATCAGATACCTCAGGCAGAGGAGTCAAGCAGGCTTCCATCTTTGTGTACCTATAACAGTGAAAATATAAATGGATAATTATACGTACACACCTCATTTATTGGGTAATTACTACAAGCACCCTAAAGTTTTACAAATCACCAAGAGAATCTCTGTCAGATCCTCACAACTCAAAGACCAGGGTGTAAAGTACAATTGTAATCTAGTTTTACTCACAGGGGTGAAATTTAAATTGGTTTAAACTCAAAAGGGAAGTTATGGTAATTTCTCAAACTCTACGGTTTTTTCATAATTAAGGTCTCATGCTAGGAGAGTTTTGTAATTTACCCAATTATAAAATAAGAGAATGCATAAAAGGATCTCTGAGACAATCACACCCCTAGATGTGATGGGGTCCGAAAATCCATCATACACAACTATAGTGATCGTCCTGGGGACCTGAAATCTCAAATTCTCCTAAGAGTCGCATCATGTTAGGTATTAATAGTGAGCCAATATGCAAAAATAACAAGTAGAATTCTTAATTACCAAGCTCTATCCGGATCTTGATTCTGGCAGAATGGGGGCTTTCTGAAGACCTTCCGGTTTACTTTACAATGTAGGTGATTAGTGGCCTTTTGCCAAATCGCAAGGTCATTTCTCTGAACCAATTTCTTCCAACAAAGGCTTCTCGCGATGCTCTCAATACCGGTTTGCTCTGTATTTAAGTCATCTCGAGTTCTGTTCCAGCCTCTCCAGTGATTCTCCCAGTTGACCGGTGGCCCGGACAGGATCCAATATCCACCAGGCCGTAAAATCCGGTCCACTTCAATCAAATAAAGTCCATCTACTCGAAAAATTTAAAACTCGATAATACTTTTCGTTATATAACAAATAGGACCATAGTGCTGTGCATTGGGAATCGTGAAATTACCGTATTGGCCCCAGGGAATCAGGCATCGGGAGCAATGAGCTATGTCGAAAGCTCTTGAAGGGTAAGGCAGCCTATTGGACGCCATAATTCCAATCAATGCAGGAACTCCACGTTCGAGGGCAAATTGGACTTGTGCTTCGTGTGTGTCTTTTGGTGCAAATGACATTGGTAGGATATTTCGAGATAGCAAATAAGCTCCCCAACTTGCAACCTGCAAAATGAAAATGCCACAATTTATTCTTCGAAAAAAAAATTGCAGCTACAATTACCTCTCATATTTCTAAATTTTACAAAGTCTCCATTTTATGTCCATTTTCTTAAGTTTCTTATTTAATGTTGCTGATTGCAGTTACATTCATCGAATTGGAATTATTACATCAATAAGTAGTTATAATTAAGAAGAAACTATGGAAACGAATTGAAATTAGGAAGCCTTTGGAAGTAAATTCACTAACAAGATTCTTATTAATAAACATTTGGAAAGAAAATTTTCGAAAGTATCTTAATCAAGTCGATTTCAAAATTATCCCGAAGAGACAGACAATTTTTGTCACGAAATTCAGTCGTTTTGGGAAAACGATATACGTCTATTCGTTCCTAGATCAGATTCAGCAAATATTAAAGCAAGAACCACACAAAAACTGCTAAAGCTTGTTGTTGGATAGGACCACTTAAGAGGTACCGGTTTTGTACTATAACAAGGGCAATCAAAACAACTTTGTTCCATACTCATTCAACCTAAATCGGGAATTTCGACGAAAAAATATATATTTTTTCTGGTTAGTAGCAACTCCAGATAAGGTCATTTTTCAATGGCCCTTTAAATTGTATCATAAGAAAACTCAAAAGATAGGAGCAAACATAAAGGAAATAACATGTTGTTCCAAGAATATTTTCTAAATTTAGTGTGGTTTTTCTGAAAGTATAGGAATTTCCAATTTCTTTTGAATTTCCTAGTTATTTCTTGCCCAATTACTTTGGTTATTTTTTTTTTTCAATAAAAGCATATACTTAGAGTGCAAATGAAGAAAAATTGGCCCTATCATAAATTCTCCCTCAACTACTTTAGTACCTATTTTATAACAAAATGTAACCATTTTTCAGTGCTCTAATTTCCTCATGAGTCAACAATTCTGAACCTAACTGAGGAAATAATTATATAGGGAAGGTGTTACAATATGTAACTACTCTTTAATTTCAAGACGAGACCAAAATGTTGTGGAATAATTAAAAAGAAGAATTGTTTGTTAAATCACTTTAATTTCACCTACCGAACCTTGAATAAAAGTCAAAGGTCATAGTGACATTAGACTATCAACTTAATAAGAATCATTTATTTAAAACTTACTTGCCTACACGTCTCTAATGTGACAACCAACCCTTTGGTTTTGTCACAAGCCTAACTTTATTCAAGCCAAAAATTGACAAACTATGGACCTATATATATATATATATATGTATGTATATATCATTCAACATTAATTTGATTTTTCCTTTTCTGAACCCTATTTTTCTTATAATGTGATCGAGAGTTTCTACGTCTCGGTGCAACACTCCCTGAGATTCGTTGCACGAAATCCATCCAAAAATTAATTAGCAAATGTCAATCCTCTCTAATAATTATTATGACATGCAATGTGATTGAGTTGATACTCAATATAATCAAAGGTGGAGATTTTGCAATTAATAATTCAATAAAAAGAATTTAAACTTAATTGGTTAAATGCAACCTCCTCCAACAAAGAAAATGAAAAATTCAACATCCCTCTAATAATTATTGTCCACATCCATCATTTATTTAGTTCTTATCGTAACAATGAACTATTAGACAAAATTAAATTTGAGAAAATTACATAGACAACCCCTCATTTTAGTGCAAAATTACAGAAAACCCCTGACATTTTCGAAATTACATAAAATTCTCCTCATGTTAAGATATTCTAACACCTACACCCCTGTGTACTTAAATTTTTTTATAATTTTACCCTTGTAAACCTTACAAATATACCTCTTCAGAGGATCACATTGTAATTTACCAAAAGTCCTAAAAAATCTAATAATTAACACTAAAGTGAGGGAGTGTGCATGTAATTCACCCATTAAATTTCAGAGCAAAAATCAATTGACACTAGAAAACAAGAAATAATAAAATAATATATATAATTAGCCAATTTCAAGAATTATATATACACGTATACGTACCCCGCAGCCAGTATCAATGGCGGTCCTGACAGAGCCATCTCCGAGGTTAATCAATTTTCCGATGTCATCAATGTACGCATCGGCGCCACGTGGAAACATCGTGCCGCCGCCGGGGAAGCTGAACCGGTCCCCCTCGAACCGGACCCAGTTCTGACCCGCTTTCTCCACCGTCAGATGCTTGTGCGGAACGTTCGCGTACCACACCCTATCCCTACTCTCCGGCCACCGGAAAGGCGTACGATAGCCAAACGGCGCCGGAATTCTGCACTTCAACAGTTCGCCTTTCGCCGGACAATGCCTCTCTCTGTACACAAGCATCTGCCGATCGAATTTTAACGATCTTTCGGTGTCTTGACACGGGGTGTACTCGGAGAATTTCGGGTCGCACGGTGGGAATTGGGACGCACGCGCCGCCGGTGAGAGTGTGACGAGGCGGTCGGCGGTGTGGTGGGCGGTGAAGTCGAGGGTGGTGGTGTTGGGGGTGGGGTCAGGGATGGATGGGGTGGTGGTTGTGCATGGAAGGGAGGGGAGGAGGGTGGCGGAGGTGGTGGCGCCGCCGTGCTGCCAGCTTCCGATTAGGTAGAAGATGGAACAGAGGACGGTGGTTAAGGCCATGTAGTAGAGATTGGTTTTCTTTGTTTTCAAGGAAAGGTGGTAAGTTAGGTTGCACCATTTCGCCATTTTCTTCAACGACAATTGACAGGAAGAAAAAGAGAGATATATAAATCTATATATTATATAACATATATATATATAGATATCAATAGTCAATACATAGAGTGAGAGAGAAAGAGAAAGAGAAGTGAGATTAATTTTTTGTTTGTCTTAGATATCATTGGAGAAAAGACATATGGGATATACATACAAACACACACATATATATGGGGTGACAAATGGACTCAAACCAGAACTAGCCATGGTCAATCTCAAAGCGTAAATCATAAAGTATCGTGAATTACACTCGTTAATAATTATTATGTGGTTGGTTAATCATTCTTTGACTTACATTTACCATCTGGTCTAGGCATTAATTTTTTTATATATATATAGAGATGGAGCCAGAAATTTAGTTTGGTAAGTAAATACAAAAAAAATGGGGCAAATTGGATATTTTTAAATTTTTGGGGGGTGAAATTTTAAATTAAAAAAATTAAAGGGTGATTTTTTTAATTTTTCAAAGTTGAGGAAGGGCGGGTGCCTCCACTAGTCTCCTGCTCCGTCCCTATATATATGGGAGATGAGTGGACCCTTTGAGGACCAATTTCAAGTTTTATCACAATCACAATTTTTTTCAAAACGGAATTTAAGATTTGATATAATGACAAATATTATTAAATTTGAACTCAAAATCTCGAGAGCTTTTCAAAATGATTCGGTGCAAAGAGAAGGAGGGGAAACACACGCGCTGGCGCTCCCTCGTGAAAGAAGTGATATTGTAATTATAGGAGGCTCCAAAATGGAAGAGTATTAATGGGATTTTTATGGTATGCAAGGTAAGAATATGGAGGGATGGCAGATCTTTTGCATTCTTGCCTTTAATGTTACTTGGACCTTTGGAATTACAATGATGCTATTATGGATTCAAAAAATTGGGTATTATTTTTCTTTCCATTTTATGTTTTTCTTGGTAGATTTGATGGTCAATATAATGGGGATCTTCATTATATGGTTGCATATTTTACATATCATATCACATAAGTTTGACAAGAAATTTTGAAATTTTCGATTTTCAGAATTTATTTTACAGATTATATTTGACTTTAATAGTAATTATATATGTTTTTTTGACCAAAATAAATAAATTAGATATATAAAATATGAAATTGAAACAACAAACTCCCTTGGCTTTTTTTCCATAATTAAAGAACTTGTATTGAAAATTAACAAATAGCCCAATTACGGCTACTAGAGTGACCACTTAACAAATTGAAAATTAACAAATAGCCCAATTACGGCTACTAGAGTGACCACTTAACAAACTAATATTTTCTTATTCTTTTTTATTTTGGTTTTCAAGGTTTTCGATCCCAAATTAAAACTAATCACTCAGGACTCGTTTGGTTTGAAAGATGGGATAAAATTGATAAGATAAATAAGTTGGGATTGCACTGTTCACATATGAATTTATCTATCTATCAAGTTATTTGGCATGTAGGATTATATTTTCAGTTAGTCCTACATTTATTCCAATCATACGTTTTGAATATTGAATTGTTTGTATGACAATGTTGAATTTACACATATACCCCTGAAGTACATGTTTTAACATTGGAGGACAAATTAGTTAAAGAAAAAGGCTTTTAAGGGGTAAAATAGAAAATCAAACTTTTCAGTTTGCTGCCCATCAAACTGGATTAAATTATCCCACCCCACTTGGTGGGATAAGTTATCACCTAAATCAAGGATAAAAATTCAGGCTGTGAATCAATCATGGGCCCTGGTCTAAACTACCAAACACATGAATAGATTAAATTAAATAATCTATCAACCTTGATCAAACAAACCAAATGAGTCAATGTATTTTCATATATGAAATTTTTGAATACTCAATCTCAACCTAAAATTTCTTATTTAAGCGGCAAAAGTGTTTCAATTCAAACGATACATCAAGATATAGAATGAGTACAGTCAAGAACAATATATATTGTGACTTCCCTAAATTTCGTAGTAATTACTACTTAATTTTAATGTCGCTTCCACCTCAAAAATGTTAATTACCACAGTGGATTTTGCAATAATGTTTATACCCTATTCTATTACCAACGAGATCTATTCTTTTTAATTAAATTAATCACTAAATTCTCCTTTTATAACATGTCTAATCAAAGCCTTAAATTTTGTTCTTGCGTGAGAAATGAGAATAGTACCTATAAAAACAAATTCAATGTTTTTCTTTTCTAGTCTTTTTTCTTTTTCCTTCGAGTTATCATGATTTTTTTTAAAGAATAGTTATCATAATTCTAGGATGTTACAAATTGGGCAAATTAATGAGAGCAAGATAAATTCAATTTTGGACCTTAATGTTGTTCACTCACATTTGGATTCATTTAGTTGAACTACATTTCAACCGGTAATTAACAGGACTTGTTATAGGAAACGAAAACAAGAGAAAAGATTAATGCAGTGATTAGAAATTAATATTATATATTACTATGACCAAAGAATAAACAAATGGCAAGGCTAATTATAAATTAATTTTTAATCTAAAGTGGTGGGAGTTTAGGATCGGGGCCTAGACCTAATCTCTCTTATTAGTAAGAGATTGATGCATGTCATTCAACCAAATGATTGTTCACTTAACGGCATACAAATTATAAAAATTAAACAACGTGAGAAAGTTTTTGTCTGTGACAACTTCTATATATCTAAATTCAATGAAAATTTCAAAAGTGACATAATTACAACACTTATATGAAAATTATCAAATTATTAATTAAGTACGGTTAAACTCTTTCCGAACTACAATTTCGATACCATATTAACAAGAACCCAAAATATATATTCTAGTGGCTTTAGTTTCATTTTTTAATTTCTGATTTTTTATTTATTTTTGTTTAGCACCCATCAATATCAAACTAAACGTGCTATCACGACAAATTATTAGTTATCGGTAGTTGTCACTTGCCTCCTGCCTTAGAATTGTTTAATAGTATAATTAATTATATTGTTAATCATCTCCATGCATATATGGTCATGTCTTGGGCCCGCAAACTTGTTGAATGAACAAAACTTCTATATTTACTCAGTATAACTTGAAATATTAGTTGAACGGGATATCGTTTAATTTTACTTAACTTCTTTAGTCCCTATCTGTAAACTACACATGACTTTCTCGTTTCCGAATCGACGTGGGATGGGCTTCACAATTACACTCACCTAGTTAAAAAGAAACTGCAGGACCACCTATATACACTTTTCTTCAAACAAATCACATGAACTAGATTCATAAGCCCATTCATCTTTGCCCCTTCGAAATTGGAAGAAATCCTATTCCATCATTTTTCACGAGATCATTTTAGGCCTATGTAATGTTATCCTAATTAGGGTTTAGATCAAAGATGGTGAATCCCATGCATCTTGATGTGATTGAGTAGTTGTTTACTTGCTTTATACTTACTAATCTTGGTATATTTGACTTCAATCTTGGTATTGTGGGGGACAGCCAATTGTCTAAACAAGGGGACTATATTACCTGTCATGACTAAGTCATGGTGCATGTGATCCAAATTAGATCAATCAAATTTTGGAATACACTTTTTGATGAATCAAGAAAAGAATATATGAGAGTGTCCAAAAGAGCAAAGGCATCATCACTCTGTGTTGATATTCAACTTTTTTAATATATAGTTGCGTATTTTAATCAAATTTTAAACGTAAATTTAATATATTTTCAGTACGTAGCTTATTAGAGTTGTACTCCCAGAAAATCACAAATTATTAATATAATAGAATGCACATTACTTATCATACATGGATAATTGTGACTACATTGAGATTTTGATGTGCTTACATTGTGATTACACAGTGTTTCTATACACATGTAATATTAGATGAAAATGGGCTGTTATAAAGGATATTAATAATTTTGTCGTGAATGGCCTCCCCATCTTCTATAAGGTTGCACATATATATATATATATAACAAATGAAAATATAATGTTGTCATGGTATAACCACCATTAATTGTATCTATATCGTATATCTTCTACTTCTTTTGTCATTTTATTTATTTTATAATTAAAGTCAATGCTGCATAATATAATAGAATGCAAAGAGGACAATATATATGTATTTATATATATATATACATATATATTGGATAAAGAGGAAAAGAATACAATTGTTAGTGAGTTGATTATATTAAAGCACAATAGTTGGATGCTGAATTCAAAGTAGATCTTTCTAGCATAAAAGTGAAAATAATAGGTCGTCCATGACCCCTAGCTACCTGCCTTGTACCCAACACCATGTGCCACCTTTGAAAAAATAATATTGTAGGCGCATGTACACACTCTATATATACAGATAAAAGAATAAACAATAACCTACTTTCTAATGATTAGCCAAAATAAATAAATAAATAAATAGAACATAAGACAAAGTATGTCTGTGTTTTTCATTTTCATTTTTTGCTTATATATTGTGTGTATATATATGCGTTAACCAGTGCATGTCTTTGGGTCACTGCCAGACAACTTATGCTATGAACAAGGGAATAATTTCATGGCTTATTGAAACAAGACGATTTTATTTTTAATTTATTATTGTTATCTACTAATTATTAATTAGTAATAATTTCCTTGATTAATTCTACCTTATATTGTGAATAATAGTAGACGTGCTAAGGACTGCTAATCTCGATCGGTATGATGTATTTAAATTTTTTGTAGCTTTAGTGCTTATAAATTTTTATAGTTTCACATCTAGTTTTTAAAAATAAAATGACTACATATATATATATATATATATATATGTAAACCTCCATTTGATTTATTTTTTATTTAATGTAACGCTGATAAGTTTTGAGGACACAAAAGAAGAATCAAAAGAATAAAACGAAGAATTATAAGCCAACAATATAATATTAATCTTTCGCACATGCTTAATAACTATAGATTGAATCAATAGAAGATAAGTGATTAGAGACGTAGAATTATATATATATATATATATATATCAATTATAACTATTTATGTATGTATTTCATTATATAAAAATTGCGATTCTCTCCAAACAAACTATCAAAAACTCTTGAAAATTTCCCTAAAAATGCTGGTTATGATCTGAAATTTAGAATTGATATTGGAATTCAAACAAATTTGTGTTGGATTATGAAGTTGGATGAAGAAAAAACAAAAACACAAATTCCCAGACACCAAAAATCCGACATTATCAACTGAATCACACCAAGTTCGTGTGAAACCCGGTTCGATAATAACTATGTTGCTGTGTAATAACTTCAAAGACCTCACATATAGTTGTGTCTAGCTCTTAACAGATGTGATCCATGCCAGATTCTAGGGCTATGTTTGGTTATGTTTTGGGATGGTATTGTGGTGAGAATTATTGGTGAGAAATTTATGGCGATACGTGCGTGTTTGATAACATTGTGTTTGGTTTTATTTTGGGAGTTGGTTTTTTGGTGTGTTTTTTTTGTGAGATAATGTTTGGTTTTGTTTCCAGAAGGAACAAAAGTTACTGTAGCAGTCAAATCATAAAGTTTTTGTCTGTTAGAAAGAAGAGAAAAGAGAAAGAGCACATAGAGAGGAGTGTAGGGACAAAGTAGGTGTAGAAAGATGAAAAATAATTATTATATTTTTTTGGACAAAAAAAGTAGTGTATTTTTGACCAAATATTTTGTGCACCAAATATGATTTGGTGAGAATTTTGAACCAAATATGGTATGAAAACATAACCAAACATTGTCTATGTGTTTTCAGTAGTTGGAAATTTCCACTCTTTAAATGGATTTTGACTGAGTGGTTACGCTAAACTAGTTTTTTGTCATATATATTGGGGGTTTTTAAATATTAACTAAATTAATTTGAGAGTCGTAATTCATTTTCTAGAAACTACAATTACTATAAGGAGATGCATTAAATTTTACGGTCAATATATTGTATCTATGGTAAATAAAATAAAAAAAGGAAATTGAGTGAATCTGTTGCATGTATCATTACGAGTATGGGGTCTCAATTATCAATAATTACAACAATCAACCGCTAATATGTATGTAATCAACTCATAATTATTATAAAATTAGAAGACTCATACTTTGATCGGATTTGAACTCAAAATTGAAATATCAATCCTTAAAGGAAAAAAAAAAAAGGAAGCAAGAAATTTTCGATTGAAAATTTGGTCCGGTACGACAAAGGAAAATTCAAAGTAAAACTAAATACACAAACAAAACAAATTTTACATGGTTTGGCAAATAATATTTATTTACATGGCCAGAATAATTAAAGATCTTGTTGGTATTTTGAGATATAAAGTACAATTACACATGTCCAACAATTTATAATAGATATGAAGGGCTGCAAAGTTATTTTAATTACCAAGATACCCCTGAAAAGTTTAATTGGTCAGCGGGGTTGTCGTCTCAGAATCCCCAACTTTGGGGGCAGCTCCTACACCTCCATACCCCGCGATCTCAACCAAGTGTAAGGGAAAATTCTATGCCACACCGGTATCAATGGTCCCAATGTGACATACATCATTGGATCGGAGAGTATTTTAGTAAATGTCCCCCCTATTGGGGAATCCAATGGTATATGCTACATCGGGACCATTGGTACCGGTGTAGCATAGAATGGCCCAAGTGTTAGATTAGTGATCAGGATCCTTCGTGTGAGATTTTTTTTTTTTTTTCAAATTTCACAATCCAATCAAAAATTTGTTTCAAAATAAACGCTCCTCAATGATACAACCACATTATACTCGAAGAAATTTGGATTATACTTATTTTATATAAATACCGATATGGCATTGCAGTCATATATTTACATTTTTGAACTTGTAGGTAATTATCAAAGAAGAAGAAAAAAAAGAACTTGTAGGTTGGAAATGCTTGCACTTCTCTCCCATGTCCCATAGATTAATGTTTTATTCATCTATAATTGACAAATTTATTGTATATAATAAATATTTTATATTGCTAATATATATTCTCTGTCTTGACGTAACATAGCATATATAAACCCCACCTTATTTTCCCAAATAGAAAATAATAGTTTCGATGATACGTCACACTAAAAGATTCTCGTGGGTGTCATGGAAAGACTTCATAGAAAATCCCACTTCTGTCCCATTATAAGCTTCAACTTTTCATGCACGACTGGTTATTAGATATTTTATTGGATTTTGGGGTTATTGTGTAATTAGTATCATTTGTATATATTAAGTTCTATATTTCTCTCGTCAAATAATCAGTACGTGTGATCGTTATGAGACCAACTTCGAGAATTTCTAGAGTGATCAAATTTTAAATATAAGTCACGATTGGAATGCATGCTATTTCCCGTTTTTCGTTTTTCATTAAAAAAAGTAAGAGTTATTCTTTTTTGGGAGTAGAGATATGATGGTAAAAATGTGTTTAGATTAAATTTTTTATAGATAAAGGTGTAATTATTAGATGTGATGTGAATTTTTTTTTTAATTTTTTTTTTAAGAAAACTGATTTGAATGAATTTTTATTTTTATAAGAAAATCTAAATATATCTAAATTAAACTCATCGAAGTCATCCAAAACAATCATAGTTGATCTTATTTCGCACTTTGCGTCATTTCGAATCAAAATATGTGATTATTTTAATGCTCATATTGATATGTTGGCGAATAAAGACATTTTTAATTGTTGATGTGAACTGTTTAATTAATTTTTCTTGAAAAAAAATTGAAAAGAAATGCCAATGAGAACATTTCTCAAGAAAAATTGAGATTTTTTTAGAGAATTCTTATGTAGCATTTTTTTAAGATGTTTTTAGGATAAGAAAGACAAGTGCAATTTTAATGAAAAAAATCGTTCAAAGTAGTTAAATAGAAAATGATAGGCCATCCAATTAGAGCCAAAAGGTTTTTCTTCTTTTTCCCTCTTTCCCATAGATAAGCAAGCTTGTTTTCTCTAAGCCAATCTTGAAAATTAGATAAGAATACCATCTATATATATTCTCTAGTAATATGAGTTGGATTCTATTCCAATATGATACTTCATTATATATTTCATATATATATATATATATATATTATATTACGTATAATTTTTTGCTTGCATAATTATGGCAAGAATATATTATATTATGCAAGAATATATTATACCAACCCAATTTCAAAGTAAAAGTACAATATATAGCATGGGAAAAATTCCAAAAATAAATAAGAAATAAATAATGCCAAATGCTAATTATGTGGTCTTGTCTCTGTTATGTGGGCTTATATTAGCGCTAGCCCACTTATGTGAAACATGGTCTTGTTGGGCCTTTTATTTTTTGGCTATTGACAACATGGTTAACAAATAAATAGAGAACTACATCAATACATCGAAAATTGTTGCGAGAATGGCGTTAGAAGAAAAAGTAAAGAGAAATGTCACTATTAGTCCCTCAACTTTATGTTTAGATTAAAATCGCTTTGGTCCCTCAATGTCTAATTGCATCGATTAAGTCTCTCAACTCAACAATTTGTTCAATGTGGTTGCAACCATTTTTATATATATATATATATATATTATTTTTTTCAACTTTTATACAAATAGGGTCCGAGTAAAGAATGACACAATTTCTTGCGTATATTATGTGTATGTATTTTTTTTCATTGTAGCTTGGCCAAGTTTCCGCAATAGCATGTAGTTGCAGCCATTTTTGTGAGAATTTTTTGTTTTTCAAGTTAATTTTTGGTTTTTGATAGAGAAAAAATGAGGTTATACCACGCATTTTTTGGTGCCAAAATGAAGTTGCTCCCACTTTTTTAGGGAGTTAAAATGTAAAAATCAGAAAAAGGATCAAAGTGAGACAAAAGTTTCAGAAACAGGAAAACCTTAGTTGACCGGCATATGTAGTACACGTGCTCAATTTCTGTTCAATCTCCACCAGAAAGGACTAAAATGGGTGAAATTATTACTTTAGAAACAATAGCGTAACAAACTTTACTTTAGGGATGTAAGTGAGACAAACGTAATACTTTAGAAACTATAAGTGACATTTGTCATTATATATATTATCATTGTTAACATATTTGATTAATGGTCCAGGACTTAGTTTTCAACTTGTGTTGAATCACATGATTAAGTAACTGTTATATTAATGCATCTGATATAAAACTGATCTAGGTCGAAAATATATGTCGAGATTCCTCTGTCAGGTTGACCTCGTAACCAATCAAGATATAGACTACACTCAGACCCACCGAGCTACCTATGTACCTCTCTGGAATAAAGTTTAACGTAGTTTAAGTGTAATGCATTCCTACCATTGTGTCATTGATTCGTATACGAATAGTATCCAAATTTATATTATGAGATTGTACTGTTAAGTCATAGCCTTAGTAACGAAGATACGAATAGGCCTTACGATGTCTATTAAATGCTTATACCCGGTTATCATCGAACAGGGTATCGAGGCCAACCCTGAGAAGATAGAGGCTATCCTCGGTATGACATCTCCTAAATGCGTAAAAGACATGCAGGAACTTATGAGGCGTATGGCTAGTCTGAATTGTTTTATCTCGAGATCGGTGGATAAAGGACTGCAACTTTTCAAAGTTTTGAGGAATGTGAAAAACTTCAAATCGACGGAGGAATGTGAGAAGGCATTCTAGGAGTTGAAATAGTACTTAACTTCCCCTCCATTATCAACGAAGTCAGTATACGGAGAACCATTGTACCAATATTTGGTTGTTTCGTTGGTAGCAATAAGCGCGGTTCTGGTACAAGAGATAGAAGGGAATGATCGCCCCGTCTACTACGTAAGCAAGATGATTTATGGTGCGGAATTGAATTACCTTGAAATAGAAAAGTGGGCATTAGCATTGGTAACCTCTGAACGAAAATTGCGACCTTACTTCCAATCCCACCAGATAATTGTGCTCAAGAACCAACCATTGAGGCAAATATTGGCCAAACTAGATGTGTCCGAACGAATCGTGAAGTGGACCATCAAGTTGGGGAAGTTCAACATCGAGTATCATAGTCGAACCACAGTCAAAGCTCAAATTATGGTAGATTTCTTAGTGAAAATGACGACGGAGACCGTGTTAGTTGTAGGTCCGGCAGAACCATGGTTGTTGTATGTGGATGGGTCATCAATGACAAAATGAGGAAGTATAGGCATATAGCCTCGTTTACCAGATAGTGCAGATGTGGAGTTCGCTGTTAAGTTGAATTTTAAGGTTACAAACAACAAAGCAGAATATGAGGCGTTAATCGCGGGGCTTAAAATGACAAAAGGTTTGGAAGTAAAGCTTTTGAAAGTATATACGGTTCTCAGTTAGTTGCCATACAGGTGACAGGCTCATATGAAACTCGGGAGAAGACGATAATAAAATACCTGGTCAAGGTAAAAGAATTAATGGAAGAATTTGAAAAAATTGAATTGTATCAAATACCAATGGAAGACAATGAGCACGCTGAATGCGTTATCAAAATTTGCTAACCAAAATACAAGGTCGAAGAGTAGGAAAGTTACGCTCCGTGTGGCGGATCATTCTGTAATAGAGATGTCCACAGTAATAACACCATTAGAAAATGAGACTAGTTGGAAGGATCTTATCGTAGACTATCTATTACGAGATAGGTTACTAAAGGACAAAGCAGAGGCTCAAAAGATAATTCACTAAGCGGTGAGATTGCAACCTGAATAATGATCTATATAAACACTTGGTGTGTAGACCATTATTACGATGCTTAAATCCAACATGAGCCGATTATGATCTTCGAGAAATACATGAAGGGAGTTGTGAAAATCCTTTAGCTCAGAAGGTGACGAAGCAATGATATTTTTGGCCTACTCTAGTGAAAGATGCACAAAGTTTCGTAAAAAAAGTGTAGAGAATGTCAAATGCAATCCAACGAAATACACCAACCGAGGAGACTGATGGAAGTTATCAAAGTCGCGTACCCATTTGATCAATGGGGAATTGACATTTTTGATCTGTTCCCTCTGAGCTAAGGACAAAAAAGTTCATCATTGTAGCAATTGAACACTTCACAAAGTGGATCGAAGCGGAAGCTGTGTCTAGAATTACAGAAAAAGTTGTGATAGATTTCATCTGGAAAAATATAATATGCAGGTTTCGGTGTCCCTCGTATATTGATATCAGATAACGGGACGCAATTCAATGGTAAAGCGATCATAGAGTGGTGCTTGGAGCTGAAGATCCAGTAAAATTTTACTTCGGTAGGATATCCACAGACCAACGGATTAATGGAGGTGGCAAACAGGATTCCATTGCAACACCTAAAAATAAGGTTAAACAGTGAACGAGGAGCGTGGCGGATGAACTGCCAGGAGTTCTATGCCATACCGAATGACCCCACGATTTTCAACAGGTGAAACACCATTCTGTGGGGTATATAGTTAGAAAGTGGTGATAATGGATGAGATTGAGATGGTCATACACCAAGTGGATTCGTATAATCCAATTGGGAATGTGGGGGAAAGAGAATTGAAATAGAGGTGATAGAAGAAAAGAGAGAGAGAGCTTACGCAAGAATAATAAAGCAAAAGAGCACGATGACACGAGCTTATAACAAAAGAGTAAAAGAGAGAACATTCCAAATAGGAGACCTCGTTCTTAAACGAGTTGATGTCTCAAGACATGTAAAGAAGTTAGAGGCCAATTGGGAAGGGCCTTCAAAGTCATAAAAATTATGAAGGGTATGACTTATAGATTACAAGACTTAGACGGGAGAGATTTACCTCGACCCTGGAATTTTAACAACATTAGAAGGTTTTATGCATAATATATATATGTGTAAATTTTTTTGATGATGGACAAGGCATGACAACACTCGAAACATGACTCAAAGAACCAAGCAAAAATCAATTTCAATTCATTCTCTATATATATATATATATTTATAAAAGTGGGATAGAAGCATTATCTTAAAATAACATCTCAGGATTAATGATTGAATGACAAGAAAAATACGATCAAAACATGAATTACGATAAAACCAAATGAGCAGAATAGAAATTGTACACAACACAAACATAAACATGAAAATGACAAATTATTTTATAAAAACACCAAATTAAATATACTCTAGTTGACTCGGCAATTCCTCTCCTCAATCGATGGTGGCATCATGTTCTCACTGGAAAGCTGTACTTGCGCGAGTCTCATCGGGAACGACATTGACTGACCGAATGATGTCGTTGAACTACGGGAAGTTCAGAAGCTTGGACGAGTCATTAGGAGTTAAAGAGGGTCGTCTCAGATCCATATTTATGTATTCAAGCTCGAATTCCTCAAGAACAACCTCACTACTATAACCCCCAATTTGTTTCAAGTAGTCAACTGCCTTATAAAAGCTATCCCTTTGATCATCGATGGCTCGGGAGATGATGATATCATCGAACTGAGGAGATCGAAGAAAATCCTTCACCCCTCCAAGCCGAGCTTCCTTAAGCTTGGTAGTAAAACGGGGACAAGAAATGAATTCCTTGATAGATGCGTCATAGTTCTTCTTCCTTTCTTGGTTCACAATAGCCTCGACTCGCAAAAGTTGTTTCTTATATTCTATACACTCCTTCGTAAGCTTAGTCACTTAGTTCTGCAACATTTCTGACTTAGCCTTCTCATGTCCAAAGACTTGCAAACATTATCGAGCTCGGTTTGGATTGATGCGACCTTACTTCAATCTTCTTAAGCCATCTGCAACTCGGCAACAACATGTTCCTTATAATCAGAATACTTTTTCTCGCTAGATGAACTATTGCCCTTATGATGAGCGCTCGTTAAGGTAAGTTGATGGATACATAGAGCAAGCTGAACATTTAGGATAAAATATAAGCCGCAAATCAAAACATGATATAAAATCAACGAACACTGGTGTAACAAAATTCATATTAGATAATAGTGCGGCGGTGTACTTTTCCACCCAAGGATGAGATTGCTTCATCATGGCGAGCTTATCTTTTGGCAGCAAGATATGATTAAACAACTCGAGGGCAGTGCTAGAATCTTTTGCCCCGATGATGCTTTTATCCTCGTAAATACGCCACTTGGGACTGAGTAGAGTAGCATCAAACCTCAAGCTAGGACAGTCAACATATAATCTTGGATTCGGAGAGATTCAAGTTTATTCATTGCCTCGATTAAATCTCCTTCATCGACAGTATTTGGGGCCCTCTTGAGGGAGCTTGTAAGGATGAAGGAAATTGGGCAAGAGGAGGCCGAGAAGAACTGGCCTCGTTGCGGACCCTCTTTCCATGAAGGCGAAGACTTCTATTGTCAAGATTCATGTTCTAAGCAGACAGATCCGAAATGACATCAGAAGGATCAACATTTGAACATCGTCTGCGGAAGTTGATGGACGAGATGTAACTTGAGTTCAAGGGGCTGAGGCCCAATCGGTCTGCCTTGGGGTCGGCTCTTTATCTTGGCGTTGTGCTGCAGTCTGGGCCTTACGAGCTGCTTCTTGCTCCTCAATCAACTTTCTGCTCATGTTGGCGTTACGAGTAGCCTTTCTGAAAAGTAAGTAATGATAAGAACAAGTACAAATTATTTATTTATGGAAGTGTCCGATGCTAATTATCTTACCAATATCCTTGACGGGATTAACGCCGGTTGCGCTCAGCCCACAAGCTCGTAAGACAAACTCGTGAATGAGGTCTGTGTTGTAGTACCACTCGAGGATAGTGTTCAAATTATCGAAGAAAATGGTAGGATTCCTAAATTTTATTAATTTGGTAGGGATGTTAAGGTTCCATTTACAGTTCACTGACCAAGATTGACCCAAAAGCGGAGCAATAACAAAATATTTATCCTTCCAGGCTCCGAAAGACGAGTTGGGATAAGCTTGAATACGAAGATGCCTTTGAAGGGATAGAAAATAAAAACCTAACTCTACTGGCTTACTACAACGATGCAACGACAAAAAATGACTGAAGTTAGGAATATCAGCAAGAGTGTTATGGTCACTCATTAAAACGATGAAGTATGCAAGATGCCTATATGAGTTGGGCAACAGTTGAATCGGACATATACAAAGAAATTGTAAAATGGAGATAATATCTGGGTGTAAAGGGAATATATGACCGGCCATCAAGTGGGCGACATGGAAGGTTCGGAAACTTACAGGGGGGGGGGGGAATTAATACAATCGGACGACTTAGGTATTTGTATATGATAGTCACTGGTAATATGATATTTCATTTAAAGGTCGAGAATTTTAGCTTTGTTAATGACGAAACAACTTGTAACCAGGCAACACGTTTTAAGGTTTGGGAAGATTAGGAAATAAGTTAAGATTGGGATCCTCCCCACCCTCGTAATCTGCATACGTTATGGCTCCCTCATTTTGAGGAGGATTAGTATCACCCCGACCATCGTCTTTACCCCGATCACCCGGGACAATTGGGCAAATAGTCCCATTTTGCATAATGCATTAAGTGTATAGTTGATAGGAGTCATTTTTACGTGTTTTTAAGCCCCTTTGCGTTTATGTTTTAGGTTCATTTATCACTTGATTTTGTCACCTGTGCGTTTAATTCGTGCATTAAGTGATTTCAGGCCTTAAGTGGATACAATTGAAGAAAGGGTGGAAAATGATGTATAAAACAAGTTTACGCCAAGATGTTTCACACCTCCACGACCAAACAAGCAAGAAATAAGCTGGAGTTAGCCAAAATCATGTTTTAGTACCATTTCTGCACACCTGGGCGCCAAATCAGAAACAACCTCCACGTTGGAACGCCATTTTGATATTTTTAGAGACAGAATTGGATGAAGTGTCCTTCTACAAAGTTTTAGATCTATGTCTTATCTTTACATGGGTACTTGAATCATCCAATTCGGAGATATGTGGAGACGTTTATGAATAAAACACTATCCCTGCGCTGGAAAACACGAAAGTGGCAGCTCATGTTCTTGTTAGGTGGAAAACAAGAGAATGGTAGGTGCAAATTCTTGGTTGGTGGAAATTCTTGGTAGGTAGAAAACAAGAGAATGGTAGGTGCAAATTCTTGGTAGGTAGAAATTCTTGGTAGGAGGAAAGAAAGAGAAGGGTAGCTAAAATTCTTGGTAGGTGGATTTTTGGGTATTTAAAGGGGAGTGGGGAGCTCACTTGAGAGCATCAAAAAATTATCCTTTGAGAGTGTGAGGACGAAAATTCAGGGGTTTGGGGGAGAATTCTCTTGGTTTTGAGTCATCCTATCATCATACTTGAAGAGCTAAGAAGAGGAAAAGGAGGGATTCAAGCTTCCAATCAAGAATCGATCATCAATCCAAAATAGGGAGTTTCTTAGTTTGATATTCATCTTTATCTATGAGTAATTCTATGTTTTTATTGTTTTTCCAATTTCAATTATGAACTAATTTTCCCTTAACTAGGGCCATGTGAAGGCCAAAGTTATGAGTATATATATATGATATTATTCTTCGTATTAATTCTACAATTGCTTTGTGTTTTGATTTTGTGCGTAATTACTTGCATATGTTTGATCACCATATGTTTGTCATATTGCCTAACTTAATAGTTTGAAAGAATATAAGTTAGGGTTCAAAGAAATCATCACATCATCCGTAAAAAATAGGGAATTGCCCCTAGAGATAGGTAGAGATTCCCGGGTGCAGTTAGCCGAATTTATTCGGGAAAATTCTAGAACTTGAATGCATGATTATTGATTAAATTCTCGGATAGACATATTTAGAGAACTGTCAATTTATCATAGGATTATTACAGCCGAGACATCGGGTAGTAATTAATTAAGGAATTTTCACCAAAGCAATAGTAGTCTAATAATACGAAGAATAGTTCATATTTATATTAACAAGTAAATTTGGTTGAAGCATGTGCCTTAGTTGTTTTATCTCATAAGAATCTAAATCTATTTGCTAAGTCTCGTTTTCACATTTTTATTGTAAATTAATCACAATCTTTTAATTCAATTTTAATTGCTTTTAAATTCCTAGCTTTAAATAATCTTGTCTCTGTGGGATCGATAACTCGGACTTAAAGTCCACTTTATTACTACACACGACCAGTCCACTTGCTGTTTAATACACGTTATGGCTCCCTCATTTTGAGGAGGATTAGTATCACCCCGACCATCGTCTTTACCCCGATCACCCGGGACAATTGGGCAAATAGTCCCATTTTGCATAATGCATTAAGTGTATAGTCCCAAAGCAGGAATGTTTTAAGTGTATAGACCCTTGACCAAGACCAAGTTAATGGGGGACCACTCCAAATAAATTGAAAGGAAGAAAAATAGCATAAAAAATACCAATAATAGAAAATTACTAAGATACCCTTTCATCCAAACAAAAATAAAAATAAACCAAAGAAGAAAGGAATTTATAATTACCGAAATACCCCCTAAAACAAAAATGAAAATGGCTGATAAAAACTAAAAATCAAAAATGGCTTGAAGAATATTCACTCACTCTCTCGTCTCCTCTCTCTCAGCGAAAAAACGGCGAGAATAATCGCAAAAATAAAATACGGGTGGCGTCTGATTCCGGTGGCCAAGAATTGGGAGCTTTGACGGCATAGGTAGAAGAAGGAAAATTGATTTTTTTCGGCGGGCAAGAAGAAAAATTGAAGGCGAAAAATTGAAGAGGAAAAAGCTTCTTAAATTGGTAATTTTTTGCCCAAAATTTGACGAGTATACGATGTGATGTTTAAATTGGATGGGTTGTTGTGTTGAGAGGTTAATTTGTTGTTTAAATAGGATTCTATTAATTAGGATTTTTTTTCACTCAATTTGTGCATTTATATGTCTATGTTGTGTTGTAAAGATTTTTTTACTGCAAATTCAATTCCGGCAGATTGCAAGTTGCAATCGGCTAGTTAATCCATAAGATTGCAAAGATTGCAATCGGCTGGAATTAAATTCCAGCAGATTGCAAATGCAATCTACTATTTGTCAGCAGATTGCACTTTGCAATCTGCTGGAATAACTAACCAGCAGATTGCACTTTGCAATCTGCTATTTGTTAGTCGATTGCAAAGTGCAATATGCTGGAATAGTTATTCCACCACTTTGCACTTTGCTGGAACTATTCCAGCAAAGTGCAAAGTGCAATCTGCTGACAAATAGCAGATTGCATAGTGCAATCTGCTGACAAATAGCAGATTGCAAGATGTATAATTACGTCTCTGTATGCTACTAATTTGTTCTTATTTTTGATATTTTGAATATATTAATTTGTTTTTATTTTTTTCAGGCAAATGTCTGAGATTCCGTTATATTATCGATATGACGGTGTGTGGAAAGAAAATGAGGGACAAAATGGAGCATATGGATGGGTTTCAAAGAATGGTAATCAAATGAAGTGTGCATTAATAATAGATGATCCAGATACGGTAACACTTTTACATTTACATGACCGGATATTTGAAAGAGCTCCTTTTGTTCGGACTAGAACAAATATTAGATTGAGTTACATTCCATCGTCATATACCGATTCTGGTCATGTATATATTGAGAATGATTTTGATGCAAAGTGTTATCTTATGGACCGTTGTAACACATCGAAAAATAGAAGCATTCTATATGTTGAGCTAATGAGCAAACATGAAATTGACAATGGGCTTTTTGATAATAATAATGGTGGAAATGGTGATTTTTATATGGACATGGAAGAAAGAAGGGTTTGTGATACTTCATTTGCACAAATTCACGAGGATGGTAATATTAATGAGCCAATGTCCTTGGTCCTCTATCAAGATAAAACCTCAATAGCCTCTATTCCAACTCCCTCGTCAGTTCCATCATCAAATTGTATTGTTGGCGCCCCAACTCCCCCTAATACTACTCCAAACTTCTCTACTCGAATCCAACAACATCGACTTCTAGATGAAGATAACGATGAAGTTTTTGGGGATCACTGTGAACCACTTGTGGATGATGGCACTTGTCAAGCATTCAATTTTAGTGATGGCATTGATATTGCGATTGGAGCAGAATTCACTGACAAAATAGAGTTGAGAAATCTGGTAGTAACCTCTTCACTAAAACATTGTTTCGATTTTTCCATAACGAAGTCAACCAAACAAAAATTTGTTGCGAAGTGTAAAATTGAGGATTGCAAGTGGAGGTTATATGCAGCAAAGGTTAAAGGATCAGTTAAATTCTCATTGCGAATTCACAATAAGTCACATACATGCTCCCCTGTTAGTGCCACAGAAAATAGACATGCGAAGTCTACTTCAAAGTTAGTTGCTGATATGTTGGCAAAGGATTTCCCAGGTAATCCAGACACACCTACGCCAAAGAAAATAATGTTCACAATGAAAAACACTTATGGTGTTGAAGTGACTTACTATAAGGCATGGAATGGCAAAAAAATAGCTAGAAGTACTATTAGGGGAGGAGATCTGAATGCTAGTTTTGCGATTCTTCCTAGTTATCTGTATACGTTGAAGAAGTTGAATTCTGGTACAATCTATCATTTGGTTAAAAATGAGAAGAACGAGTTTACTTCTTTTTTTTTTGCATTAGGGGCATGCATTGAAGGCTTCAAATATATGAGGAAGATAATTGCAATTGATGGGACTTGGTTGAAGACCAAGTATAAGGGCATATTACTTGTTTGCACTGCCCAAGACGCGAATAAACATCAATATCCAATTGCCTTTAGCATAGTTAAATCAGAAAGTGAAGAATCATGGAAATGGTTCCTGGAGAAACTTGTGGACATCATACCCGATGATGATGAATTGGTGATCATGTCAGACAGAAACCAGGGCCTCATTAACGCAGTTCCTAAAGTTTACCAGAAGGCTCAACACGGTTATTGTGCTTGGCATATTTCTCAAAATATTAAGTCGCGCGCTAAGTCAGGTCAGGCATTATTTTTTATCAAAATATTATAATTTACAATTAGTATATTAAAGTCACACGTTAATGTTATTTTTCGAGTTTTTCCCATTAATATAGGTAGGACCCCTGAAGACAGAGAAGCTGAAGGAAATAGTAGTTTTAACTTGTTCATGGCTTGTGCTGAAGCATATACTTCAGATGAGTTTGATCGACTGTATAAGGTGTTAGGAAATAGGCATCATTTTGCTGTTAAGTATCTTGAAAATCCCAAAAACGGTCTTCACCCTAAGAAATGGGCTAGGTGCTTCTTTGAGGGTATTCGTTATAACATTCTCACTACCAATGGCGCTGAGTCAATTAACTCGACCTTGAGATATGCTCGAAAGTATCCTTTGATACTTTTGTTTGATGAGATTGTTGAGAAAATCTCTGGGTGGTTCAATGATTACCGGAATGCAGCTTCTGAGGGGTCTTCCGCGCAACTACTAACTCCAACGGTGGAAAGTGTGTTGTATGCAAGGAAACAAGAGTCCTTTCAAATGACATATAAAGAATTAAATAGGGAAACATGAGAGTACATTGTCTTTGACAACGAGGAGAGCTTCTTAGTTAATTGTTTTGATCAACAGTGCACTTGCCAGGTGTTTAACTTGGACAAGCTTCCGTGCTCTCATGCCCTTGCAACAGTTCCGATTGGGTCGTGTATGCTAGGATTATGCTCAAAATACTATTGGAAATGTACATGGGCATCATCATATGTACGGACAATATACCCCGTTCCAAGTCAATCAAAGTGGGTCGTCCCCGATGAAATAAAGATCGAGGAGTTGAAACCTCTTCCTAATGGTCCCGATGAGTCGGTAAAGGCCGGGAGGCCTGTGGTGAAAAGAAAGGCTTCCGCTGGAGAGGCGCGACCACCTCCCAAGAAAATATCCAAAAAACCAACTCGCAAGAAAACGAAAAAAAACCCAACCAAATTCTAAAATGGAGATTGTGTCATTATTGTTTCTATGATTTCTTATAGAGTATTGGATAGTTTAATGAAAGTAGGACTTTATTTTTGGAAGATGGATTTTGATGTTCAAATGACAACGTGTATATTTATTTTATGATTTGGAAGATGGATTTTGATATATTTATTTTTGATTTTTAATTGTTCCAGCAAATGAGTCATTAATTAATAATAAGTTATATAATACTTTATTAAAATTGGCACCTTTAATTATATAATACTCTATAAAAATATATTTATTTTGTTATTTTTAATTGTATAATACTCTTATAAAAATTAATTATAATGTATTATACTATTAATTACTATACATGAGCTAGGCCCAAACTAAGCCAATAGTACCAACTAGAAGCTAGGACCAAACATAAATATGATATGAGTTATTAATTAATAATAAGTTGTATAATACTTTATTAAAATTAGCACCTTTAATTATTTAATACTCTATAAAAATATATTTATTTTGTGATTTTTAATTGCATAATTCTCTTATAAAAATTAATTATAGTGTATTATACTATCAATTACTATATATGAGCTAGCCCCAAACTAACCCAATAGTACCAACTAGAAGCTAGGCCCAAATATAAATATGATATGAGTCATTAATTAAGAATAAGTTGTATAATACTTTATTAAAATTAACACCTTTAATTATATAATACTCTATAAAATATATTTATTTTGTGATTTTTAATTGTATAATACTCTTATAAAAATTAATTATAGTGTATTATACTATCAATTACTATACATGAGCTAGCCCCAAACTAACCCAATAGTACCAACTAGAAGCTAGGCCCAAATATAAATATGATATGAGTCATTAATTAAGAATAAGTTGTATAATACTTTATTAAAATTAACACCTTTAATTATATAATACTCTATAAAAATATATTTATTTTGTGATTTTTAATTGTATAATACTCTTATAAAAATTAATTGTAGTGTATTATACTATTAATTACTATACATGAGCTAGGCAAATTATTCTTTTTAAAAGAAGTGTATAGATTATTCTTTTTAAAAGAAGTTTTCTATATGAAAAGGTAAATTAAATTATGTTTAAATTATACAAAGGTTTCATATTCGCCGCCATGTCTACAAACACACAAGATGACAACAATCTCATGACAAAAGATCTAGTACGTAAACTTATAATATCATATATATATATATATAGTATAATATCATATATATATAGTATAATAATATTATTTATATCTAAACCTAAACTATTTTGTGTTTGTAGAGAAATAACCCAAAAACCTAAACAATCCTATACCCTAAACCCTAAACTTACCCTAAACCTTAAAGTTACCCTAATCCCTGAAACACATATATAGATTGATGAGATTTACTTATATATATATATCAAATGTACTGAAATATTATTTATACTATATGAGATAAAATTAATTTCTTTCACGAACCGCGATAAATAGTAAATCCAAAATTAAAAAAAAATTATTTATACTATATGAGATAAAATTAATTTCTTTCACGAACCGCGATAAATAGTAAATCCGAAATAAAAAAAAATATTTATAGCAGTTCGTTTTCGAACCGCTATAAATAATAAAAAATTATACATATTATTAATAACAGTTCATGATCGAACTGCTATTGATCACGTACCGACGATAGCTGTTCAATCACAAACCGCTATTGATCACAGTTCGTGTTCGAACCGCGATAAATAAAGTCCGAAATTAAAAAAAAATATTAATAATAATTTCCCCCCAATTTTTATCCCAAAAATTGAATTCTTCCCCCCATTTCTCCCAACTCTTTCTCTCTCTATACTCTCTAAAAATTGAATTCTTCCCCCCATTTCTCCCAACTCTTTCTCTCTCTCTACTCTCTCTATACTCTCTCTCTCTCTATCTCACTCCACCACCACCACCATGTACGTCGGCCCCCCTTCATCCTTTAATATATAGGTATTCACGCACACACACACACACACATATATATATATGATTTGTGTTATGTTATATATATTTTACATGATGTAATTTATGTTAGTTTAATTTAGTTTTTGTGATTTAGTACGTGAATTATATTTTAATTTCTTGATTGTTGTTATATATGTGTATGTTATGTTAATGAGAATTTTGTGATTGAAATAATGTTGGTTATATGTTAATTTTTTGATTATTGTTATATACATATGTTATGCTAAATGGGAATTTGTCGATTATATACATATGTTTTGCAATAGTGGATTATTTTGCATATTCCTTTCTCCTTCTTTTGGCATTACGAAAAAGTGGGTGGAATACATTGAAGTTCCAAAGCAGCAATTTTTTTTTGGTTGGAGATATGACACCTTAGTAGTGTTTATTACAAGAAAATGCACCTCCTGCTTGCTTCATATAGTTGTCCAGCCATTTACTTTTTGACTTTGGGGGTGTATCACAATTGAATTTGGCAGTTGGATTTGACAGAAAGTTGAGGAGGTAAGATTGCTTGAGGAGGTTCTCAAATTATAGCGATTAGCTTTGAAGAAGGTTTTGCTTTAGTAAGTTGAAAAGAGAGAAGAAGAGTCTCAGAAAAAGGTCGAAGCAGCACAACAATTATGGTGTGAATGAGTTGTTTTTGTGTTTTGTGGAAAGGATTATGATGTTGTGGTAGTTACCAAAAAAATACATGTATAAGCAAATGGATTGTGTTGTGAAATAAACTAAAAAAATAATTCAAAAAATATATATCAAATGGATTGTGTTGTTTTAGTGACCATTTTCACAAGGAAAAAGATCCCTATTTAATTTAATGCATAAAGTTATTATTCATATATAAGCAAAATAAATAATTATATATACCGGTTAGATTGGTAACCCGATCCATCCAGTATACATGTATATCGCTCAGATTGGTCACCAATCTAACCGGTATATTAAATTACACTAAATTAACAAAGTAAACTAAAGTTAGAAACTTAAATTGTTTAGCTCACTATTTTCACATGAATAAATATATATTTATCCATCTATAATATATTACTTAATAAAGTGAAATAAAATAAAAAAAATAATTCAAAAAAATATATCAAATGGATTGTGTTGTTTTAGTGACCATTTTCACAAGGACAAAGATCCCTATTTAATTTAATACATAAAGTTATTATTCATATATAAGCAAAATAAATAATTATATATACCGGTTAGATTGGTAACCCGATCCATCCAGTATACATGTATATCGCTCAGATTGGTCACCAATCTAACCGGTATATTAAATTACACTAAATTAACAAAGTAAACTAAAGTTAGAAACTTAAATTGTTTAGCTCACTATTTTCACATGAATAAATATATATTTATCCATCTATAATATATTACTTAATAAAGTGAAATAAACTAAAAAAAATAATTCAAAAAAAATATATCAAATGGATTGTGTTGTTTTAGTGACCATTTTCACAAGGAAAAAGATCCCTATTTAATTTAATACATAAAGTTATTATTCATATATAAGCAAAATAAATAATAATATATACCGGTTAGATTGGTAACCCGATCCATCCAGTATACATGTATATCGTATATTAAATTACACTAAATTAACAAAGTAAACTAAAGTTAGAAACTTAAATTGTTTAGCTCACTATTTTCACATGAATAAATATATATTTATCCATCTATAATATATTACTTAATAAAGTGAAATAAACTAAAAAAAATAATTCGAAAAATATATATCAAATGGATTGTGTTGTTTTAGTGACCATTTTCACAAGGAAAAAGATCCCTATTTAATTTAATACATAAAGTTATTATTCATATATAAGCAAAATAAATAATAATATATACCGGTTAGATTGGTAACCCGATCCATCCAGTATACATGTATATCGCTCAGATTGGTCACCAATCTAACCGGTATATTAAATTACACTAAATTAACAAAGTAAACTAAAGTTAGAAACTTAAATTGTTTAGCTCACTATTTTCACATGAATAAATATATATTTATCCCTCTATAATATATTACTTAATAAAGTGAGATAAACTTAAAAAAATATATAGTTAGTAGACTCCCAAATTTTTTGGCTAACACATATTCTAGCAACTTACAAATGGGACTTACATATTCCACACTATATATAAGCAAAATCCGCAAAAATTAAATCACCAGTGAAAAAAAAAAATCAGTTCAAGTTACAATATAGTAAATTACACAAGAAACTATTTTCTTTTACTCAACACCCTCCGTGCCCTCGTCACATAAGCAGGACTCGTGAATGGGGGCTGCGTATATTTGGATTTCCTCTTCACCCTCTTTTCTTTGTTTTCATCAGTCACATTGCTTGATATCCCGTGTTCATCACCCTTATTGCCAATCGGATCATCATCCACCCGTTCAACACTATTCTGCACACCACAAACATCATCATCCCCACCCCAATCCTGCCCACCATATTCTTGCCCAACACGATCATCATTGTCATCATCTTCCCCGTGGTTAGACCGAGTCCATTTTACCACCTCTTCTACCTTCTCTTCCAACCGTTGTAGTCTTTCATTCTGAAGAGTCATATCACTTTTTAACTCAGATATATTTTCCATTAAGGATTTCAACATTTTAACCACATGATTGGTAGACTCAGAAGGTATTGTTGAACCACCCGCAACGTTGTCCTGTGCAGGCGTAGCAATGTGTTCAGAAGCAGTCACTCTTTTAAGGAACGAATGACGACCCTCAACATCTTCTCGCCAAATATCTTCAAAAAATACACTGTCCCCATTCTCAAGTACAGCCGTCCACTGATCGGTAGTGGTGCTAATGGTAGTGACAGAGCGGTATTGATCGATAGGAGCAAAACCATGCATGTGGCTGGCTTGCAACTCCTCCGCCGTCGGTGCAAGTACGCTCCTGATATCCTGAAACTCTCAAAAATATAGAACTAATCAATACTATATCATATAATTTAGAATATATAACATGCTGAATTTAAAGAACCAACCTTCGAGTTACCAACAACTTGTAGAATTAGGCCCAAAGATGGAGCTTGCTTTCTCAAATTGAATTGAGTGTTCCAATAGCAAATTCTCGGCAATTGGCCAATGATAACATCCCTCACACGCCCAATACTCGGTGACAATGCTGGAATACACTCAAACGGCAACAACTACAAACCCGAAAAATCAAAATTCTGAAATAACAAACTACATAAATTAAAACACAGGACTTAATAATGGAATACAAAAATTTAATTACCATTAGTGGTAGAATGAAGCCACAACATGTCCACTGTGGATTTGCTGCACTACATAGTCTTTTGATGTTCAAATTTTGCACTTCCTTTATCAAATAACAATAACTCATTCTACCCCATGGATAAGTGCGTGCAACATCAATGTCATCGACAATTTCAACCAAAGCGCCATCTATTTCACAATCTTCTGACCTGCGACTAAATAACACAGATGCCACAAAATATAACACTGCTAACTTCAACTTGTCTAACAAAAGGCTCTCCCTCTCTTGTTGCCTAACACTCCCACTTAAAGCTCCAACCTCTTCAGCAGGGATACTGAAGTTGCTAAGCATATTCCTTACAACCTTCAGTGTTATTTTTTTTTCGCCGAAACGTTCCTCGAAACCATCACCATGTAAAACCTCTGATGGATAAGGAGAGCTATTCAACCCGCTAATAAGTGTATGCTCCATTAGAGAGTACCGTACAGGGGTGCCATTCAAAACAAACCATAATTCAAGTTTTTTGTTCATGTGCACTTGTCTGCTTAGAAGCATCCACAATGGACTTAGACATGTTTCTATGTAAGGGGCAACTTCAAAGAGATGGCCAAATTGTGAAGTCTTAAACCAATCCAACCCATCAGGATGATCTTTCAAGCAATCTTCAATAAATTTTACTTCTTTTGCCAATTTGCAATGAGTCGCTAATTTACACTTGAAATTAAATTCATTTGGAGTCAATATAAGATTAGGTCGAGGAATATCATTTACGGCATTAACCTACGAATAAGTTATACAATATACTTCAAAAAACTAACACAAATTTAATATACGATTACAAGTAAAGTAGAAATCATTTTAATTTTACTTACCGGGATGAGATTTGGAGTTTGAGTGGGTGATTGGGTTACCGGTGGAGACGCAAATTCTATTTGATGACTAGGTAGCCGTGGGATGGAATTGGGATTGGGAGTGGGGCAAGTTGATGAGTTCGGTCTGGATTGATTACGTGACATCTTTACACGGGGCATGTAAACAGAAAGGTCGAAAAATCACAATTCAGATTCTACAATTACGAAGTTATTCTAAAAAAGGATTAGATTAAAAAATAAATGAATTCACAATTACGCAAAAGCATAGATTTCAAATATCTTTCGAATATCACAACTATTCCCTGAACAACAATCTAATTTTAAAAGATGAAATTAAAATTCTTTCCTCAATTAAAAAACTGAAATAAGATAAAACAATAACACACTTTGTTGAAATATATGAGGGCATATATGTAATTTTTAGTGTTTACAATTCTGTTTGTAGTTAGTCAAAATGTCAAAGTTTGTTAATTAGGTGAGTTTTTCATTTTTATCTTTATTAAAATAAGTTGAAAGCATATTTTTCAAATATATTGCAAAATTTCCCAATTACAGAAATCAATGGCTTCTCTCTCTCAATCTCCCAAATACTAAATTCTTGATTTCAACATGGTTATCAGAGCAAAATCACGATCTCATGCCATCTAAGCTCTCATAAGCAAGATTGAAGCAGATTTCTTGAATGATTTTAACAAACTTAACAGCAATCAATTGAGCTTTTCAATCACCTTTTCCTATAACCACAACATATAGATATCATAGAGACATACAATGCTGCGATTCATGAAATTAATACACACAACATACAGAGAGGAAAAAAAAAACAAATTGAATTTGAACCCAAATTGAAATTAGGGATCTGTTAAAACCCAATCCCCCAAAATGACCGTTTCTTTTTCGCGTTAGAGAGAGATAAGTAGTACCTTCAACCTTGATTGACTGTTTCTTCTTCGTGTTCTTCGTAGTGTTCCTCGTAGTGTTCTTGCGTGCTTCTTCTCCTCACGTCTTCTTCTTTGTCTAGAGAGAGAGAGTGTTGAATTGTGTTGTTCCCTTTTCTTTTGTCCAGAGTCAAATTAAGTTGCTGGAGGGATTGTTTTGCTCAAAGGGTATATAAGGTAATTAAATTAAATTAAGTTGCTTTATTTTTTTTATATCTCAGCGGGCCGGTATAATTTGATTTTGGAAAAAATTGGGTCCACACCTTAATTAAAAAAAATACCAAAAAAAAAGTAGAAGTCAAAGTGACTATTTACTTAATTACTATGCAAAAAGGGACCGTTTGCTTAATTTTCCCGCCTGCCCATGGGAGGTTTGTATAATTTCGAAATTCAATTGGGGTATTTTGGTAATTTGTACTAAATTGAGGGGTGTTCAAAAATGAAATCAACCATTTTATTGAAGAAATTATTCGACAATTATACTGTAAATCAACTAACTACAATTTATCAAACTATGAAGATGCAACTCAAATAATATCCTATACAAGCATTATGAATAAGACCAACAACGAGTAGAGACAAAGAAAGAATGGAAGAATGGGAAATTAAAGTATCAAGAAGCTTCAAACGGCTCTGGAGAAGTAAAGAAATCTGAGAGACGAAAATCTGAAATTCTTTGATACCGCTTCACGTTACTGTTCTGCTAGACTGGATTTAACATAAAAGAAGATGAGCAATTGCAGCATAGTCCCTCAAGACTTGATCAACTCTAAATTGACCTTCATGTGATGGGCTGGACGAAATGGGCTGAGGATCCTATCCGGGCTGGACCAGAACATGTTGAAACCGGGTCTCTAACATATTAAACAAGCTTGGGCTTGTTCATATTTGAACAGTGGACTTTTGGTAATTTTCTCTTATTATTATTATGATGATTATTCTTATTACTACTATTATGATTATAATTATTATTATTATTAATGTTATTATTATTATTATTGTATTTTTTATTTTGGCGGATTCATGTGTTTTACTAGATTACTAATTGGTGTTGTATTTTTCTTCAAACGAAACATTACTAATTGGTGTTGTATTTTTCTTCAAACGAAACAAAGTATTATTAAGGGAAAATTACTGAAACCTTTCTAAAATAAATTTTAGTATCCAAGAAACCCATGAAAATATATTTCAATCTAAAAAACCCCATTCTACTAACTTTTCATTTCAAAAAGTTAAAAACCCCAATATTTAGGATATATATAGAGATTCAATGCTGCTGCTCTCGAGGTCCCCTCAGCTAGTGTTGATGTGCTATCCAACGCGTTCACCCAAGGTTTGGATGATGGTGAATTCTTTAGGTCCCTTGCTAAGAAGCCCCTTATTAGTTTCGATAACTTGTCAACTAGGGAGGAAAAGTACGTGAATATGGAGGAGGCCACTCAGATGAAAAGGGTTGAAGCCACTACAATGAACCAAGATGAAGAGGACAACGATATGGAATCAGGGAGGCCCCTTCCCTAGATAGACCCAGAGGCAATTACAGTAGTAGTCAACGTACGCCTTTGACGGTTACCCCCGCCCATGCATTTAGAATGGTAGAACATGAACATCCTAAGGTGGCCACAGATTGCTTATACTGGACCTGTCATCCCAAATCTAACATACTGCCAGTTCCATAAGGACTATGGGCATGACACTACACATGCCGACACCTGCTGAATGAGATAGAGCGTTTGATCAAAAGGTGATACCTGTAAGAGCTTATATCTGCGGGACCACGAGAAGAGCATTCGGTTGTTTCGAAAAAGCCCATCGTTAGTGAGGTATCAGGTAAAGATAGGAGACAGGACAGGGAACCGCAACCACGCCCTCAGGAAGGCTCTCGTCTAGTTCTATGAACACGCCTAGCTCTAAGAGAAATGAGGAAGGCTCTTACAAAAAAAAAAAAGTTAGTCATTTTATTGCTTTCTAAGCCAGTTGTTCCTTTTTCTGTCTAGTTGTTTTAATTCATGCTAGGATTTTGAATTTTGTTTGTTTCCCTCCAGATGTTGATTGATGTGTTAGTTCAATTTTTCATCATTGGTATTGTTTCTTGTCGATATCTATATGTGCAATATGGAAGTTTCTTTATCTATTTACACTATGACCTATATGACTAGGTGAATGCTTAGTCTCAGTTCTATTTATCATTATCAAAACTATATGATGTCTTCTACTCGAGCATCCTTACATATTCATGCATGAATGCGTACTCGTACATGAAAAGATTAAAAATAAAAATAAATAATAAAGTCCTGTGTACGAAAGGACGGGCAACCCGAGAGCAAAATGTCGGGTTCTATGTGTGCGAAAGGCTGGGCAACACGAGAGTGAAATGTCGGGTTCTAAAAACAAAAGTCCCGTGTGCGAAAGACCGGGCAACCCGAGAGTGAAATGCCGGGTTCTAAAAACAGAAGTCCTGTGTGCAAAAGATCAGGCAACTCGAGAGCCAAATGCCGAGTTCTAAAAACAGAAGTCCTGTGTGCAAAAGACTGGGCAACCCGAAAGCAAAATGTCGGGTTCTAAAAAGAAAGCCCTATGAAAAATCAGACATTTACTATTTAACTCACACAGGAAGACCTGTGAAAAATTAGGCATTTATAATTGAAAATATGCAGGAATCCTTGGGGAAAATCAGGCAGAAGCCTTGCGAACACCCAATCACCAAAAAAACCTTGTGAAATACCAAGCACCAAAAAACCTTTGTGAAACACCAAGCACCAGAAAAATCTTGTGAAGCACCAAAAAAGCCTTTTGGAACACTAAGCACCAAAAACGCCTTGCGAACACACAAACACCAAAAAAGCCTTGTAAAATACCAAGTACAAAGAAAATCCTTGCGAGCACGCGAGCACCCAAATAAGATAAAATAATAGTAAAAATAACAAAAAGATTTAAAAAAGAGAAGAAAGCCTTGTAAAGCACCAAGCATTCAAGAGACCCCGTGAAAAGTTCGGGCATAAATTACATGTGCAGGTAATCAGGTAAATTCTATAAGAGGACGCAAAACTTTACAAAAAAATGTGTAGGCATACTATACAAAGGCCCAGGGGATGTGGGCTAGCTGCAATCAAGGTGAAGCTCGTCAGTAACCTCAAAGTAAAGCTCGTCAGTAGCCTTAACACAAAGCGCATCAGCAGCCTTAAAGCAAAGCTCATCATCAGCCTCAAAATAATTATTTTCTCAAGACTTTGAAATTCTTTCAAACTCTCAAGAGTAGGGGACTTATGATGTGAGCGTAAAATATTACTTTCAACAATTGGGTTTGGAGAATTGAGCCTTAAGGAAACCTCATGGATTACCTCAAGGAAGGTTTAGAGGCTACCTCAAAGGCGAGCTCATAATGAGGTCAAGGGATACCTACATCAGACACGTGGAAGGATAACTAAAAGAAGATAGAAGATTTGGATCAGATCAAATCATATCGGATCCCAACCTACATCTCCTAAAATAGGCGATATGATTCCCATATCTCCTAGGCAACAAGAAATTGGTCAAAGAGACCAATTTGAAGAGGGAATTCGGCCTTATGGGCTTATATATATGTGTAATCTCATCTTTTATATTTTACGTTCTTTAGAAAGTCAAAAATCCATATCTTTGTATTTTCTCTCAAAAGTATCAAAAATAATAAAATACTTCTTCTTTTCCATTCTCTATATTTTATTCCACATTTAGTTATTTGTCTTTATTATTCTCAGTAATTCCCACAAATTATAAATATAAAATCGTGTTTGAATTTCACAATTTTCTTGGTGTAATTTCAAACCGCATCAGATAGACTGATTATCATTCAATTAATTACTGATTATATTATACTATTATTTTATAATCTCTTGAAGAAGTGTCATAATGTTATTGAAATTTTGCGGTTGCGGAAATTTGACCATACAGACTACAAAATCTATCATAGATGAATTTTATGAAATAAAATAATGTTGTGTATAACTTCGATAAGTTTTTTTTGAAGAATTACTTGTATATTTCGAAATCACTAAATTTGTTAAAATTTAGTTTTGTTTCTTTTTTTATACGTGATGATTGTTATTTTACTTATCTATGAAAACTAAAATAAGTTTTACATACTCGGAGCCGTGTTACTGTGTACGTACTATCTAACTACTATCTAGCGGTTACAACAGTGGGTCCAGGTGATTTTGGACTGCAGGGCTCGATTGATGGGAGACACAATCAAACAAATTAAAGGAGCTTCTTGCGGTTAACTATAACTTATATATTGACCGAGGCGATAAAGGAAGGTCAGTTTCATGATTTCGTTGCAACAGTTATCTATCTTGGTGTCTGTTTATTATTCGTTATCTTGTACTTGTAGCTTGTTTTAAGGTGATATTAGAGGTGATTTAGTTTAGTATGCTTCTTTTTGGGAATTTTGTTGATTCCTACTAGTTAGAGTTTGATATTATTGGAATTAGGGTGAAATGACGAACATGGCTACTTTTAATCGACTCGAGATCGATCGTTAAAGGGCAATTTTTCGAGTTCAGTTCGTTGACATATTAAACCTTGAACAACTTTTTGTGTTCGATAAATTTTGAAGCCCGACTTGATTAGTAAAAATTCACAAAAGATGTAAAAAAAAAAAAAAAGTCGAGTTACTCGAGCTCAACAAATTTTGGCTCGATTAAAGCTCGCTTGAGCTTGACTCGATTAACATTCAAATTAAGTTCAAACATAAATTTTGAAACTCGGATAATACTTCAAATAAATTTGAAAAAGAACTTGTTCGGCTCGACTCGACCCATTTAAATTCCTACTTGGAATTATAGCCTTTTCGTTCTAGGGTAAGAATAATGCTATGAAACTGCCATTTGGAACGTGATTAACAATTTCTTCAAATGGGGAGCAGCTAAAGTTCAGGCTAATTATATTAAATTGTTTTAGAAGTTTCTTCAACACGTTCTTTCGAACTTGGTTTAGGTTAGGGCCTAACGGTTAGGGCTCTGCCTGGCGATTTTGAAGTTGAGTTGTTCTAAAATTATCAGTTCCTGAACTAGTCATCATGTTTTACTGCATTAAGCTATGTTCTGGCCAAGGTTGAACTTTACAGATATAGTGTAATCCTCAAATCCAAATCCAACAATCCAAAAACAACCAAACTGAATTGATTTTTAGAATTTGGTTAAGAATTCCTTTGGTTGTCACTTGCATATATAATTGAATTTTGCATACCTTTTGAATTTTTACCTAATCTTGGATTATAGATTACTTGGAGAGTTTGATAATCGCTTATTATAGTGCTGATGCTAAAATAGAGAATCCTCAAGTGGATCATTTCTAAATATTTTATACTTCAATTCTTTGATGAAGCAGAGGCTGGAGATATATATACATCCACATTCGTGCCACTTGCTATCCCTTACAGTCAAATTACCCCCAAATATGGTTTTGAGATTTTTCAGTTACTGTTTGGATGTGATCTTGCTCATGTTTTAAACTAAAGAAATTCATGGTTATGGATTAGGAGTATAACGAAACATGAAATGATCATGCCATGCTAATACCTTCACTCAATTTTACGCCCTAGGCCAGTAGTTTTTGTTCGTGATAAATACTGGTTTCAGGTGGCATTGTACATGAATGTACAAAATTAGCAAAGCTAGTTATTATACATACCAAGATCAGTTTCTCCCTAGAGCTTCTACCAACGCTTATGCAGTGAACACAAAGAAGTTTAGTTCCGGAAAACCAATGAATCAAAATGAACACAAATAGTCAATTTGGCAACTGGTGAAACAACTGGAGATAATGCAGGGGGTGCATGTGGCTGTCTAAAGTAGTGTGCAGATTTCCATTAAGTATATTGAACAAGGCAGCCTGGTTAGTTTTAATTTCAATTACAAAATGAGTCTGTTTACAGTCATCTCTATTCACTTTTCGAAATGATTTTGGAGCAATTTGGTTTCTAATTTGGCAAGCAATTCTTATGTTGGTGTTTATGAGGGTTATTTTTGGAGTATGTTGAGATTTTAATTATCTTTCTCTTCTGCTAGATGTTAAAAAAGTGAAAACATCAAATTATGATTGCTGTATTCTGAGTAAGTTGAGGAACTAATTTTCAGATTATGATTGCTGACACTTTCTACTAATTTTCCACCCGTGAACTTGATGCTAATTATATCAGATGAAGATTGAAGCATAAAAATGCTTATAAATATGCACACATTCTAATGCTGTGAGAATTCTGCTCTTTAATTTTCTTTTTTTTTCTTTCTCTCCTCATGTTTAAGGGAAATTTATATAATTTGTCCTTTCAATAATGAAGTACCATTTTGTCTTAAAATACAGGAACAGAGGCAGACAGACAATTGTGGACATATATTTCCTAAACCATCTTCTGATCAATTTGGATTTTCTGTTCCGTTTCGTATTTCCGTTCGTGCATGATTTTGGATACAAGAAGAAAAATCGAGTTAAACTAAAAGATTCTAACTGTTTTCACACTCATTAATACTTAAACCCTCCCCTGCCCTGCCAATTCCAGTTAGAAAATATTTCTATGAACTCAGTGTTGTACACAACGAAAAAGTCTAACTTATACCACTAAACCAACTTTACCCTTTGACCAAAAGAAAGAAACCCTAAATCTACTAGATTTTAACTATTTCCACACTTAATAATACGTGGACCTTCCCCTGCCGCCTCAGAGAATATTTCGAAATGAACTTCACCCAAGTAGGTATGCACCCAAGTGAGTTTCAACCCATTGGATCATACATGATAATGTCATCATTTTACTTTATGACATTATCATGTACATATTCAATGATTTACGAATACACTTGTACCCACTTGGATGACATGAAATAGAATCATGAATATACTACTTTTGATTTATTCTTATGGATCTCCCCCACAGTAACCACCTTCCTCAATTCCATCAAAATTCTCCGAAAAACTATTTGAAATGCCCCCGCCAATTTCTCTGTTATTCATCATTATTGTGAACTCATCAACCTTCTCATCCACATTACTCACAATTACGGAAATCCTTTCACTCTCTCGAGAATGAGAGACCGCAACCACATTAATCTGCAGAAAAGAATTCAAAAGCTGAGCTTCCAACTTGTTTAGTTTCATGGAGTAGTACCACATACTGAAAATGTTCCACTTGAACTTGGAGCATTTCTGGATTAGCTCATCTATTTCAATTAAGCGATCATTGAATGATTCGTCACAGACTGTGTTGAAGTTGTGTGTATCATCAACAACGCGCTTAATTGAAGAAAGAGTTGATGTTAAACGGTTCAAGTCAGAGCTTAAACAGACTGCTTTGTAAATTGCATCAAGCAATAATCTGAATAAGAGCTCAATTGCAGCTCCAAGAGCAGCACCTTGGACAAAGCCTCCCATTGGTTTATGTAGAAAAGGAGGAAAAAAAGGCAATGATACAGCTTTTCAGTGTTTGTGAATCAATCTGAAAGAAATTAAAGCTGATCGAGGATCGATCTTTTAGTTCTTGAAAGATACTAATGCTATAGTTTGTTTGCTTAATATGGTGGGGAATTGGGGTAAAGGTTTTGGCCTTTTGGGAGGTGATGAGGTTGTGAATTGTAATAATTTTCCAGGATAGTTTTGGTCTCTCTTATATATATATATACACAAGGAAGAAAGTACCAAAATTCTCATTTGGAAATTGAGTGGAAACTTCCATGAATGTTGGGATTGTGACAGTTTGTGTTAGAAATCGATAAATAGTGGCGTCGCCTTATGGATGGTACATGCCACATGGTAAAGTCGAAACACTAAATTTTTTGACTTTTTATTAAATTTTCAAAATGTGCACTCTATGTCCTTAATTATTGTCGCCAACTACTGAACTATATATCGTGTTACGGACTATATGAAAAATTGTACCAGAAAAGTTAATATTTTTTTAACTATAGCACTTTATTTTGGATTACATGTATTTAGTTATTAACTTATGAATTTTCGAAAGAATGTTGTATCAATGCAAATAATTTTATTTTTAACAATCAGTTTTCAATATAATGAATATTTTTATGTGATCATTTTCAATATTGACTATGTTAATTTAGTCGTTTCTTTTAAAAAATTGTTTGATTATGTCGATAGAAAGATCAATAAAAAATAACTTTGAAAGTTCATAAGTTTACTACATATACATAACATAAAACTTCGAATTTCACCTAATCACAATTAGAATATATATACATATATATTGTGTTATGGACTGTATGGAAAATTGCACCACAAAACTTAATATTTTGTTAACTGTTAGAGCACTTTCATTTTAGATTACATGTACTTAGTATTAGCCTAGGAATTTCTGAAAGATTGTTGTATCAATGCAAATAATTTTATTTCTAATAATCAGTTTTCAATATAATAGAAAGTTTTTATGTGATCATTTTCAATAATGAATATGTTAATTTAGTCACTTCTTTAAAAAATTGTTTGATTGTGTTGATAGAATGATTAAGAGAAAATAATTTTGAAAGTTCGTTAGTTTACTACATATACATAAAATGAAACTTCCAATCACCTAATCACAGTTGCATAAGTAAGAGAATATGACTAATTTGACCAAGATCATAATGGAAAATACATATCTGCATTTGTTGTGATGGCGGTTAACGAATATTTATTTTCTTTTGTTTTTTGTTCTTTTTTCTTTTTTAACGAATATAATATGTTGAGATCATAATTAGTTTTTTTCCAAAAAAAAATTATTTAAGTGTTATTATTACAAAATAGATAATTAATATCTTAGTTTAGTATATATCTAATTAATTATTAGTTAATAAGCTTTTTATATATACTTATATTGTTATTAAGAATTAAAGTGACTCAATTTAAATATTTTGTAATTTGTAAAAATTGTTATTTATATTATTAAAATTATTCAGTGGAATTATTAAGTAATCATTTAATTGTTAGATAAGTTTGAGTTAATTAATTAATTCATTTTATTTAGACGTTAACTATTAGTATATATTAGCTATATACTAACAATAAAAATAAGGTAATTGTTTTTATTTGTTTATTTAGGAATAAATTATTAATAATTTACTTATTTGAATTATAATTTGGGTTTTTTTGAATGTTCAATAATTTAAATTCTTTAAATGTTTTACTTAAAAATTTATATGGATCGATGTTTTCTCATTTTATTGCCTTCAAATATTTTAAATGTTTACTTGATCGGTTATAATTTTGCAACGGTTTCATAAAGCTTGTACATTTTACTAAATATATTTATGAAACTAAATCATCAGTGTTAGCAAAAGAATATTTAAATGAAATATGGCTAGCGCTTTCATTAGGAAAAAATGCTATGGGTGGATCCAGAATACGATGATAAGAAAAATCGTATTAATAAACGAAAAAATTCAACAATGAGTTTTTATTATTTTTCTCTATTGCGTATTAGCTTTTTATGTGCAATATACATATCTTTTAGTTCCACTATATCAGCCTTCCCCTCCCCCCTTCCATTTTCTCAAAACCCTAACTATTTTTCTTCTCTTCTTTTTCGCCGATGATGGTTTGGTAAATGTCGTATCCATCACTACTGATGTCACCATCATCGTCGGCGGGCTAGGTTGGAGCACTCTCATTCAAGCTGTGTATCTCAACTTCAAATATGATGAGAAGGAGATAGATCTAACGAGCCAGAGATGAATTTGACGAGATGAAGACGAGTGATTCATTAGTTTTTATATAATTTTTTAGATATTTTGTTTTCTCTCGAATGAGAGTTTGTTCTCTCTGAAATGAGAGTTTCGTCTCTCTTGAATAAGAGTGTAGTCTTTTGCACAAGAATTTTCTTGGCTCATTTGTTAGTTCTTAAGATTTGTTATCTTGTAAAAATTTGATATTAGGTGTTTCTATTGTTATTACTATATCATTAAAGACAATCTAAATTGTATTGTTATTGACGTTATAAACCTCTTACTGAATGAAATATAATGACCGTTATCCTCTAAAACAAAATATGAAAGCATACATTACCCAGCAACAAAGCAAACAAGAAGGAAAGTATTATCTAAGCCAAGTGCCAACCTACTTTGATTTAGCGAACTATTTAATTGGGGTTTAAAATGGAGAGAAGTCAATGATCTTGAGAAATAATATGATGTAGTTGTTTTATAGAATAGAAAAGGCAAAAAAATATAAAAAATCTAAACTACATAATATCAAATTTGTGAGTCAAAATGAAGATACAATTGCAAGGAGACAAAGAAGTCAAATATATGATCCATAGAAACTAAACAAGAAAAGGAATAAATGATGTATAAATTTGCATAAGAGTTTATTTATTTACATTATTATCTAGGTTTCAATTTTCAATAAACTTAATTCTTTACGTATTCATTTAGTCTTTCGTGTCAAATAATTTTTAATTTTTTGAATAATCTTAGTTTATTGAATAATGGTTCAATTAGTTAAAGAGAAATGATATTGGAGCTCCACAAATTACTATAGGAGCTCCACTTTTCTTTCTCTCGGTTAGAAAATGATATTAGTGCACATTTGTTAAAAAAAGAAGTCAATTGCTAAAATTTTACATTATATATATACCTTTTAATAATCAATGCAATACTTTTATTTTTCTTAAGTTTTTTCAAATAATTGCTTTATGAATGCATAATTGGACGATACACACATGTATGCAAGCAGAAAAGTACTATCAATTTAAGAACATATAAGCAATGTATAAAGAATAATTCTTTTATTATTATTTGGGCATTCAAATATAAAATATGTATTTATATACTTTGTCTCTTGTATACAACTTAAGAACTACTTCTAAGTTCTAACGAATCATCATCATCGTCGTCGTCGTCATCATCATCATCATATTAGTATTATTATATGTAACTTTGTGTAGGCATTAAACTTACTTAAGCATTTATTTATGCTAACTCATGATTGGCTACTATAATAAATTACATAAATGTGATGGTTTGATGCTAATATACTGTCAAAATGTGGTGATTTTCATTTGAAGTTTGATGTTTTGTTGTTTTTTAATTGACATACTATGTATGTTATATTGTTGATGATGCTCTAAATTTTCATTGAAGGACATATGTTTTACGATTCGATATAAATATGAAAAACTATTCAATTTTCAAATTTATGTACTTATTATTTGATATGTAATAACATAGTGACAATAATATAATAGCACGTTTTGATTGCACAAAGATAGTTTTGGAATTTAATTTTGAAGTTTATAATATTTTTACACTGTGTAGGTATTGTTACCATATTTTAATATAAAAATTGAAGTTGGAACTCCTATAGTAACTTACATGGAGTGCCAATATCATTTCCCTTAGTTAAATTATTATTAAAGTTTTGAATATATAACACTTTTCAATTGAGATCATATGATTAATTCACGAGCAACACACTTGTCATTTACTAGTATGGCAAAATGTTTGGAATTTATTGTGGCGACTACTGATTTTTTTTGACGTTTTGTCCGTCTGATGAGAATTGGCTTCATAACTTGTACAATGCAAATTTACATAATATCCTCATTCCCGATTGCCCTTGGAAATTCATCTTTCTTGCCTCACTTTGGTTCATTTGGTTGTCTCGAAATAAATTGATTTTTTAAGAACAAACCGGAGCATCTTAGTGATATTGTTTTCTCTGATCAAATTGTTAGCAACGGACATTGTCAAGGCTTTTGGGGACATTAAAAATTCCAAGCTCAAAGACGCATCCACAACATGGTGCCCTCCATCTAACACTTGGTTCAAGTTGAACACGGATGGTATATAATTACTAATACTCCTTGGGGATCTTATCGTTATGTAAAGTTGACCGAGAGGGCTAAATGGGATTATCAATGTTTTTATTGGATGATATCAACAAAATCTTGGCATGATAAAAACCCGGGGGCGGGCCCATGGGAGGTTTTTATAATTTCGAAATTCAATTGCTTTTTTTTTTTGGGTAATTTGCACTAAATTTAGGGGGTGCTAAAAAATGAAACCAACCATTTTATTGAAGAAATTATTCAACAATTATACTGTAAATCAACTAACTACAAATCATCAAATTATGAAGATGCAACTCAAATAATATCCTATACAACCACTAGGAATAAGACGTACCACAAGAAGTAGAGACAAAGAAAGAATGGAAGAATGGAAAATCAAGTATCTTCAAACGGCTCTGGAGAAGTAAAGAAATCTGAGAGAGAAAAATCTGAAATTCTTTTATACCGCTTCACGTTACTGTTATCCGAGGCTGGATTTAACATAAAAGAAGAGCAACAATTGCAACATAGTCCCTCAAGACTTGGTCAACTCTGAATTGACCCTCGTGTGAGGGGCTGGACTGAAATGGGCTGAGGATCCTATCCGGGCTAGACCAGAACAAGTTGAAACCGGGCCTCTAACATATTGAGAAGCTTGGGCTTGTTTATATTTAATTGTGGACTTTTGATAATTTTCTCTTGTTATTATGATGATGATTATTATTATTATTACTACTATTATGATTATTATTATTATTATTATTATTATTATTATTATTAATGTTATACACCAATTCTCCACTAATTTGATTTAGGAAAAGTTACTACAAATTCTTTAAAATAAACTTTTATATTCAAAGGATATTTTAGTCCAATTACTTAATAAATGAAGGGTAATAAAAACTACTTGATCGGTTCTAAATTACCATTCATTTATTAAGTTAAGAATTGATCAAGTAAATTTTTTATCGAAATCTTTTTTTCTAATTTTTTAAATTGATAAATACTATATAAGAATTTATTTTTAAATATTAAGTATTTTAAATATTTTTATATAATTTATTTTATTTTTTATATGGTAATTATTAAAAATATATGTCTTAAATTTTTTAAGAATATGAAAAAATTTGGAAATGTAAAGTTAAAATCATAATTAGTATCAATTATCGATATAAAATTTCTAAATAAATAAATTCTAGATAGAACTACAATTGATTAATTTTTGCTCTAGAAGACTAAGGACAATTAAATGTATAAATATTATTAACTAAATGTTAGATTTTTTGGGGAAAAAAGCTAGTGAAATTAATTTTTTTGATTGAAAAATATTATAATGGATTTTTTGGTATAAAGTTTATTTTAAGATTTTTTTTTTTAGTAAATTTCTCTTATGAAATTAGTAGAAAATTGGTGTATTATTTTCTACACAAAAGTTTGTAGAATATGGTAACCAAATGGTTACAAAATAGCAAAATTATAAGTAGACAAAAAACATATTTTATTGAAAGCAAATGAGGGCAAAATAGACGAATTTTTCAATGGTCACATTGCAAAGGTCAAACTCAGTACTACTTCAGCGACATGTCACGGCAAACCAAATATGTCTTTAAGTCGAGGGACTATTTTGTTATATTTGATAGTTCAAAGATTATTTTGTTATATTTAATCGTTTAAGGACCTAAATTGTACAAAGACAATAATTTAGGGGTACAAAGTGTATTTGCCCAAGGCAGAAACCCTAAATTCACTAGATTCCATAAAGTCCAATAGAATCAAGAATGATGAATATATAGATAGGAGTTTTCATTTGTTCTACTCCATCTCCCCCACAATTCCTCCACCTCCATCAACAATATCCGGCAATCTATTTGAATTGTTATTCATGATCATTATGGCTATCTCATCAATCTTCTCTTCCACATTACTCACAATTACGGAAATCCTTTTACTCTCTTGTAAATGAAATGCCGCCACATTCATCAGAAAAGACTTCAAAAGTAAAGCTTCCAACTTGTTTAATTCCTTGGAGTAGTACACCTACTGAATATATTAATCCACTGGACTTGGGAGCATTTCTGGATTAGCGTTTCTGCTTCAATTAAGCGATCATTGAATGATAAATTTTCACTTTCGCAGATTATGTTGAAGTTCTGTGTATCATCCACGACCCGCTTAATTGAACACTTCATTGATGTTAAACGGTTCAAATCAGAGCTGAAACAGACTACTTTAAAAACTTGAAGTTGTTATCTGTATTTTGTCCATATAATACACAAAATGCATAACAGAAACGTTAGCAAACGAAGAAATGAGGATTCCAACTAAGAGTTACAATGAAAATCATAGTATAACTAACCAAAATAATTAGTGAATCCATATCTGCTGCATAAAGTGAAAATTAAAAGAATTCCACGCCAATCATGATAATCTCTAGCACCAACGTTCAAACTCGATATAGGATTTGTTTGAGAAAACAAGAAGAGTACCTCTTTGCAAAATTCATTATTAGCTTGCCAGTAACTACCATGATTGTGCAAAGGCAATGCTATCAATTCTATTATCTTCAAGTTTCTATTTCTGCATTAATGCACTAGACAAGAAGAGATGAAATCGACGTAATTCGTTCATATATCCTAGGATAGACACAAAACATCGAATGTAATTGGCAAAACGCTAGCTTGTAGATACTAATAATAGAGTCAACTAACCTTGATAATTGAGAAGGAAATATATTTTCTGATAGTTTCCCTAACATAAAAATAATGAAGTTAAGAATTTATGGTCACAAAATGGCCTAGATTATTAGTCCAAATACTACGTAGCACATTTAATTCTGAAATCAAAGGAAGTTCAGCTATGTAGTATATATAACACACATTAACAAAAAAAGGCACCCAATTTATTATCAAAGTTGTTGTTTTACCTGCACCAACAAGTATTTGTTCCTTGACATGTAAAACATTAGAGCAGCATAAGCCAATCTGCAGCAGAGCAATGTAATTGGTTTACATCTTCAGAAAGAACCAAGTTTTCTGACTGAACCCTTTCTCCTTGGTCAGTAAGTAAGCTATATACACTACAAGAAAACACCCCAAATAGCATCGTAATTTAGCATGGACAATTATTTCGCTGCTGATTAGTATCGCTTTTAGCAAGGAATACGAATTTCGTGGGATCCAATTTCGAAAATTAAGAGCAGCAACGCGAATTGTCGTTGCTGAGTTCAGGAGCGAATTCTTTTCCTTGCTGTAATTCGATGCTGGCTTATATCGAAAATGTAACTTTTGGAGGGAGTTTTCCCTCCAAAAACTTCGTTGCTGCATTCCTTGCTGAATATTTCCATAAGAATACTTTATTATTAGCAGCAAAACGTTTCCTTGCAAAATGTAAATCGAAAAAATGATCAATCATAGCAACGAAAAGTGACGTTGCTAAATATATGTATGATAAATTAAAAAACAATATAATTATTTTTCTTAAACGTATAACTATTTAATAATTGCATTAACACTAGTTGCCTATATTATAAAGGGAAAACTGCAAAAAAAAACCCTGTGAAATCTAAAATTGGCTGAAAATCCCCTGTGAAAAAAATAAGTGGCTGAAAACCCCCTGTGTAATTCTGAAATTGCACGAAACCCCCCCCCCTGCGGTTAACTTTTTTGGAGCTTCTCGGCTGGCTGTGCGCGTATTTACGAGAATATAAAGAAATCAACCACATTGTCAATTGGGTCCATCATTTCATTGCATTATTTTTCTCTTTTATCACTATTTTTTTGCCTAATAAGCTAAATATGCCCTTACCAATAATCTAAGAGCAAAAAAGAGAAACATAAGAAAAAGATACAATAGTTACCTTTTTTTAAACATAGAAAATAAATTTTAATGCAAGTTTGTCCTATTATATAAAAAATATTCAATTTATAATTTAAAAATTAAATGTAGAAATTCTAAGATATACCTAACAAATTATTTGTACATCAAATAACTTTGACATTTACAATTTTGGAATCCATACATTTCGCATTCAACCATTTTAAAGCATAAAGTTACGCTATATCTATATACATATTGAAGAGAAGACATTTTTGGTTTTACTCAGCAGACATTTTTTTACTCAGCCGCCGTGTCCTTTAATTTCAAAAGTCATGTGACTGTGCTCGCTTTAATGTCAAGAGATATTTTTTTAATCAGTCGTCGTGTCCTTTAATGTGCTTATGTTAATAATAATTCTTGTACCCTAAAGTTGTTTCCTTATCTCGATGAAAGATCTTGGGCAGATCTTGAATTCTATATCCTCGATAAAGTTAATTAAAGTTGTCAATTGGGTCCATCGTTTCATTGCATTGTTTTTTCTCTTTTATCACTATTTTTTTACCTAATAAGCTAAATATGCCCTTACAAAGAATTAATTAAAGTTAAAGGTTAATTATTAAAGTTAAAGAATTAATTAAAGTTTAAAGTTAAAGGTTAATTTCAAGCTAGGATAAAGCTAAATATGCTCTTACAAAGAACCTCTCTTCCTCCACCAAACCCTACAAGAATTTTCAGAGTATAAACGGGGATATTTGTGAATATCATCTAACCACAAAAGGGGAGATATAAACAGAGGAGATAGGGATCATCTTGCACGAGTAGAAACAGAGTATAAATAGGGGATAGTTCATATAAACCACCATGGAACGAGATACAATTTCTAATAATGGACTCAGTTTCTTTCTGATGATATAATTTTTCATGTTATGAGAAGGTATCAAGGGATGCATGCATTGTGGAGGCAGCCCGATTGGGTCTTTTATATCAAAATATTTTCAACATTGTTGGTATTCCATCCCTACTCTTTTATTCGATATTAACCGTTTCGAACAAAGAGGTTATCATGGTTTAGATTTTATTCATTTTGTTATCGCACTATACTTGAACATAATGAGTGTGGTTGAAACCTTGAGCTGAGTTACCAATGGGGGCGAGACATTGCATGGAATAAGGCAAGAGTGGGGGGCGTGTGGAATGATCAGTTTGGTATACTGAAATTAGTCGGCCGGTTGTTACACGTCACTCCATAACGACCTGTTTTGTCACAACACTCTTGTTCATTAATAATATATATATATATATATATATATATATATATATACATCCATACTTAGTAGCAATATATATATTATTAAATATGGATAGAGAGAGAGAGAGAAAGAGTTGGGGTGCATAGTGCAACTATATGTAGGTTTTGAGGGTGCAAAGTATGGACTTTTCTTTCTTGGGGGTGGAAAGTGCCTATTTAAACCATTTTGAGGTGCAAAATGCTTTTCACTCAATCAAAATTGTATAACATTAAAATATATTATGACTTTAGCAGTCTTTTGGAAAGATGAAAAAATTGATACTAAATTAGAAATAATATCACTTTTTTGGCCTTTAAATGCAAAAAAAAAAAAAAGTGATAATTTATATCATGCATGGTTGCGTTCTATACTCTTCTTTTTCCTTTTTCATTTTCTCTTATTTTGTGATGTATCGATGTATTTAATTCACTAAAATGAATTAATTGCAGTATATTTTTAACCAAAATTGGAGAAGAAAAAAAGACGATAAAAATCAAATGGTGGTATTTTTTTTGTGTGTGTTTTCACCTTCCCCAATTCTAATAGAAACATGATGCAAATAATCTACTTGATTGAATTCATTACATAAAAGCACTTCAAAATAAGCAAAAGCAAAAAAGAAAACAGTTCTTGATGTGCTTGAGTATGTTGAAAATGAAGGCAAAGATGATTCTAAAAGAAGCCAAACACATGATCTTTAAGTGTACTTTCAATCTTTAATTTTGCGTTTTATCTTCATTTGATAATGCACATATTGGGACTTACAATGTCTTCGTCAATGTCTTTACAAAAGAGAGATCAAGATATTTTGGAAGCTATATTAATGGTGGGTTCAGTCAAATGACAGTTGCAAAAGTTTAGAGAAGATGGATGAGATTCTCTTTTAGCGAAAATATCTATTTTTTGTGAAAAGAATGATGTTCCAATGTTGATGATGGAAGATGATTTTGTTAATCCTAAAAGGCAACGTCAACGGACTAATGTTTCTAATTTGAATCATTATTTGGTAGATTGTTTTTACACTGTTGTGGATCTACAGCTGTAAGAGTTCAACGATCGCTTCAATGAGGTAAACACTGAGTTGCTCACTTGTATAGCTTCTTTAAATCCAAAAAATTCATTTCAAGCATTTTCTCAATCGAAGTTGATGAGATTGAGTGAGTTCTACCAAGATGATTTTAGTTTTGTGGATCAAGGTAGTCTTGAGCATCAGTTTATTCTCTACGTTGATAATGTGAGACATGATGAAAGACTTGCTAACTTGGAGAGCATTGGTGATCTTGCTAAATGGTGAAGACAAGGAAACATCTACCATATCCATTGGTCTACCGATTGTTGAAGTTAGCATTGACTTTACCGTCGCAACTGCAACGGTTGAGAGGTGTTTATTTTCTATGAAATTCGTGAAAAATATTTTGCGCAATCGTATTAGTGATTCTTTTTTGAGTGATTGTGTAATTTGTTACGTAGAAAAAGATGTACTTGAGTATGTGACTAATGATGTTGTAATTAACCGCTTTCAGAAGATGAAAACTCGTAGACTACAATTATATAATGTAATTTACTAATTATTGTTGATTATTTTGTGTTAAAAAAATTTGTTTATATTTATTTTTTATTTTGTTCGGTAAATTGTGCACCCCACTAATCCAAATTTCTAAATCCACCACTGCTCATAACCATGTGGAATACGACCCAAATTAATTATCAACTCTTAACCATTTCTTATAAGGACGAAATTTCAAAAACACACCAAGCATGAACGTCTCAACTCTCATCCAAAGTTTTCAGATTAAGCAAGACACAAAATGGTAGGGATGAAGTGTGTTTTGGATCATATATACTTCAACAATGACACTTAAAATTTGTCTAATTATTTAGTTGCCCGAAAAGAGTGTTTTCATTTTTAACTCATAATCTATTTATTTAGTAATCAAGGGACCCATCACTTTGCGAAAAAAAATCAATCATTTTTATTATATTTTCATAAATCGAGTGTGCCTTAACAATTAATTTATATAATAGTTATAATTAAATTATCTATGAAAAATATTAAGATATGTCATAAAGTATAAAACCCACAATCAAAAGGTATTTTCGCATATGGTGACTTCCTTGAAAAATTTTGAAACTAAAATTTGTTAGAAATTGATTAATGATAAAAACTTGTACAGGTTAAAATAAAGCGAATAAAGAACACATAACTAACGTGGTTCGTTAAGGATGTTTACATCTACAATCAAACAAGAAATTTTATTGATTTGGAGTGATTTCCTGTTAGCCATCGAGCAGTGGTACTACTGTTGTCACCGCTACAGCAGTGGCTTTGTTTGTTGCGGAATTGAAGCCCATTTTATCTTATCCCTTATTTGACCCGACATATCTGTCAAAATTATCACATTTTTTACGGTGTTTTATAATCTCTTTGCACCTCTTTCAAATGATACTGAAACTTTCTCCTCCTCGCTTATAGACTTAGCATAGTTTGAATGAACCATGTAATTTTTTTTTGTATTTGTTTTGTGCTTTACATGATATTTTTCAAATGTAAAATTAAAATTTCAAACTATTTTTATTTAATTATGGGAGTGGTTTTTTGGGCATATCGGACCTTCATTCCAATAACAAAATTTATTTCAAATCCATCTCAATCTGACTGAATAACAACCCCAAAGATCAAATAATGAATAAGAAATTTGTTCATTTTATAGGCTCGTTGACTTCAATCTTCATGGATCAAAGTTTTGCTTTTATAATGTTCTTGAGCCATTAAATGCAATAGACTTCTCGAAAATAGTCCAAAACCAATATTGAAAAGTTGTAAAACTAAACAGAGGCAGAAAATTTGTGAAAATGAGAAGAAAAGTATTAGATTAATGTTTACATAATTATTGTCAATCAATCATGTACTTAATTTTTAGTTTTGTGATGTTAATTAATACTCAAAAGTCATTGTGTAAGGTAGGAATCACAATTAGCTGAAGTATGACCAAGTCTAATTTAAATATGAATTTCTCGAAAAATAATTCTTTACTAAAGGAAATCAAAGCTGAGTATTAAAATACTTGTCTTGTGACTATTAGTTAACTGTGACAAACTTAATCTAAGTAAGAACGTTCATGTAAATAATTCTCTATTAAAGGAGATCAAAGCGAATATTAAAACATTTGTATTATATTGATTATCTGTATATGAGGAACCTAATCCGGTTAAGAATTTTTTGACATGTAACATCTATCAAGGTATTTTTTGACATGCAATCGTCAATCAAGGAAAATCACAGCCAGTATTTAAATACTTGTATTATGATAATTAGCTAAAAGAGACCAAACAAAGTACGGGTAAGAATTTTCCAAATAATTCCCAGATAAGATCAAAGCAAGCAGGTAGTCTCTGAACTAGTTAATAATGTTATATTAGGAGTCGTCCAATGAACATACTGTATCTACTTTTCACCATTAAATTATCATTGGCATTATATTGGACGATTTCTTTTATATCCACCCGATATAGAATTATTAGTTATACTATAATGCAATTTATTAACTGTTATTTGATTGTTGAATTTATGGAATCCTAACTATTATTTGTACTCTTTTATTTGTCCTCTTGAAAATGATGAGCAGCCAGATTTTTATAATGTGGATAACTTCTTGAGCGCTGCCAATCAACAATCACGATTTATTAATCTAAAACGAGTGGTAATATTTATGTATTAATTCCACAAGGGTTCAATGAAACAATTTTTGATAACACATGTCTTGTCTTAATCAACAATTTAAGTAATGCTCTTATATGAAGCTCTATAGTTTTGATGACTAAAAATTTCTCTCTCTATATGAGAGCTTTTTCTCTCTCCTCCTGAGAGTGTTTTATTTTTTCTTCGTCTAGGGTTTCTTCATCTTCACGTCTTCACGAGAACGAGATCAGAAGCTCAGATCTGCACATGGGGGGCTAAGGGGAGTGCATACACGAGGTTTTCGAGCTCCTAGTGTGAGATGTACAGCTTGCAGAGGGGCCACTTGCTCTGGATTTGTTCTGCTCTTGATAGTTTGGTTTACGGCCAGCTTTACCCCAGCTTTGGTTGATAGAGACGAGTCATCTCTTAGCCTGTCACTGCCAGCTCTTTTTGTCGTTCACCCGTTTATTGCTTTTGTTGCTTTTCTTGTTTTTCAGCCTTTTTGTTTTGCTTTTGTTGCTTATCTTCTGGTTTTTTGCTTTTTTGGCTATTTTGAAACGTGCTTTCTTGTGTCACAGGAGTGACGCCTCAGTCTGTTGGTCCTTTCATCGTTTTCCGCCGTATAACTTTCAATACTGGGTTGTTTTTAGCTCACCATTATGGACTACGAGATCTCCCGTTTGGAGAACTTATTATCTCTCTCAGCTAAAGAAGAGAAAGAGGCTATTATTCCTCAACACCTATGGCAGAGAGGAGAGCAAGTTAAGGGGCATATCTTGATTGGTCGGATTGTTACTACACGACGGGTCAACTTTCGGGCATTAACAGGCACTTTAACGGCGGCTTTTAACTCAGTGAAAAAAATGGAGTTTCGGAAGCTTGACGAGACTCGTTTCTTGGTCATTTTCGACCACGTTCGGGATAGGGATCGGGTTTTGGAAAATGATCCGTGGAATTTCGACAATAATTTGGTGGTCTTGAACCGGTTGTTCGACAATGATAATCCTTCTTTAGTGAACCTAGATTGGGCTGAGTTTCACGTTCAGATTTGGGATTTTCCGTTGAGTCTGATTAATAGGGAGATGGCAGAGTTTCTGGGTAATATGATGGGGGCTTTTATTGAGACTGATTTGCCGGCAAAAGGGGGCGCATGGGATAATTCTCTTAGGATAAGGGTGAGTATAGATATATCCAAACCGCTACAGCGCTTTATTATGCTCAAGAGTCCATCGAGGAAGTCATTCAGGGTTTGGATCACTTATGAGCGCTTACCAAATTTTTGCTATCTATGTGGTGTTATCGGGCATATTGAAGGGTGCTGTGAGCTGCGTTATAATGATCAATTTGTGGAACCGGAAACTCTACCCTTCAGGCCTAGTTTGCGTGCCATGACCCGTCGGAAACCCATCCTATCTAGTGGTGGGGTTCACTCTGGAGCGAGCAATATCCCATCATTAGTAGGGGGTGGTGTGCCTCTGGGGGGTGAAGGGCACAAACAATCGAGTGGGGGCTCGAGTTCCCATCGACATGAGAGTCCAAGTTTTTCGTCATCTCGCAGTGTTCCTCCGGGGTCCGAGCTTTGAAAAATCTGTCCCTGTTTTAAACAAAACCCCTAGGTTGGATGAGGGCAATGATGAGTCATTTTTATCTCCTACCGGTTTTGGAAATCAAAGTTTGGTTTTGGGGAAACAACCTGTTTTGAATTCTAGTCTTGAAAATTTTCTCATGCATAGGTATCACACTTCATCATCAGCTCTTACGTGTCTCACTAATCATGTCTCAAATTTGTTTAATGGGTCTCCTACAGCCAATATCCCCACATCATCTTTCAAAACTCCTATTTTCAACAGTTCCAACATCTCGGCTGTAGGTAGTCCCATTCTTATAAATATTCCTTTACAGTTTACCTCCACCCCACCCTCCCTCTGTCCCGTCCCGCTTTCATTAAACGTAATCTGCCCCGTTTGACAAAGAAAAAATACAACAGTGCTTCCAAAAGAAAGATTTGTGAGATTTCTGACCCTCTCGGTGAAGAGGACAACCTTAGTCTGAAAAATCATTTTTCTGATTCAGCGAGGACTGCGGGACAGTCCCGCCGACCCAAATGAGTCTCCTAGTATGGAACTGCTATGGGTTGGGGGACCCATGGGCAGTTCGTCAAAAGGCGGATTTTATCCATTTTTATAAACCCTCGATTGTTTTTTTATCGGAGACAAAATGCAAAAAAGGAAAGTTTGAGCGTTTTAAGGTTCTGTCTAATATGTTCGGTGTGTGTGTGGAGTCGGTGGGAATAGGAGGCGGTCTGGCTATGTTGTGGGATAAGAGTGTAGATATCACGCTTCAATCTCTCTCTAGCCACCATATTGATGTTCTGGTGAATAAGGGTTTGAGTACGGAGTGGCGTTTTTCGGGTTTTTATGGGGAAGCCGAGGTAGCTAAAAGAAGGGGTACTTGGGAGCTTCTCAAACAGTTTCATAATCATAGTAGTGGGCTTTGTCCTTGGTTAGTTGCGGGCGACTATAATGAAATTCTTTACAATTCGGAGAAGGAAGGCGGGCCCCCTAAAGCAAATTGGCAGATGCGGTTGTTTCGTGATACTCTACTGGTATGCGATCTTCACGATTTGGGATACACGGGGTACAAGTACACATGGAGCAACTATCGGGAGTATCCCCATACTGTAAAGGAGAGGTTTGATCGGGCTTGTGGTAACTCGGCTTGGTGTGATGCATACCCGAATACTAAAGTTTCGCACCTTGGATCTATTTATTCGGATCATGCACCACTCCTCATCGAGTTATCACCATCCCAAAAGGCCCCTCCGAGACGAAAAAGGAGACCCTTTCATTTTGAAGCCATGTGGCTTAGGTCGAAACAGTGTGAACGGGTTGTGAGGGATTCTTGGAAAGAAGGATGTGATTATGAAGAAGTTGAGCATGTGTGGAACAATATAAAAAGTTGTAGAGTAGGGCTCCTCAAGTGGAAGAATGAGACTTCGGGACAAAGAAATCGAAGAATTGATGATCTTGAAAAGTTCATTGCTTCGGCCATAATAGGTGAATTAAACGCCGAGATGAAGAGTAAAGTCAATTTGGCTAGGTCGGAGTTGGTGGAGATTAGAGCTCATGAGGAGGCGGCGTGGCACCAACGTAGTAGGGTCCTTTGGATGAAAGATGGGGATAGGAATACGAAATTCTTTCATGCGCGGGCATCCGAGAGGAAAAGAAGGAACAAAATCACAAAGCTTCGGGATGAAAATGGTGTGTGGTGCTAAACAGATTCTGAAATCCAGGGGGTTATTAGTGGCTATTTTAGTGATATTTTCTCTTCGACTCGTCCTACGGTGGAAGCTCTTGACACGGTATTGAATGTTATACAGCCTAGGGTCATGGATGAGATGAATCAACAGTTGTGTCGTCCTTATGTGGCAAAGGAGATATCTTTCTCTCTTAGTCAAATGCATCCATATAAATCCCCCGGCCCGGATGGCATGTCCCCTATTTTTTATCAAAAATTTTGGCACATCATTGGCGGTGACATTACTCGTTGTGTTCTTCATATGCTCAATAGTCGTGATCTTATGCCCAAAATGAACTTTACCCATGTTGTCCTCATCCCAAAGTGTGATAACCCCGAATCCATGGCCCAACTCCGCCTGATTAGCTTATGTAATGTCATTTATAAACTTGTTTCCAAGTGTATTGCTAATCGTCTTAAACCCTTTCTCCACTCCATTATTTCCGAAACACAATCTGCTTTTATCCCGGGACGTCTTATCTCGGATAATATCCTTGTGGCTTATGAGGTGAATCATTTTTTGAAAAACAAAACTTGGGGTAAGGATGGTCAGGTTGCACTTAAACTAGACATGAGTAAAGCATATGATCGAGTTGAGTGGAATTTCCTCTCAAGAGTACTAGATAGGTTGGGTTTTCATAGGGATTTTTCTGATTTAATTATGATGTGCATTTCTTCTATCTCGTACTCGTTTTTACTTAATGGCTCTCAGTTTGGTTACTTGCATCCTCAACGGGGACTCCGTCAGGGGGACCCGTTATCACCTTACTTGTTTTTATTTGTTGCAGAAGTGTTTAGTTGTCTATTACAGGAAGCGGAGAGGCGGGGTGAGATTGAGGGAGTGGCGGTTGCTAGAGAGGCTCTCCGGATTTCTCACCTCCTATTTGCCGACGATACACTAATCTTTATGCAAGCCTCGGAGACGGCTTTCTCTAGCATAAAGACAGTGTTGAGGAAATATGAGGTGGTTTCGGGGCAAAAAATTAACTTTGATAAATCCGCAATGGTGTTTAGCAAGAATACACAGTCCGATTCCCGAGCTCATCTTGCTAGTCTTTTGGGAGTTCAAATAGTGGAGAAGCATGATAAATACTTAGGTTTACCGGCGATAGTGGGAAGGTCGAAGAGGGAGGTTTTTGATTCAATTAGAGAGAAAGTGGCGAAAAGATTTCAAGGGTGGAATGCAAATTTCCTTTCACAAGCGGGTAAAGAAGTGCTATTGAAAGCGGTGGTCCAAGCTATTCCTACTTACGCTATGAGTTGCTTTAAACTCCCGGATAATCTTCTAAGAGAAATTGAATCGGGAATGGCAAACTTTTGGTGGCATAATCGTGAGTCTCGTAAAATCCATTGGATAGCTTGGGAGAATCTTTGTAAGAGCAAGGACCAAGGTGGCTTGGGCTTTAGGGAGCTAAAATCTTTCAACCAAGCCATGTTAGCAAACCAAGGGTGGCGTTTGCTCGATAACCCGGATTGCTTGTTGAGTAGGCTGTTTAGGGCTAGATATTTCCCAAACTCTTCTTTCATGGAGGGGGTTGGGTTCGAAGCCTTCGCTAACTTGGAGGAGTATAGTAGGTGCGAGAGAGGTTCTTAAAGGAGGGTGTAGATGGCGTATAGGGTCGGGGCAAGGAGTCCGTGTGTGGAGAGACCCTTGGCTGCCGAGACGGGATGGTTTTGTTGCTTCATCTAGACCACTTTTCTTAGAGCCGGATGCGTGTGTTAATGAGCTGCGAGAGGGACCTGATGGTTGGTGGAATGTGGATCTCATTAGGAATATTTTCAGCATACATGAAGCCGAGGCTATTTTGAGTATTCCTCTTGGGAGTTCTATGAACAGGGATCGTGTTATTTGGCACCATACCAAGACGGGCAGATTCACGGTTAGAAGCGCGTACCATTTGGCAAGGGAGCTAGCTGCTCGTGAACGTCCATCTTCATCCACAACTTCGGTCCCTAGGGATGGGAAGCGATGGAATCTGGTTTGGAATGCGTGTGTTCCACTGAAAGTAAAAATCTTTGCTTGGCGAGCCATTCGGAATGCTCTCCCGACAGGGGTAAATCTTATTCGTAGGAAAGCTGTTGTTGTAGTTTTGTGTCCACTTTGCGAGGAATATATGGAGTCCCTTTCTCACACTGCTTCATTGTCCTTATGCGAGAGTTGTTTGGTGTTTATCAAACCTTCCTTGGCATGTTATTTCTTCTGACTCCCACGACATTGAAAGCTGGTTTCGGGCCATTTCAGAGAAGCTGGAATTTTCGGAGTTTAACCGTTTTCTTGTGTTATGTTGGTTTTTGTGGAACAATCGAAACAAGTCTTTCGCGGAAAAAATTACGATGCCTCCGGATGTTCTCATTCACCAGGCGAATGACATTCTCCAGGTTTTCTCAACCTCTGCTGCAGTGGAAAAACCGCCGCGAACGATGCCTTTACCTGAGGTTTGGATGCCACCTGCTATGGGGATAGTTAAGATCAATTTTGATGGTTCAATCTTTGAAAATGATGGGATGATGGGCTCGGATGTGATAGCTCGAGATAGCAAGGGGGTCTGTTCAGGGTGGTGTTCCAGAAGGGAGAATTTTATTACAAATGTTGAGCATGCAGAATTATTCGCAGCAAGTTTGACTTTGAAGTTTGCGAAGAGGCGAGGCTGGGCTTGTATTGAAGTCGAAGGCGATTGTCAGTCTGTGATTCGTTTGATTAGTTCGTCCGATCATGTTTTCAGCTCGTTGGGCCCTTTGGTCGATGATGTTCGTTTGCTTGCGGCTTCTTTTGTTTCCGTTTCTTTTTCGTTTGTTAAGAGAGGTGGTAATTGTGTAGCGCATTGTTTAGCCCGTTCGGCTTTGGGAGTCCAAGAGGGTATTTTTGAACTCCCGTCTCTTGCCGCTAGGGCCCTTGTGGATGATTTGTTTGCGTGATTTTTATATATAGTCTACCGGTTTTTTGCTCCAAAAAAAAAAAAAAAAGTAATGCTCTTATATTATTTAATTGCCATGGTGCATTTATACAAATTATTATTATTATTATTATTATTATTATTATTATTATTATTGCTAGGCATGCATTAGGGTCAACACCTAAAGACTGATGCTATTACAAAATAAAACCAACTAAATAGATTCGAAAATTGAGTACGACCGAACAGTTATGTAATTACATGAAAAAATCAGCAAAATTACTAGTTATATATTGATGTATCTTGTATTTATCACGCAATTGTTGTGAATTACTCGATTTGATCACTACTTTTGTAGTCAATAATAAGAATCTTTGCAAAATTAAATCAAAACTCGTTTTTGTTGAATAGTTTGGTATGCTCAAACCACATTTTGACAAGTTTCAAAGGAAAAAAAAACATTTTGACAAGAATGTTAACAAGAATGTATTGATAGACAAACTATGGCACTAAAGTGCCATTTTAAATTATTGGCAATCCAACAAAGATAAAATTTGAATTTGTCTTTTATTTATATTCTGTCATTTTTTTGCTCATATCTTTAATTATCTTGCGCCAATAAAATGGATTTTAATAATATATTCGTATTCTTCTTTCATTTTTTATGAACCACCAAAACAATTTTATATTAACTTAGCAAAATAGTCACAAGCACAAGGCGAGCTAAATAATTAACATATATCTATAAACATTCTTTCCCATACCTTATTCAAAATCAAATAATAAGCGCTCAAACAATATTAATTCGAATGTATGCATGCACTGAAATGAACATTATCGTCTAATTACTTCATAAAAACGTCCTCTGCTACTTTATTTAGCACCCTAAATCTTAAAATGAGCTCTAAAGCCTAAATTCAGTTGATATCCTCCAAAGAGTCCATGAAAAATTCTTACATAAACCTCGACAATCTTCACTTATCCATTCAAAAAATAAATTTAAAGACAAATATTGAGTAATCTCAAGCCACCATATATCCATATATAAGATGAGTGACCTCAATTATTTTCGAGATTGTAACAATGTATAATATTTTTATTTATTTTTTTGGTTGGAATTGATCAAAATACGCAAACACACACACACACACACACACACACACACATATATATATATATATATATATATATATATATTTGTATGTATGTATATGTATATGTATATGTGACGTGTAGTTTGGATTGGAATAAAATCCACTTGTGGCCTACGAGGTTTTGCTGACTCACCTCCACATATAGAGATCATCGAACTTTTTGCTAATAATTTAACTAAGGTTGTCCATTAGTGAAAGTGTGGAGAATCATTAACACATTTAGTAAGATTAGCAGCATCTTATAATGTCCAAATAGGCCAACAACCAAACATATTTAACTGTATCATACGATACTAATTAAATTTGCTTTTTCTTGCTTTACATTTCTTTAATCTTCTAAAGTGGTGACTAAGAACTATGATTAAGGCAGAAAACAGTTGTTAATTTAATAGTGCTTTTTGTCAAAGTGAAAGGAAAAGTGTGTTTTGGAAAGGGAAAGAATGGGACCTCTAATATAATTAGTGACCAAAATTACCCCGGCCACCAATTTTTATTTTATTTTATTTTAATATGTATAATGGAATCACTAGATGTTGATTCTATAATGGATTGACGGCAATTATGATGTTTAGATGTTGCAATATGACTATTTTTTTTTTCTAGATATGGAATATAATCAAGTTTGTTTGTTGGGTTCTAGAAAATGATTATTTAAATATATAAACATTTGATATAAATTATATGTATGTGATGTGTATGGTATAAATATAAAATGAACATCAATTTAAAATAGAGGACGACAGTATATGATGGTTGAATATTGGATCAAGGGTGAAGAACCATGGAGCCCTTTTTTCTTTTTGGGATTGAAACAATTAAGCATATCCCATTTTTATGCATCTATTATGAATATTGATTCTCAACAATCAGCAATCAATCATGAACAAGTAACAATCAGTTACAAAGTGCTATGAACATAATGTAGGACCATGGACTATGGACTATGGAGAAAGAAAGAGCAAAAAGCCACGAAGTTGCATGCAAGCAACTTGAACTGCAACACTAGAAAGGTTTGCCCAAGACGCTGAACGGATATATATATATATGTATATATATATATGTTAGGAATCAACGCGCATAAACGAAATTAAAAGCAAGAATCAAAGCGAGAAAAGACGAGACAACGATTTACGTGGTTCGGCCAATAATGCCTACGTCCACGGACTTATACTAGAGAGATTTATTTCCTTGTATGAGATGCAATTACAAAAGGGTTGAGTGTGTATAATTCTATTCTTTTTGTATACAACTCTTGCACTAAATGTTACACAACAACATGAAGATATATATAGGCAAAGAAGAACCAAAAATGTGTCCAACCATGATGAAAAACGCGTCCAAAACGTGTCAAGTCATCAAAAACGCGTGAACAAGTGTCAAGACCCGTGTTTGGGACAATCTGCCATTTTGTGCCGGGGCACAATCTTGATTTGTGCCGCGGCACTGTACCGCGGCATGGTCTTGAATTGTGCCGCGGCACCCTTGTCCAGTGTTGAAATTTTCCTTTCTTCTTCTTTTGATCCATTTGATTTGTCTCCACACTTAATACCCATCAATATATGTATATATATATAGTGTGATCGTGGATGTAGGCAAATTCTTTCGAATTATATAAATTATTACCTTCTTATGTGCTCGTATATTTTAACCATGATTATTTGTTGCCCCTTTAATTCTCAATACAATATATAAGAACCCCAACATTTGACCAAATATGGATCAATGTCATGGTATCTTAACATTGCCACTTAACCAACTTTGTTTGCCCATCCATTTTAACATTTTCATATATTGGTATTTTACTCCAAATGCGTTCATGTTTATATTTCTTCATTTATGAGAAAACCGAGAACATCCTGACCTCAACGTTACATAAAAATTCACAACTGGTGTTGAAAGAGCTCATTAGAAGCTACACTCCTCAAATAAATATACTTAAATGGAATCACGAATCAAGCAATGTCATATTTTTTTTATAATATAACAACACATCTCGTTACCATATTTAGAATACATATTCTAATCCAATAACTCATCAATCATATTCCATTAAAGTAGTGCTTAAGTGACTAAAAATGAAATTTCTCATTTGTGAAGTTGTGACAAAACATCGATCGGGTAGATCAATTGGAATAATATAATTAAAATTAAAATAACAAAGGTGGCAGTTTGATTGAGGGGCAACTCAATTAACAAAATAAATAAATACTCATAATTATCCATAACATATTACTTTTATCCAGATGGATTGTGCCTTTTAGAAATTATTTGAGCCAAAAGTGTCAGCTGAGCGGGATGTTTGAGGCAACTATATATATATATATAGGCACCTCACTTTGGACTTTTGAGCCAATCACCTCCTCTGATAAGAACGTGCGACAAAACTTATTGCTATATATATATTGAGAATAATTCTTAAAACAAAATGATGTATATATAAAATATAATATCTATCTATATTATATATAATTGAAGATAGACTTCGGGAAACTACTATAATTGAAGATAGATTTAGAGAAATTGCTTGTAACAATTTGGTTTAACGTATAGATAATTATTATATAAATTAGGTATCCGTACAACAGGAATTGTTATAATTGTGTCACCTTATTTTTGATGAATTAACATAATAATAACATATATAGTTCATAAAACCAAGTGTAATGGATTATTATCCATGGTTTCTTATTTTTACACGCCTCTCTATTTTCTTTAATTACATTAATTTTATTTTCCATCTCTTTTTTCTTCCATTTTTATTCTCTTTTCTCATCTTTCATTTAAACTTAATCAAGTTTAGTTCAAAAAACTCCAAATCAATTTATGTATTTTTGCACACACATAGAGTGTGTCTTTACCTACTAGTTCTTTTAATTTGTTTAGTATATCTTATATCGGAATCAACCAATAATAATTAATTATACTACTAAAAATGTTTACAAAGTCTAATAATTAATTAATTAGATTACAAAATTTACATCAAACTTCAAAATTTACAGCAATATATTACTATTTTCAATATATGATTTTTGTGCTAATTTTTATTTGATTGGTTTCAGTATTTACTGTCCGATTTTTAGATATTTTGATTTAGGTTTATATTTTTCTACTGGGTACAAATCCGTGAGTTTTGTCATTCACGGGTTCATGTCAATTATGTGAATTAGAGCAATTAATGTACCAATTAGAATGTTCAGTAACAACGCATCACAACAGCTATAATTCAAATTTTAAATTGTCAATATCAATAGTTTGGTTTGAAATTTTGGTGGAAAGTTGGAGGTTTTTGTCTCTATTTTTACACGCCAACTGTCGAGAAATTTTAACATTAACCTAACGTCTATAATTGAAACTTCAAATTATTAATACCAATAGTTGAAAGAGTGACCGTTACAACACTAACGTCAACAGTAGTGTGATGACAAGAATTCAAATTTCAAACGCACCGTGTTGATATAAAAAACAAATAACCGTTATTATCTTCATGTGCAAATGCATATTTATTCATAAAATATTCCGCTCGAGAATATATAGTATCTTAAAATATAAATTTGTGCACTGTGAAAAACAAGTCCTCTATTTTTGTATTTTTTTGTCATCTTTTTTCCTTTTTCAAGTTCAAAAATGCTTTTTTACTTAAAAACATTTTCTTGGCAAAGGAAAAATAATAACATGTCTATAAAAATTTGCTTGATTATGTGATAAGCTATCAGTAGTTTAGAGATGAGTTATAGCCTGGTCTCCTTATCATTGTCGATTGCGCAGTACGCTCTCAAGCGAGCGTGAGGACAAGGACCCCCACGTCGGCATTGTACTGGATAAGAACCTCCAATTCCGTGTCAGAATTCCAATTACATGGGTCCTCTTCCCCTCCGGTGCCGTTTCCTGTGATCCCCTTCAATTTGTCTTAAACTCCCATTACTACATGGGGTCCCTTATTTATTCATGATTCGAGATACCGAATAAATACGTCTATTCTTAACAAAATTACAGCAAAATACCACTTGACATTGTATAATGAAATGTTTTTCATACTTTATGGCTTGAATTTGTTTTTAAGATTGCCACCTAATACTGAGTTCATAAGAATTGTAATGTAATTGTAACCAAATATATATATATATATATATATATATAATGTACAATTTTTTCTCAAACCAAATTATATGATTCAGACAAAGTTATGTGAAGCATTCAAAGTTGAATTCATTATTATTTTGCGAAGTCAATTACTAATCTGGTTTGAGTTGATTTTGTAGAATTCATTTTCAGATAACTAGATAAGTCTTGACTTTAACTCTAAAAAAATCTATTTGAAAGTCAGAATAATTGATTTAAAGGTCAAGTTGTAGTTTATTCCGGTACTGACCCTTCAACGATCAAATTAATAAAATCAATTCAAGTTTTAATGTGATACTAATTGAAGAACTCAACAATAGATAAACATACATGCTAAAAGTTTCGGTGGAGAGTATTTATAGATATTGTTATGGTGCAGGGTACATGGTACGTGGCAATGGAGCCACGTTGATATGATCTACAACCCATATTCAGGATTATCATGCGGAATCGGGTCACATCCAATAAAGAACAGCAAAATAACCCAAATCTTGAGGAGTCCATGGTGTTTTTGATGAAGAATCTTAGAGACATTTTGATCTACAACCCATATAGATATAGTTATGGTGCAGGGTACATGGTACTTGGCAATGGAGCCACGTTGATATGATCTACAACCCATATTCAGGATTATCATGCGGAATCGGGTCACATCCAACAAAGAACAGTAAAATAACCCAAATCTTGAGGAGTCCATGGTGTTTTTGATGAAGAATCTTAGAGACATTTTGATCTTTTAGTAAGTATTCCCCAATCGAATCACCACTACGACTATGTTAAGTCATGTTCAACCTCATTTGGCTCCTTAACCCCGAAAGAAAACATATTGGTTTTAAAAAAAAAAACAAAAAGAAAAACATATGAATCTCGTAAAATAAGTATCTCATTTAAGGAATTGACTATATATCTTAACTTTGATTCAATTGTTCAATGGTTTTTCATTTTAACTAGTTGTTCAGTGATTCAATTTGATAAGAGGTTTGTTAAATTAGTCCAACTTCATGACAGTCACACTGCACGAAATTGTACACACTTCAGACAAAAACAGGTACACGGCATGCACCAGCATACCCAACGCAGACGATCACTTCCCCCTCCACTTCACCTTCACAAATTACAACTGCCCTTTGACTGTCTGAAAAATTAATATTACCGTGGATCGAGATTATTGGTCTCAAATTACAAATTACCATTAAGATCCTTCATTAGGGGTAATTATTAAATTATCCTTAATCCAATAATAATTTGTGAATTGAGATTAGGTCTCGATCCACGTAGAAGTTCACGTCTGAGAACCCCCTTTCCTGTATATATATATATATATATATATATATCGTCATTTCTCTATATTGACTCCTTCTCTCACTTCTCTCTCTCTAGGAAACCTCCTCACAAGTCACAACCCCCTAATCTAATCCATTTTCCGATGGGCGCAAACTCATCATCTCTGCCGCCGTGTCCGGCGGCGCGGCCCAAGCTGGAGGACATACCGGAGGCCTGTATAGCCTTAGTCCTATCCTACATGGACCCGCCGGAGATCGCAAAGCTGGCCCGACTGAATCGGGCTTTCAGGGCAGCGTCGTCGGCGGATTTCATATGGATTCCCAAATTGCCCCTCAATTACCCCTATATTCTCACGAAATTGCCTGATCAAGGCTTGGGGAACAAGGACAAGAAGGACATTTATGCCGCGCTGTGCAGGCCGAACCCTTTTGATGGTGGCACGAAGGTGAATTGGAGATATTTATATCATTATTTATTGTTTTTGGGTTTTTTTTGGAGTTTTGGAGTTTGAATATATATGTATGTATTTGTTTGTATGGAATGTGTAGGAAGTTTGGATTGATAAGAGAAGCGGAGGGGTTTGTTTGGCGATTTCTTCGAAGGCGATGGCGATAACCGGAATTGATGATCGGCGGTATTGGAATCACATTCCTACCGGTGAATCAAGGTGAGTTGTCTTTAAAGTTTATAGCTTTTGAGTTTCTTTTATTTTGGATGAAGGTGTAATTAAGAACCATAAAAAGCATGACGGAGCCAGGATTTTTAGCGAGGGGCGAGATAGCTATACCTTTTTGTTTTTTGGCCAAATAGCCAAAGGATTGAAGGGTGTGCAGGGGTTTGTCCCTCACGGTACGGTACGCCATATTTATGGAGAAAATCTAATAAAGAATTAGGTTAAGTACAATAAATTTGAATAATATAGAGGATAATTATGTCAACGAGAGGGGGCGAAAATAGATATTTTAAAAATTTTATGAGTAATAATGAATAAAAAATTTGAGGGGAGCGAAAATGGATATTTTGAAAATTTTATGGATAGTCATAATAAAAAAAAAGAAAAATTGACCCTCCCTCCGTCCCTGATAAAAAAGGGATTAAATAGAGAGAAAGATCAAGAAATGATGTAAGAAATGGAGTCCTAACACTTTATTTTGAGTTAGTTTAATCAGTAATGGAACATAATGTTACGGTTGAATCACTTTTCCTAACTGATCGAAGTTTTATCGAAAGCAAATCTATGTTTTTAAAAGCTGCTGAATTTTAGAAAAAGTTATAAGAGCGTCAAAAGTGTCAAAAAAAATTAAAGTTGAGTTTGTTTGCAAAAACATTCTAAAACGAGGAAGAAATAGAAAAAGCGGGTAGAAGGACTTTAGTAGTGCTTTTACTTTTTGTTTGTTTTCACGTTTTTTCAGTATAGAAGCATAGTACAATCAAACCAAACAGCAACAAACAAGATAAACTAGGCAAAAAGCTCAAGAAAACTTTTTTTTTTGTTTTTGTGTTTTGCAAACGGGGCATAAGTTTGATCAGTCTAGTTATCGTATAGTTATGATTAGTGATTTCCTTTTCATTCTTCTTGTAGATTTCAAACAGTGGCATATCTTCAACAAATCTGGTGGCTTGAGGTAGATGGTGACCTCGAGTTCCAATTCCCCGCCGGAACCTATAGCCTCTTCTTCAGGCTTCAGCTTGGACGTGTCGGTAAGCGATCGAGCCGTCGTCGGGTATGTAATTCAGACAATGTACACGGATGGGACATCAAACCCACACAATTTCAGTTAACGACACAAGACGGGCAAAAGACTGTGTCCCGGTGCATGTTGGACAATCTAGGAAACTGGGTACACTATCATGTCGGAGATTTCATCGTCGAGGACTCGAATGCACTGACAAAGATCAAATATTCTTTGACTCAGATTGATTGTACACATACAAAAGGTGGACTGTGTGTTGATTCTGTTTTTGTGTGCCCTAATAGTTTAGGAAAAGAGTTGTTTCCTTTAGATGGTGAAGTATGTAAGAAATTGTAGGGCTGCAGATGATAGATTGTGAGCCGTTGGATGTGTATATATGACATCGTAAAGTGGAATAATCAAATTTGGTAGTACCTAAGTGGGAAACATCTCAATTTTCATCGATGTGTATTCATACAAGAGTGTGAAGCTGACGTTTCTTGTCGAGGAGTGTTTTTTATCACCGGTGGCAAACCATGTGTTTGTTGGTCTCAGTTTTTTTCTTCTTCGTTTTCTTGAAGTTGTTCGCTTCGATTTCTTGTGATTTTGTAGTAGCTAGGTATGTGTCTTGTACATAATTTTATGAATTAATGTGAACTTTTTCTGCTCAATTTTTTCGTTTAATTAGGGAAAATTACAAAAAACTTCCTAATTTATGGGCCAAATACAGCCACCTCCACTGAATTTGAGTAATTACTTTCACTTCCTTAAAACGAGGGTGTCCAATGTAAGGTAGAAAAAATTGATGAAATGTCTATTTTGCCCTTAAGTAAAATAGACAAAAAAAATAGAAGAAAATGAAAAAATCTAAAATTTTGCAAAAGACACTATCACCCCTTATATTTATCTTATTTATTGTATATATTTTTTTGAACAAAATTATTTATTGTATATATTATGTATATTATATATACTATATTTATATATTTATATCATAAAAAATAAAAATTCAAAATTGCAGGGTCTTCGTCGCGGGGTGTTGTTGTTGTTGAGTTTGGTGCGATTGGGTGTGGAGGTTAGCACGGGGAATGGGGTGGGGGTGGGGGTGGGGGTTGGGGTGGCGCTGGCTTGGGTGGAGGTGGGCAAGGGTGTGGGGTTCGTCGGGGAGGGGTGTGTCGGGATTTGAGATGTTAGAGGGGCGGGATGTGTCGTCGTCGAAAGGGGCAGAGAGGGGTGGTTGGGCTTCTTCAGATTGTGTTTTGAGAAGGGGATTTGAATGGGGGTTGAGGGAGGAGTTGCAGAAGAAGAGTGAAGAAGATGATTGAACAGTAACAATTTTCTAATTTTTTTCTTTTTTATTTATTATATAAATATATTATATTATATTATGATATACATGTTGTTTTGTATATATATAAAAGTGTTAGAAACATATAATATTTATTATTTTATTTTATTTTTTTATGTAAATAAGGAGTTAAGCGTAATGCATTGGTTTAAATAAATGACTTTCCCGTGTTTTAATTTTTGTAATTAAAACGTAATTTGAAAATTAACCTATAATAAGAGTTTAAAATGATTAGTGTTTCCAAATACTTAGTTTAATGTATTTTTTAATATTTTAATTAAATAAATACAAAAATTAATTATGTCAATTATATTACTTAAATTAATCAAAGTTGTCACGGTCAAGATTAGCAAAACAATAATGCCTTACAATTTGAAGCCATTATATGATAATATATTGCATTCAGTTCCCTCCACCCTCCACGTGATAAGGATATGCTGGTTCAAAAAAATTGTCAATAATCACAAAGGTCAACCTCAGGAGCAAAATTGAATTTTTATAAAAATTTGGTGATAATGTCATCAATTTCAGTACAAAAAGGACCTCAAATGTCGAATATTAAATTTAGAGAGGTGAAAGTAATTACTCAAATTCAGTGAAATTGGCTATATTTGGCCCATAAATTAGGGAGTTTTTTGTAATTTTCCCTTAATTATCTATCTAGCAATTCTTGGACTCATGGAATGCCAGATGTGAGTGTATCACTTGATTCTTGTTAAGGAAAAATTTGATGTTGTGTACTTGGTGTTACTAAAGCATCATCAAAGGATGATTATATGGTGGACCTGGTCAACAGAGCCGGTCCACCTTATATCGTTGAATTAAGGTGGTTGATGCGACTCTTATCATTATACATATGCCTCCAATAGTCTGCGGTGGATTGGTTTCATTGATCTAGTTCACTCAAAAACTATGGTTTCATTGATCCTAGTTCACTCAAAAATTATCCGTATATAACCTTACTTAGATGCGGCCACTTATACATATTTGAATACTACCCAAGCAGAAGCCGTTTCCGTCTTTTTATGATAGGCTGTTCGGAAGTAATACACAGAATGCTAGAGGGGAAGATATACAGCACAAATAGTTTTCATATATGTACATAAAGAACCAAAAACCAGTTCATATAACTCAAAAGATCTTTTAACAAGTCCATCCAAGAACGAAACTACTGAATGGACTGCCTACTTGAAAAAGGAATGAAAAAGAGCTAAAAATTATTTTTTTCAAACAAGAGTTCTCCACCCTGTGCAATATTGACATCCATTAAAAATGTCGAAAGCTACTTCAACTTCGTGGAATTTGATCTCTAGAATTTGCAGTCTTGGGAAGAGACGGGGGATTGCTTTCCCTGAAGTATTTGCATAATGCGTCAATTCTCCAGAGGACATTGGCATTCAAATCCGACATTCTTTGAAGAAAAGCTTGGTTCTTAGAGAGGTAGGTTACTAGCGAAACAAGGAGGCATGTCACGGTAACAAAACCTGTGATGGCAAAAAACACCACGAAGCTTCTCAATGTGATGCTGTTTGGGGAGCTAGTACCATCTTGACCTGAACATGATACGTTGCTGAATAAACGTTCCTCGGTCTCTAGAATACTACCTTTTTCTGTCAATTGAATAATGGCGCGAGAGATATCTGCAACTACAGGGGAGCCCTTCGGAAAAGCCTGTTAATTATAAAGAAATACAAGACGATGAAGCAAATGTTAAGCCTTACAGACATTTAAGCAACATTTTCAAACCGTAGCCCCGGCCCTGAGGGCAATTATGAAAAATGATTGTATAAGTTGGATGTTCAAACATCAAATGGTCCAAAACAAGCCATGTCACCTCACCTCATCATGTCAGAGATGCTGACATGGCTTGATTTTGAATACCCAAATCATACAAGTATTTTCTAAAAATTATTACCACATAGGCCAACAAACCCCAATGCGAGCAATTTTTGCCACATAGGCTCATTATCCAGTCACGAGGGCAATTGTTGCCGCATAGAGCAACAATTTCCATGAGGGAAGCAAGCTAGCAATCCTCTCCTCAGAAATTGCCATGATGACATGATAATTTCCTTCCCAGAAATTGAATTAAACCCATGATCTTAGCTCTAATATCAATTTTATGACTAAACGCTACCACTGTGCTAAAACCTATAGTTCATAACGACATCTAACTCGAATATTTAAAACATAAAACAGCTCAAGCGTCACGAATAGACTGTGGCAGCAATCAATATCACACAACTTAACACGTCATTCGTGATTGGAACATTATAAGATTGGACATAGACAATCAATGAAATTTCAAGCATCAATTCAAATTAATAAATATCTTGGACTTACAAAAGCAAATCCATCTGTGCGATAGGTGGGGCCAGCCACCTTATACTGGCCACAGGATTGAGATACGAGCATTTTGATGTGAGGCAAGACATCATAGTACGCCGATATACCTCCATCTTTGCTTCCCCGTTCTAAAGCTTCATAGCAATCTTCAGAAGAATTATATGTCCTGATATTATTTTCATCGAATTTCAACTTTATCAAGAAATCCTTAAGAAATGAACCTTCTTGGCACCCAACATATTCTCGACGCTTAATGAGCGTTGTCACATCTGTGAAAGTAGGTAGAAGCCTCTGTGCTGTGAGTCGAGACGATAAGCTGGCAGTATAAGTCGAGTTTAGCAAATTTGCAACAAATGCCCATGTCACCAAAACCAGACAAAGTAGATTGCCATCGATTCCTCCACCTACATGAGAATGAAAATGTTCATCAGCAATTCCAGTAAATTCACTGCACTCCGAGTAAAAAATAACGGTAATTCGCATACATCCCCTGCATGAGACCCTAATCATAACTTTGAGAAACTACCATAACTTCTCCTGTTACTTAAATCATATTACAATTTCAATCCATGTCAGATTACAATTTCACCCTCTGTCAATAAAAACAGACGACAATTTCACCACCTAATAATGCCAAAAAACAGGAGATAGATTACCAGGAAAGAACGGAAAATAACCAAACATGCCAGCATGTTGACCGGGCGAATCCCTGGAACTAGTGATAATCCTATTTCCAAGAACCCAAATTGCCAGAGCAGTTGAGATATAGAAGGTAGCAGTTGCAAGCCAAAGTTCTTTAGTTAGTGGCTGCAAGAATGTGAATATATCATGTACATACTCATACTTAACAAGAACCATACTAGTAATACCCCCTTCTGCAAATGGCAAAGTGAAGTCCACATAAACAGATCTCTTAGAAGTAATTGTGATATCTCCAAGAGCAGCATCATAGTTTTCCTATCATCGTAAACAACGAAAAATAATAATAATAATAATAATAATAATAATTTAAGTCATAAAAAAGTAACAGACCAAAAATGTTTTTGTAAAATTCACCTGCAAAGAAACTTTGTACACGAGATCATCATAATCCCCAGCACTTGAACCATTAGCATTGAAAAATGGATACTTAATGTACTCATAAGGTATTGCATATGGTAATGCATCCATGACAGATTCGAAGACCTCTTTAAAGTATCCACTAACTTTGGTTGCATTAGTCACGTGATCATCTTCCACTTTCAAGAATTCATTAAAACCAGGTTTTTGTGGCACCCCAATTCTTAACTTTTTACCACTTAGTGGAACTTCCCATCCTCTTGGTCTTTCATTCGAGTCTCCAGGCCAAATGATACTCTTAAAATTTTCCTTTGATATAGAGTAACAAGTGGCGATATTCGAATTTAATTCCTTGGAAATTCCTTTAGATGGCATCCAAATGCCTACCTGTTTCTCGTCTCTTTCAACAAAATTAACTATCTGATATTGTGTCTGCTCTCGTTGTTTGTTGACAAGATTAAACTCTCCAGAAAGCCCTTGGAAGCTTGTTTTTAACAATTCTTCGAGAATTTTAGGTCCCATTTCTGAAGGTTTTAAGGCAAAACAGTCTCCAGAGTTAGAATCAAGATTGACTTCATTCCTTGTTGAGTATAACGCGCTATTTCCGACTCTTTCAGCTGCCATAGCAAGCGCCCATAAGGTATCATAAGCCCAAAGGCCAAAAATACTCGCTTTACTTGGTCTCACATCTTGATTAGCCAGAAGAAAGGTCCTGATCAATCTATCAGTAAAATATTGGAGTTTTTCAGATTTGGAAATTAGAGGCTTTACTCCTAGAACCCCTTGCATGGCTCCAACAGCGTTAGAATCCATTAAATTGAATGAATCCGTAAGATCACTCGTAGCAATCCAGGCATATCCACCACTCATCATTCCTACTTCTCTTGCTTTTAGAAAGAGCCTGGTTCCAAGAGACTGAGTCACATGCACCACGAATACTCTTGTCTGCATGGTCATCATCTTTAGAAGTTCTTTGCTTATAAAATCATCACTGGCTGATTTTGGAAACACACTTCTATATGAGACTCGAACATTGACATCTTGTAATGCATTAAATAAATAGGGCATAATGCCATTGCCAAATTCAGTGTCTTCGTAGATGATAACGACCTGGCTCCATTGGCAGGCTTTAACTATGGAAGCAATAGCCTGGACTTGATTGGCGTCGCTTTGTGCTGTCTGAACAAAGTTAAGAGTTCGAGGAATCAAGGAAGGGTTTGTGGCAGAGAAAGATATGATTGGAACATCAGTTTTGTTTCCAAGATCCATCACAAAGTTGACCTGTGGGGATGTTTGAGGGCCAATGATGGCATCCACTTTAACATCTTGCAGCAAATCAAGAGCTGCAGAGGATCATGTAGAAGTCGACATATAATATTAGTACAATGGTCAAAATATCTGAATATCCAATCTTCTTCGTACCACATTACTTTGGCTACAATGGTTGATTGACACCAAAAAATCATGATTATGACATGTTAGCATAATGTGGGTCCCACTACTAACATGACATCAACCTTACTATTTGATATGGAAGCACGGAGAATAGTTACATACACTAGGTATTTCCGCACCAAATAGTGAGGATGATGTGATGTGGAGCAGATCAATGAGCCGGAGGCAGAACCGATGGGTGAGGCGTGGGAATCTGGACCTTTGCGTGTATACGTGAGGCGCAAGAAGGCAGGCTCCTTATTAATTTTATTATTATTGCTTTGTTAAGTTATATTCAGTTGTTTATTTTGAGTAAGAGTCCTAGTATGGTAAGTGGTTAATTAAGGAGTATAAATATTGTTATTAGGGTTTTTGGATATTTTTATTGAATATTGTTATCGGGAAGCTTTGGCTTTGGGGCAAGAACACGATTAGTTCTTGTTATTTTACATTATTGAAATTGTGTGTTGCTTTATTGAACTATCACCCATCAATTTGGTCTGACATACCGGATCCCACACGCAAAATCATGATGGTTGAGACTCGTACAGGTGCGAATGATGGTCCTCTTCGAGCAATCGAGGAAACGACGAGCGTGTTAACTGAGGAGCAATCCCAGATGAAGGGTAGCATCACTGCGCTACAGGATCAGATGGCCGAGCTGTTGAAGGGGATGAACATTCTGACGCGGCCCATGCAACAGCGCCATCATTTGCCACAATTCATCTACGGCGGTGCAAACAGACACGGCTATTTCACTGCAACAACAACAAATACGGAATCGGACATCACCCCGCTTTCCTGCTTTGATGAGACGAACCCCATGAGCTGGTTAGCGCGCTCGAAGCAACACTTCGAAATCTGCCCGTGTGCCAAAGGTCGAAAATTTCAGTCGGTGGTAGCGATGGAGGGTGCCACCCTCCATTGTTTTAAGTGGTTGAAACATCGGAAGTTACAGTTCTCGTGCCAGGAGCTTTCCCATGCTTTAATTACCCGCTTTGACGAGCATTGTGATGGTAACCCGTACGAGCGATTGGCTGCGACTCGTCAAACGGATAGCATGGGAGCCTATGTTAACTTATTCACACAATAATTGAATCAGGTTCCCGGACTTTCGAACTTTCGGTAAACACTATCTCGAGTATTTTATGAATGGATTGCAAGAGAATATCGGCAGTCAGGTTCAGGTTTTGGATCCGAGGGATTTAGATTCGGCATGTGCCTGAATATCGAAACGGCGTTAAGGGTACAACAGAGAGGTACGGGACTTTTTAGTTTGGGATCACAACCGTTTCGTAACCAGTCGCAGGGAAATTTTATAAATGGACCGCTGCCACGCTTGGTGTTATGCGCTCCACCTATAGTGGCAGGACCGCGACCACCGGCTGACAACAGGCATGGGGCGGGGGGTCAAGCGCCGATTAAAGTCCCTTTTCGGCGTTTAACGGACTCAGAACGAGAGGAATTGCGTCACAAAGGATTGTGTTTTCGATGTAAGGCACCTTATCATTCGATGCATGATTGTCCCATAAAGCACTTACGGGTGTTATTGGTAGCAAATGATAAGGCACCTTTGTTGGAATTAGAGGAAATTGAGATGAATACAGAACCCAAAGAGCAGCTGGACCCGGCAGAGGGTGACCAATTCGATGTGGTAGCATTATCTTTATGCTCAGCAATGGGGTTTTCGGGTCCATGTACGTTGCGACTTAAGGGCCGTGTGGAGGGCCGAGAGATCCCTACTTTGGTGGATAGTGTGGCGAGCCACAATTTTATATCATCGAAAATGGCGAATCAACTAGGATTATGGGTAATGACAACAAGTCAATTTGGAGAGCGGTTAGGGGACGGAAGACGCAAGAAGTCAGCGAGCGTTTGTCAGAATTTGGTGATACAGCTGGATTCGATTTCGATACAAGCCGATTGTTACATTTTTCCACTAGGAGAAGTTGATATGATTTTTGGCATTGTTTGGTTGGCCACGTTGGGTGATGTCAAAGTAAATTAACAAAAAATGACTATGGAGTTTGTTTTGGAGGGAAAGTCAATTTACCTCAAGGGTGACAGTCCATCATGTCGTTCCGAAGTGACACTAAAAACCCTATTGCATACTCAAGAACCAGAATTGTTTGCGGTGATTGTTGGGTCACACGAGTGCTGGGCAGTTACAGGGAGGCCGCCATTGGTAGCCCAGCTTTCGGGGAGATGTTGAATAAGTTGTCGGATGTATTTGAGAAGCCCGAGGGACTGCCACCACATCGATCAACGAACCACAGGATTAAGTTATTGGATAGATCCGGACATGTATCCGTCAAACCTTACTGGTACGGTCACTTACAGAAAGACAATATTGAACACTTTGTGGAAGATATGCTCACGGCCGCAATTATATAGACGAGCTCGAGCCCTTTCTCGAGTCCGGTGTTGCTCGTGAAGAAAAAGGACGGAAGTTGGAGGTTTTATGTGGACTATCGATAATTGAATAAAGTGACAATACCCTACAAATACCCTATTCCAGTTATACAAGAGATGTTGGATGATTTATCTGGGGCGACGGTATTTTCAAAAAAAGATCTACGATCCGGGTATCATCAAGCATTCCGTACTCATAGTGACCATTATGAGTTCCTCGTTATGACGTTTGGACTGTCCAATACTCCGAAAACTTTGCAAGCAACCATGAATGACCTTTTTCAACCCATATTACGTAAGTTCATTTTAGTATTTTTTGATGATATTCTAATTTATAGTCGTTCAAGTTCCGAGCACAAAGAGCACCTCTCGGTGGTGTTGGAAATTTTGCGAGCCAATCACTTCAAGGTGAATAGGAAGAAGTGTCGCGTAGGTAGAGTACTTGAGCCACATCATCTCGGTTGCGGATGTGTCGATGGACCCGACAAAGGTTGCAGCGATTGTGGATTGGTCGACACCTAAGTCGGTGAAAGCATTACAGGGATTTTTGGGTTTGACGGGGTACTACAGGCGTTTTGTTCGGTATTATGGCATTATCTTGAGACCCTTAACTCAGTTGTTGAAAAATGAAGCAACACCGCGGCTCAAGTGGTCGGCAGCTACCAACGCCGCTTTCCGAGCATTGAAGATAGCCTTGACTTTGGCCCCAGTATTGGCCAAGTCGGATTTCACAAAAACTTTTATCATTTCTCATTGAATGTGATGCGTCGGGAACGGGGGTTGGAGCGATTTTGATGCAAGACAGGCGACTGTTTGCCTATTTTAGTAAGGACTTATTAGAGAGTTCGTTGTCAAAATCGGCTTATGAAAGGGAATTGATGAGATTTGTACTCGCGGTTCAACAATGGGGACCTTATTTAAAGGGTTGTCGTTTTGTGGTTAAGACTGATCACCATAGTCTGAATCATTTGCTTAATCAACAGATTGTCACACCGGCACAACAGAATTGGGTGGCAAAGTTGCTCGGATATGATTTTGAGATTGTGTATAAGGTGGGTCCATCCAATAAGGTAGCCGACTCATTATCACGGCAGGTTGAGTCAGAAGAAGTGTGCCCGGAGGTAAGTGGGCTGATTTGGACAAGTTTGGGCAACGTGTTCAATGAGCGGCAGTGTGATGAATACATCAAGAGCAATATAGAGGCTGTGCAGCGGGTTAAAGCGAGTAAACCGAGGTTTTCAATGGCGGATAGGCGATTGTTTTATAAAGACCAACTTGTGCTGTCAGACAACTCAGTTTGGATCCCTCGGCTTTTGCATGAATTTCATTATACCCCGGAAGCTGGCCATGCAGGGGTATTGCGGACCTGCCGCCGTTTAGCAGCTAGTGTATATTGAAATGGAATGTTCCGAAGAGTTAAGGAGTATGTGACGAATTTTCTGGTATGCCAAAAGTCAAAATGTGATTCTCAATTGCCCGTGGGACTTCTCCAACCGTTACCTATTCTGGAAATGGTTTGGGAAGATGTATCGATGGATTTCATCACCGGAATTTCAAAATCGCTTGGTTTTTCGTGATTTTTGTAGTGGTTGATCAGCTCTCAAAATACGGACATTTTATAGCATTAAAAGCGCCAATCACGGCTTGACTTGTCGCTTAAAATTTCATAAAGGAGGTAGTTCGTTTGCATATGTTCCTCGTTCGATTGTGAGTGATCGGGGATCCACTTTTCATGAGTTTGTTTTGGCACAAACTATTCCGATGCCAAGGACGAAGTTGAACTATAGTGTGGCATATCATCCCGAGAAGGATGGCCAAACCGAGGTTTTGAATAGGGTGCTTGAGACATATTTGAGATGATTCACTTTTGAGCAACCGCGCATATGGGTCAGGTGGTTGTCTTGGGACGAATATTGGTATAATACTTCCTTCCAGACTGCGGCGAAAATCACATCGTTCGAGATCGTTGAAGGCAGGCAGGCCTCCGCCATCTCTTCAGCGATACTTACATGAGGAGTGCCGCATGGAATCGATTGCGGGAGTACTCAAGGATCGCGATGCTATTTTACAACAATTGAGGTTCAATTTGCTACGGGCCCAGGAGCGGATGGTGCAATATGCAAACAAGAACCGTCGAGATATTGAGTTCAGCATTGGGGAGTTCATTTTTCTGAAAGTTAGACCTTACCGGCAAACTTCTATGGAGACTCGGGGTTATACTAAACTGGTGGCCAAATTCTATGGCCCATTTGAGCTAATTCACAAAATTGGTCAGGTTGCTTATGAGCTTTGTCGTCGACCATTCACCCGGTGTTTCATGTGTCTCAGTTCAAACGGGCTCGTGGAAATCACCCTGTGGAAACCCAATTGCTAGAGACCTTAGAAGTGAGTGAGACAGGTTTGTTCGAACTTGAAATGGTGTTGAAGTCGCATTTAGGCGAGTTGGGGAAGTGGATGTGCAGGAGGTTTTGGTGGTTTGGAATGGGAAACCAAGAGATGATTCTACTTGGATTGATGTGGAGGATTTACGAGCACAATTTCCTACCTTTAGCTTTGAGGACAAGGCTGATTTTGAGGGGGAAGGAGTTGATGTGGAGCAGATCAATGAGCCGGAGGCAGAACCGATGGGTGAGGTACAGGAATCTGGACCTTTGTGTGTATACGTTAGACGCAAGAAGGCGGGTGGAACCGGGGTAGAACCAGTGGCTTAGTCGGCTTAGTTACTGATTAATTTTATTACTATTGCTTTTGTTAAATTATATTCAGCTGTTTATTTTGAGAGGAGTCCTAGTATTGTAAGTGGTTAATTAAGGAGTATAAGTATTGTTATTAGGGTTTTTGGATACTTTTATCAAATATTGTTATTGGGAAGCTTTGGCTTTGGGGCAAGAACACGACTAGTTCTTGTTATTTTACGTTATTGAAATTGTGCGTTGTTTTATTGAATTATCACCCATCATGATGCCACGTTGGCAATGGAATTGAATTGTGCCAACGTGGCATGACACGAATCGTTTCTTGTAGAGAACGCTTGTTTTCTGGAAAACAGCCTATGTAAGCAAATATTTCCATTGACATATTTGATGTGCATGAATGGGAAATAATTCTAGGGAGTTGATAAAGGCACTCCACATTTTGTTAAAGGCACTCCACAACTCTTTCAAATTAATTAAGATGACTATAATGCCCCTCAATATATCATATAAAATTCTTATTAATATTAAAGGGTTAATTGAATAATCCCTTCTAAATAAAGTTTGAACAATATTTTTTCATTCTTTTTTGTGAAAATAATAACCAAATAAAATCGCTTTTTTTCTCAACCATCTTTTTGGAAATAAATTTTAAAAAATCTATTTTTTATTAGTGCAATAAGAGTAATTATCTTGACATAGATATTCAAACCCCAATAGGATTTTATTGAACTGGTTAAACAATATGTGTTGCTCATTTGCTCCTTAAAAAATATCCGAATTTGTTTTTTTAATATTAAAAATTAATATGACATCAAAGGCCTAAAAACTAAAAAAAACTAAAAATAATTGTCAAATTATATTACACGAAGGTCGTATTTTATAGTAACAATCCACTTATAATAATAGCTAATTTTAGTTTTTATTAAACTTATTGGAAAAATAATTAACAATTTTATCCAAAATGAAATGACACTTATCCTAATTTGGGTCGAAATAAATAACTAAAAGTTTAATTCATATCTATAAACATTTTCTTTATTTATTATTTACGGCAATTATTTGTCACTTTTAAATTTTAAGTTTTTTTGAATTATCAAATTTTGAATGCTTATTTTACATTTAGTTAGAAAAGTAGTATAAAACTAGTTTGTCAAAGAAATTGCAGAAAATTATTTTAATAGACTAAAGGGCATTTTTGTCTATGTAATGAAATTTAAATAAAAGTGGAGTGACTCTAACAAAATGTGGAGTGTCTTTATCAACTCCCCAATTCTATCCCCTTTCTTTTTATTGAACAAGGAAATCTACTCTGTAGTTGTTCTTTGTTCAAAACTAAAATTACAGACACTACGAGGAAGGAAAAACATACCAGCAGCGGCAGCCCCAAGAACACTGTCATGTGAGTCTCTAACATTAAGAAAAAGTCTGGTTTTGTAATTTGGGTGAGCTGAATAAAAATCAGAACGAGCCATGGATAAGCAGTTGTTTCCTATTAGCCCTACTGGTGAATCCAAATCAAGAACGACACCAACATGAAATTCAAGGATACTATTGCTAGAACTTTGCACGATACAAAAAGGAAGCAAAAGAGGCAACAAAATTAACAAGAAGTCCATTTCCTTGGAACACTTTTACTCTGAATACTCAGCAACTACTTATATATATATATATATATATATATATATATGTATATATATATATAGATATTCAGGTTACACAATAATCTAAAGAAGCTTCTAATTGCCCTTAATTGAATCAGTAAACGGAACATGATGCTTTCAACTCTGTATTTTTAAAAAACAGGTCAGCCTCAGACTTGACTATAAAGACTTCAGGTTTTCTAAATAAGCAAGCATCAAGAAAATGGTTAGAATATACACTAGATGATGGGGAGGATCTTTTGCATATCCTTTTATATACAATGGGGTATGTGAATTGTCACTTCTGAAAATCGGAAGAAAATTCTTAGGCTATGTTTGGCCATATCTCTAGATATGCATTTTCATTTTCTAGATCACCAGAAAATGAAAATATACACCCAAATTATCTTATACTAGGGAACACTCATTATGCCGGCCATATTAAGCTATGTATTATATTAGCTAAATCCTACAGCAAAACAACTGACTAAGATTTTATATAAGTTTTCCATCACTATCGGCTTCCTCGTACAAATTAGCAGAAAGATAATAATTGGCTTTACTATAAACAAAACTGACCTAAAAAAATCTCTTCTGATTAACATTGACCTAAAGTTCCCAAGTTCCTATCAGAACAAATCAAATATCTAGCTCACCAATTCTATAATCAAGTCTTCACTAAAGTAAACTTTTTTGATGTCAAAATATGCAGAATGTACCAATGAAAAACTACAATAAAATACAAATGAGGAAACTGCAGAGTGAATCAGGTTGACAACAACGAGGAGGAAAATCAAATCAAATATGCAGCCAAAAATCGAAAAGGTCAAAGAACAGACTATGCTTCAAATCAATGAATCATCACATCAAAATACTATTAATTTACATTTCAATCAATTAGTACATAGCATTTTTCTAAAACCTGTCAGCATGAGGAAAAAACGACAAATTGAACATCACTATTTCAAGATTACTAACAGCAAGTTGGGGGAAAATTACAGAAAACACTGAAGAAATTTAAGAGGAATCGAGCCTTATCTTGTATGGTTCCATCGCGGTGCGATAATATACACCACTTCGATCAAGATGTCGAAATTGCTGCTTAAAGCACCATGTGTGTTAGCTGGTTTAACTATCTCAAGTGTTTAGTAGTTAACACCTCTAACTTTGATAGTAACTTTAACTAATACTAGTTGGAACCCCGTGCCACGGTACGAGATACAATCAAGTCTTAAATCGACTATGCGGAATGAACCAATACAAAAATACAAGTGAGGAAATTGCAGAGTAAATCAGGTTGACAGCAACAAGGAGGAAAATCAAATAAAATATGCAGCCAAAAATCGAAAAGGTCAAACCAAACAACAGATTATGCTTCCAATCATCACATCAACATACTATTAATATACATTTCGATCAATTAATACATGGCATTTTCCTAAAACCTGTCAGCATGAGGGAAAAAACGACAAATTGAAAGTCACTATTTCAAGATTACTAACAGCAAATTGGGGGGAAATTACAGAAAATATTGAAGAAATTTAAGAGGAATCAAGCCTTATCTTGTATGGTTTCCATTACGAAGTGAGAATATACACCTCTTCGATCGAGATGTCGAAGTTGCGAAAACAGAGATAATGAGATCAAACAAAATCTTTCATAAAGAAATTTGATCCATAGAGCACGAACTGTTGGAATTTTCGTGAATAATGTATGTACAAAACAAATGAGAAATTATATGGAATTTGTTTAGAACATTTACGAGAAAATTCTTTATACCAAGTAGGAAAAATATAAATAAAAAAGTTGAAGCGTGGATATAATAAATGTAGTTTATTGAATATTTAAATTGATAAGATAAAAGGGGGTGGTGGGATTACCAACGCCCCGTGGCCGGTGTCGGTCCGGACTAAGTCGTGGCTCGTGTGTTGTCGGTAGTCGTGGTCTATTTTTTTGCAACGAATTTTAGTTTAAGTATAAATTTGATTCAATTTGAGTGTTAAAATTAAATTTTTGACCATTAAACCGAAATAGTTTAATTTTGACGCTATGACTCTTCAGCTTGAACGAAAAGGTACAACTTTTTGTTTCAATGAAGCCTATCCGAATCAATGCAACTCTAAAAGCGAAAATGGAAAATGTGTGATCATTTCTCTATATGTAGATGACTTGTTAATTTTTGGAACCAGGAGAAGCTGATGTAATTTTAGGAATTAAAATTATTAGATCACGTGATAAAATTGCATTGTCTCAATCTCACTATATTGAGAAAGTATTGAAAAAATTCAATCACATGAATTGTAAGATTGCTAGTACACCTTTTGATCATTCGGTTAAATTAACAAAGTATGAATGTATTGTTATATCACAATTAAAATATTCTAGTGTGATTGGAAGTCTTATGTACGCAATGTATTGTACAAGACCTGATATAGCTTTTGTTGTTGGAGTACTAAGTAGATTTACTAGTAATCCGGGTAAAGTTCATTGGAATGCAATTTCAAGGGTTCTTAGATATTTGAAAGACACAATGAATTATGGATTAAGTTATCAAGGTTATCCGTCGGTATTAGAAGGATACACAGATGCAAATTGGATTAGGGATTCAGATGGAACCAAGTCCACAAGTGGATGGTTATTTACACTTGGTAGAGGCGCAGTTTCTTGGGGTTCAAAGAAACAAACGTGCATTGCGCACTCAACTATGGAGTCCATATTCTTTGCCTTAGCGGCTACAGCTTAAGAAGGAGAATGGCTTAGGAACCTAATGATAGAAATTCCTATTTGGCCTAAACCAATGCCTCCTGTTTCAATCATGTGTGATAAAAAAGCTACATTATCACGGGCATACAACAAGATTTATAATGGTAAGTCTAGAAATATATGTCTACGGCATAATTATGTCCGAGATCTTATCAGAAGTGGTACCATATCAATAACATATGCTAGGTCAAAGGAGAATTTGGCTGATCGCTTCACCAAAGGCCTTAGGAGGGATGTGGTTTGGAAAACCTCAAGGGAGAGGGGCTTAAGAACTTTGTAAAAGGTAACCTATGGGTGGAAACCAACCGATTCTTGGATAGCATCCAATTCAATTGGTTTAATGGAAAAACACTTGTTGTTAAAACCGAAAATGCACTAACATATAGAATTTAATTCTATAACATCTCAAGGTAGTGCATGCTTGTATGGAAAAGAGGGTGAGATAAATCTCTTAATGAATCTATGTCCTTTTGGAATGTGTAAATCATACAAGTACACTTGATTAGATTTACCTATGTAAGTGAGGAAGTTTGGCCGCTTCCGCGAGATTGGAAGCTTATCTCTAAGTTACTTATTAATCCTGAGATGGTCGCACAAAGCCGTTAATGTGCAAGCAAGTTGAATGAGCTAGTTGTAAATTGTACGTTTAACATGTGCTAGTATCCACTATGAATATTTGATTCAAAGTTTTTTTTTACTATCAAAATACTCGGGTACCTGAAACGTGCTAGACTATGTACAGGTTCAAGTCGAAAGACACTTTTATTGAAGTGCAAAATACAGTTAATATGGAAATTGTATGGAATTTCGAAAATTTGGGGGGATTGTTGGAATTTTCGTGATTAATATTTGTATAAAACAAGTGTTTAATGAGAAATTAAATGGAACTAGTTTGGAACATTTATGAGGAAGTTCTTTATCCCACACAGGAAAAGTAAAGAAGTTGAAGTGGGTATATAATAAATGAACTTTCTTCAATACTTAAATTGATAAGCTAAAGGGGGTGCGACGCATCGTGCACTGCGACCGAGGCCGGTGCCAGACTGGGGGGCCAGGCCGTGGCCCGTGTGCTCGCGTGCCGTCGGTGGTCGTGGTCTATCTTTTTGCTGCGAATTTTAATTTAAGTATAAGTTTGATTCAATTTGAGTGCCAAAATTGAATTTTTGATCGGTTAACCGAAATGGTTTAACTTTGGCGCCATGACTCTTCAGCTTGAACGAAAAAGTACAACTTTTGTTTCAATGAAGCCTATCCAAATCAATGCAACTCTTAAGTGGTGACTCTATGTTTCCTATAAATATATGATCCCTAAATCCGAAATCATAACTTCATTACATTGAAAATATACAATTTTCGATTTTCTTTAAATCTGTTCTATTCAAGTATATTCATATACTGCTAGTTGAATATTGTATTTGCCTGTTTTATCTTGGGAGGCTTATTTGTTGATACCTAGCAGTAAAAGGTGCAAATAAAGTCTTAAAGAAAGAGCAATCCTCAACTCGGACAGAATCTTAGTTTACTATTTTCTTAACACGAACACTCTGAAAAATCATTAACAAGTGTCCACTGAGTGAGAAATCATTAACAAGTGTCCACTATTTGTGAGAGAGAAAGAAAATAAATATGGGTAATCGTGCCTGTGTCCTAATTTTTGAAGAATTGACATGTCCAGGGACGGAGCCAGGGGGGGAGGGGCTGGAGGGTGCGGTCGCCCCCCCTCAATTTTGAAAAATCATTTTTTTACCTTACAAAAATTTTTATATTTGTATTTCGCCCCCCCTCAAAATCGAAAAATATCATGTTTTTTCCCTTTATTTTGAGTTCGCCCCCATCCAAACCCAAAATCTTGGCTATAATGAAAGAGATATAAGAGTATAAAGTATGTTAAAAGTTGTTATTGAACCTAGTTTCTTATTATATTTTTCTTCACAAATATACCGTACCGTACCGCTTGCCCCCGCACCCCCCTTTCACTCCTTCGACTATTTGCCAAAAAAAAATGTATATCTATATCACAACAATCTCGCCCCCCCTCATTCACATTCCTGGCTCCGTCCCTGGACATGTCCGCATACGTGAGTCACAGTTGAACCATCTTTTAGTGTTTAATAGTTAACACTTCTAATTTGAAGTGATTACTAATTTTAGTTAATGTATTATTCAGAAATAAGTTAATTTTTAATCATCTTTTTTAAAACATTTTATTTCAATTTTTTTTTCCACTTTACACTAGTTTTCGCAAATATTATCTATTTTTTATTATTTGCCATCGTTAGTCACTTTGTATTTATGAATAACACATCTATAGACACATATGCGGATATGCATAGGATAAGTTTTTAATAGACTGATAATTTTTAATTATAAGGTTGCAGAAGTAAAAATCATCAACTCAATCCGACATTATTAAATTGATTATTTTCTCAGTGTAGGCCGATCATAGAATGGGGAAATTTCATACTACCCACTTGAGTACGTGCCCAAGTGAGTTTTAAACCATTGGATCTGTACATGATGATGTCATAAAGTGAAATGATCATCTTATCATGTATAATCTAGTAGTTTAAAACTCACTTGGGCATGTACCCAAGTGGATTGACCCATGAAATGATGAAATATGGGTTTATATTTTCTAATTATTTCTCATTACAATATAAGATTGACCAAATAAAATGTCACTGACTATTGAAAATATACTAAAAAAGGGGGTGAAATTTCATTCTTGGTCCCCCAATTATACAGTGAATCCAATTTTGGTCCCATAATTACACCTCTCATCAAATGATGTCCCATTGTCCCTCAAAGTCAACTATCACTTTTGAGTCAAATTTGGATTGATAATACTTGAAGTTAATTGAAATATCAAAAAATACATTTTGCACCCCAAAATCACAAACTTTGATAAGTCTCATCCTAGAAAAATGAAAAAGAAAAAGCTACAAATACAAAATAAAATCAGAATTTCTAAAAGATTAGAAAATATATGATGAAAAAATGTATCCCAAAACATTTATCCTGAAGCACGTGGTATTTATATATAGTTTGGATTTGAAATGTATGAAGCACGTGGTATTTATATATAGTTTGGATTTGAAATTTATGATTCAATGTCGATGCTGACGCTATTATATTACGTCATTGCTACATTTTAAATTATATCATTCCTTTCAGTTCTTCATGTAGATTTCAAACAGTGGCATACCTTCTACAAATCTGGTAGCTGAGGTAGACGGTGACCTCGAGTTCCAATTCCCTGCCGGAATCTATAGCCTCTTCTTCAGTCTTCAGGCTTCAGCTTCGACATCGATAAGCGATCGAGTCATAGTTGAGTATGTAATTCAGACAATGGACATGGATGGGACATCAAACAGCACAATTTCAGTTAACGACACAAGACGGGCAGAAAACAGTGTCCCTGTGCATGTTGGATAATTTAGGAAACTGGGTACACAATCATGTCGGAGATTTCATCGTCGAGGACTCAAATGCACTGACAAAGATCAAATATTCTTTGATTCATATTCATTGTACACATACAAAAGGTGGACTGTGTGTTGATTCTGTTTTTGTGTTCCCAGTAGTTGATACGATCTAAATCGATTATAGAAAGAATAACGTAATTCCCAGAGGATTGATTGAATCCTAGAGGGAATTTTAGAAATTATGTGAGAATTGGGGGAAGAAGAACCAATTCTGAACAATAATTTCCTCATGCTCCAAAGAGAAAATTTAGAGGGAGAAACTATTTCAATAACAACACAAATCATATTCTGTTCATTCAGTACCGATTGTTTTATACAAGGAGATATGTGGAAGGGTTACGATACTTGTGGTGTATTACACCAACCGCCATCTAACAAACTAATTGCAAACTAACTACTAATACGTAACTAATTATCTAACAAGTTGCTAACAAAACTGTAAAATTACTAATAGAACCGAAAATAGCCCTTTTGAATAGAGGCGTGCTAACGATTTGCGTAATATTATTTTCCTAATTACGTTATTGTCCTTCCTTTTATTTTGGTACGCATCAATTACCCTCCTCCTCAAACTGTCTTTGTCCTCAAGGACTGCTGTAGAAATCCATACTGGTAATTGTTGTGGTGGTAGCTCTGGTGGCGGTAATGGTGTTTGTCGTTGTCTCTTAATCTTAACGTACGTAAAAAGCCTATTATCATAAAGATGATCAATACTCTTCTTCAATGTTTCACCCATCTCCAAGAACTTGAAACTTACTGTTGGTTAAAATGAATAATTTGATTGTGATAAAATGGATATGCAAAATCTGAATCGAGGCGAGAGTTGAACTCTCTATCCTTAACACAATATTGCCCCGCTATAGCCCTGCTATTGGTGGTACGGGTTCCTGCAATTTGTGTCCCAAGATACAACGATTTTTCTCGGGATTGAACCACTTCAAAACCGAGACCCACGAACGAAATCCTGTTTCGAACTCTCAATAATAACATAATTCAACTCTTGATTTCATTATTCCCGGAATAACAAAACTCAAAGAATGAATATGAATGAAGAGGAATTGTTATTCGCTCTTAAGAAAATGAATACCCAAGGGGGGTTTATATAGGGATAAAGAGGGGCATAAGAGTCATTAAACTCACTTTAATGACTCACATGTGATGTGATCAATGACTCACATGTGATGTGATCAATGACTCATATAAAATCATTAATGACTCACATGTAATGACCAAACAGATTTTGACTGTCATAAAAACGACCAATCACATGTGTGTTAAAATACAGCTCGTACGATCGTGGTCATCGATCGTAATGGGTAGTATCTTTAATTCCTCCTCATTTTACACGGTTGGATCAGAAGAAATTCACGGTAAACCCACAGATTTCAAACCACAACTTCAACATTTAATTTCTCATTCGTCCAAACTCGGATTAGAGAAATTCGAAATGCACACGTGTTATTCGAATTTGTTACCGTAAGTACGTCACACGTACTTTATTTACATCCGATTTCCAACAATCCCCCACACGAATGAAATTAACATATGCAGACACATTGAGAGTTCGGGTGAAAAACTATAGCATCAGAAGAGGTAGCTTTTGGCTTTGAACCTTTCTTAGTGAAATATAATCGGATTTACTAGGCTGCCCAATGAACGTGATGTCTTGAATTGTTCAGCCGTTTGTGTAAACCAAGACAATGATATTCACACCGTAGTCTCTCGAACAGATTTCGTTCTCACTGTTGGGTCCATTTTGGCCGTGGCACCCCTTCTTGGATTCATAAGTGTTTACATTTTACCCAATGTTGAGGCGGCCGACACCTCACACTTACATAGGTGACTTCCTATTTAAGAGTATCCTACTATACTCCACTTCATTTACATGACAGTATAGGAATCATTAAAAGTCCGGCTTAACCTTTTGCTACAACTTGCAGGTTGCACTTCTTTATCCTAGGCAATGGGTTTGGAGATAAACTCCTAAGCGCCATACTGAATTTTCACAACTTAGTTTTCCCATTGAACCATGATCTTGGGATCTCCAGTCAACATGGTTAGGATACCGCTGTGTCCATTCTTAATTTGTAGTCTTTAACCCCATTCTTCTTGATAGGCAGTCTATTTGATCTTTATGGAAGTCCTTTCGTCAAAGGATCTACTTTATCCTCCATGATCAGTGGAGTTAATGCCATTATAGATCAACTGTTTAATGGTATTATGCCTACGACAAGCCTGTCTAGACTTACCATTACTTATGCCACTATATGCCTTTGTTATTGCAGACTAACAGTCGCAATTGTATGCACGTGCTATTGCCGACTTATTGTCTCAACATATCAAATTGGGCATATGTGCATATTTCAATATGGGTTCACCATGGTTCTCAACCAAGTCTTTTGTCACTTTCTTACAAGAGCACTGTTATGGAAACTAAATTTTCCAAGTACAGTCTCAGTGAGACAAGTCTTTGGACCATACCCATATCATTTATGTCGAAATCCTTTTTCAACATCCTTTCAGTAGTCATGATTACTTACATAATCAACATATCAAACTTTCACACCAGAAAAGGTAGCTTTTGGCTTTGAACCTTAGTGAAATTTCATACTATGAGCTATGTGTTTTGTTGAAAAACCACATGTATCACGCTAGTTGATTATGAAGTTGTTTGATAACATAATATTTTGTCAAACCTTTCATGCCACTACTTAGGAGCTATGTTCGAGTCCGTATACCGACTCAACATACCCCTCGGTTAGTTCCATGTGAACTTCCTCATCTAATCTTTTGTTTAAGGAACGCAGTCTTAATATCCATTTCAAATATCTCATGGTTATGCAAATTAGCAACAACAATGAATATTTTATGGATTTAATTCCCATTCCCGAAAACATGAAAAGACGAAATCAAGGTCTACCATTTGAAGGTTCCCTTCGGCTACCAAGTACGCCTTGTAACCTTGTTAAGGTTTGGGTGTTTTTACCTTAACCCACAGCCCCCACATTTGTACGTAACTGTAGGAAATCTTGCCATCTTTCAGGCAGATTCTTACTCTTACTACTACGTGGGACCTTCGTTCAGAATGTAGTTATCTAGGACCACGTCCCCCACAATTTTGAATTTATCCAACGCATCATTATCTTCTTTAGAGTATGATTTTGGCGTTCGGAAATATCATTAGACCATGGTGAATACTACCACACTTGCATCAAATTCTTTGAACGACGCACCATCGGATGTTTGATCGACTTTCTCGATTGTACTCCAATGGTCAAATCCTTCGTATTTTTGACCAAGTTGTGTACTTCGTACACCACGTCGTCTAGACGTTTCTCTCTTCAGAGAATATGTGCCACAAACATTAGGACCGATCTCACTCAACAACTGTATAGTTTAAAGTGACGACGTCCAAGTTTATGCACAACACCACTTTACCTATTCCAACCACAAGTGACGTGATCAAGTTTTCCATAAACATCATCCGCTCATCAGCCGGAGTGTAAGATGTGCACTTGGTTTGGAACTTGGTTAAAACCTGGTTTTTACTCTTATACGTCCAAGATTCCAACCTGGGTTCTCTTCTAAATATTGTGTAGTCACTCAGCTTTTCCATCAATTTTATCTAAAGCTATGAATTCTGACATGATCTATACAAGTTGATTTAGGTGATTTCAATGACACTGCTTCTCCACCGATGGTAAACCAGAACCACTCGTGGACTTAGAGTCGTTTGTGTCAGATATCCAGTATCCTCGAGAAAAGACAACAATTCTATATTCCATGATTTTGCCGTCATGAATATCAGAATTTCTTGACTTTATGTACGAGATACGCTATGAAGTGCATATCCAATATGCAGTCAATGGTCCTTGACCATTTGGATTTTCGGTATTCCAAAACCTCCACATTTTCAAAGTCAAATATCCAGGGAAAACTTTTCTGATGTGGAAGATCAGATTAAACTGCAACCACAGAGCATACTCAGAATACCCGAGCTCTAACCACTTGTTGTGGAACTCAGAGTCATATTCCACCAATTATAGAAATAGAGAGTGAATATTGTACTAGAAAACCACACTAGATTTAATTCCCAGGAAAGATTGGAGGCGTCACAACGGTCGCGCTTAAAACCCAATCTCCTCGACAGAATTAACTAGACGAATTTAATAGCACAATATAACACTACAACTATAACTAACAATGACTATTTGAATAATAAAGAACATCAAGATATTACAAAGTTCCTCATTTCATACGGAGTCTCACTCCTACTTTCGAAAATGTAGTTCGCTAAGAGGATTGCCTCTTTCCCCCACAATTCTGCGATACACCAGAATTGATTAAATCTCCTTATCTCCTTGAGATTATTTTTGGGATAAATAATACCAACAACTTCTGGCGATGCGATTTGGGACATCTAACGTTGCTATCCGCGATGAGCAACAACGCTCCAAGCGCATCATTTTGGTCATATTAACATAAATCTATTTTATTTAATAGACAAACTCAAAATGATTACAACAAAATTAAATCCAATTTAATTTTGATAGGATGATTAAATCCAATTTAATTAATTACCAAATTAAATCCCATTTAATTTAGTCAATTGGGTCCAACCCAATTTAATTCAATTGAAATTCAGTGGCTCAAGCCCACTCTCATTTTAAACTTACATATGTTGGGTCCAACCCAATTTAATTTAAAATAGGTGTTGGGTCCAACCCAAACTAATTTCAATTAAGATCCCTTGGCCCAAGCCTACTCTCATTTTAAACTTAAATATGTTGGGTCCAACCCAATTTAATTTAAAATAGGTGTCATTGGACCAAGCCCAATCCCAAAATGATTACATTCATGTTGGGCCGAGCCCACACATGATTTAATAAATGTAAAACAAGCAAAAGCAAAAAGCAAAAAGCAAAAGGAAAAGTAGCAAAAGGCAAAACTTTTTCGTAATGAACGGCTATTTAGCAATTCTTTTTCATGCTTTTTCATGATGACTACTTTAACTCTTTTTCATGCCTCTTTACTTTTACCTTTTGACTTTTGCCTAGTTAAAGCAACGGTCTTCTTTTTCGACTACTTTAATGCTTTTTACTTTAACATTTTTAATATATTAATAAATAAAAACAAAATAAAAGACAAAGCAAAAAGCCTCTCTTTTTCCCATCCGAGCTTTTGTGACTTTTATTCTTACATCATCCACTAATATATTATTTAAAAAGTGTTGGCCCACAAGAAAAACAAAAGGCCAAAAGGCACCTCTTTTATCGTAATGGGCGGCCACTTTTAAGACTTTTGCATTCTTTTCCATGATGGCTACTTTAGCTTTTAGTATTAATATAATAAAAAGCTATCATCACCATTGATATCACTCCACCAGATTCTCCGATCCGGGAGGATTTTTCAGCGAGATTCGTCGATCATCGCGTTGCCAGAAATTCGCCATTTTCGGCGGCAACCCAGCTTCGGCATCTAAGCGACCCATCATTAACGGGATTCGAGGGCCACAAGAAATTCGCTCCGAGCAATTTCTTTTTCGTGAGATTCGAAAATCGCACCTGCCATTTTCATGGCTTCGCCGGCGAACAGAGGCAGCAACATCACCCAAGTACCGTCTGCGATGGGTTACGGCGGTGAGTTCACCGACACCTAACCCCACCACACGGCAGATTTGCTGTCTCAAACCCAGCGACAATTAGTTGTGTTGCACGGCGGCAATTCAACCAAACCGGGTCCAACCCGATTCAAATCTCGATTTTTAGATTTCCAGAATTTTGATCCAATCGAAAAATTCCAAGAACATCAAAATCAGATTTTAGTTCAAATTATTGTGATTCCAAATCACAAAATTTCAGATTTTTCCAAATCTTTGTTCCAAACAAATCGGATCTTTCTCTCTCGATTTTCCAGCCCCAAACCTGATTCCAAATTATCAAAATCCAGATTTTTGGCATCAAATCGAGTTATCCAGATTTGATCCATTTTACTCACATCAAATTTGAATAATATTGTGTTAAGTTTGTTGGTTAAAATGAATAATTTGATTGTGATAAAATGGATATGCAAAATCTGAATCGAGGCGAGAGTTGAACTCTCTATCCTTAACACAATATTGCCCCGTTATAGCCCTGCTATTGGTGGTACGGGTTCCTGCAATTTGTGTCCCAAGATACAACGATTTTTCTCGGGATTGAACCACTTCAAAACCGAGACCCACGAACGAAATCCTGTTTCGAACTCTCAATAATAACATAATTCAACTCTTGATTTCATTATTCCCGGAATAACAAAACTCAAAGAATGAATATGAATGAAGAGGAATTGTTATTCGCTCTTAAGAAAATGAATACCCAAGGGGGGTTTATATAGGGCTATAGCGGGGCAATATTGTGTTAAGGATAGAGAGTTCAACTCTCGCCTCGATTCAGATTTTGCATATCCATTTTATCACAATCAAATTATTCATTTTAACCAACACTTACAACACCAGTCAGGACCTCTTTCTGCCCCTTGGTAATTTCAAAATTCAATAAGAGCAAATCAGCACTTGTCTTCAAACATTTGGTAGAGAACCTCTTGAGATCCCTTGCCACATTTGTTTTTATCATGTGTATCAATATCCTCCAAACCTTTCGTGAATTCAGAATTGGTTTCTTGTGATTTGTGAGGATAACTAAAATAATCATCACAGTCCAAAAATAAGTTGCTTGAACCGCTATACGCACACCACCTTTCAGTACCCACAACAAGCAAAGGTCTCTCGGGCTCGGGCCTTTTAATTGAACAACTATAATTCTTGACACTTATTCATATCTTGAGAGCATGGTGGCTTGTTTTCTTCACCCAACATATTCAATCCATCAAGTTTAACACATGTACTCAAACTTATGTCACATGACTGAGAAATTGCATCATTCAATTTTTGAGAATAATTGAGAGGACACTCACTGTTATAAGAAGAATCTTGTGATATGAATTCCACTTCTTCAGCAACTGAAGCTTTCAGATTGGGAGATGAACTCTTTTCTTCTCTATCAAGACTAATGGCTTGGTCTTGCAATTTAGCAAGACAGGTAGCTACATGTAATGTCTTCGGTTAAAATGAAATTTTTGCTTCCTTCTCTAGAGTTTCCTTTGCTGGTACTTTCTCAAACACTGGAATGCTTGGGCAGTGACTAATAAGGTGATTTGTAGGTTCCTTCTCCCACGATTCCTTTTCGGGCATTTTCTCGAACACCTGGGATTTTTCTTGTGTCAGCTCAGCTCTTTCCTAGGCATTTCACCAAACACTTTGGCTATGTTTGGTTATGTTTTGGGATGGTATTTTGGTGAAAATTTTATGGGGGCACGTGCAATTTTGATGGGATAATGTTTGGTTATGTTTTGGGAGTTGGTTTTTGAGTGATTTTTTGGTGAGATAGTGTTTGGTTTTGTTTTCAGAGGGAACATAAATTACTGTAGCTGTCAAATCATGTAAGTTTTTGTCTGTCAATAATTAAAAATTATAATATAATATTGAGATTGAAATAATTATTATATAGATATATATGTATATATGTAAGTAATAGTAGTGTGTGTATATATATATATATATATTAGTGTACATATATATATATGTATAATAGTAGTAATAGTAGTTTATCTAAAATTAAAAGAAAAGTATATATATATATATATATATATAGGGTATGGATCAAATACATCCCTATAGTTTGGGTAAGATATAAGACCCAATCTAGGCCATTTATACCATTTGATCCCAAAGTCCATATTTAAAGCAATTATTTCGAATTTATATTTAATTTAATGAGGATGGGGGCATTTTGGTCAATACGTCTAACAAACTCATGCAAATAACATGCAAGATCAAATCAAATCCCACTATATCCGCCCATAACTGATTTTTCCCCCAATTAATTCTATTCTTCCCAATTAAAAAATTGCTGAGTTCATGGGCAATTTATGACGTCAATACGTACTTCATCAATCAGCCTCAACAATTTTGCTTATACAGACAAGAAAAAGAAATAGAGTTAAATTGAAGTTCTATCAAACGTTTCCGCAACTGGCTCTCATATCTGATTGTTTCTCCTCAGAGGACTCCTTAGCAATTTCATCAGCAATAAGCCTACTGGGAAGGTGATCCTTTTTACTGCCAGAATGATTTTTTATATTGTCATATGGCACAGATTCAAGGGATGCTGACATTCTTTCCATATCAAACCGATTATTTGATAGCCTCCTTGAATGATGAGCCTTAGAAGACGCACCGCTGCTGCTCCTGGCAGAGCCGATAGATTCCCTTCTAGAAGCAACCGAATCTTTTCCATCTGGACCATCACGAGGTACAATTCTAGGCATAATGAGAGATCTATTAATTACCAGCTGGTCCATTAATTTTCGTTGGCAAGGGGGCCCCGCTTCTGAACTTCAACATTTCTGCTTTCCTTGTAACTATATGATGTACACTCACACTGTATAATTGGTTATAAGACACTGTATATTGTCTTATAATATACTGTATATTAGTTTATATTGTACTGTATAATAGTTTGAAACCACTAATTGTATGTCACTAATCACACACTGTATATTACCGTTGTATTTACTGTATATTGATTTACAAACTACTATATAATGGTTTACAAACTACTGTATATTTACTATATAATATTATATAAGTTACTGAACAATCAATGAACACTAGAATTCGAAAAATAAAAATGAATACGATAAAAGAACACTCACAAGATGGATCTTGTGCCCAAGCTACCAAGCTCCTGTTAGAATAGTGTCCTGCGAGCCAATCCTAGATAGGCTTTCTTTATCTATTCTTGTAATAAACAATTTCGTTTTACATTATATTAATAAAAGGCATTTCTTCATCTTATGTTTATATTGTTATAACTGTATGATGAAGTCCCTAGAATTCATACATAGCTATGGGGCTTGATATCTCATTGGATGGATATCATAAAACAAGTTTCTAAGGCTGTGATTTCTAAATACTATCCAAGTCATAGAATTATCAAGATGGGACATTGATAATTCGGATAGACTTGCGCCTATGATGCACACTCTTAATTAGAGAATGTCTCGTTTTATAGACATTAGTGTAGTTGACACAAATGCACATACGCGGGTGCTTGTTGAGAACAAGTTCACTGATTACCCTAACTGAAACTTCCTAAATTGGAATTATTTCTATATATGTCGAATTAGGAGTTTCTTAATCACGATAGTGCAAGATTAATTCTTTGACTTGAGTCATCACAGTAATCTTGTATATTGACTTACTGCACTTTGACTCCTGTGCCAGTTCTTTTACAAGGACACATATGGACTGGTGATTGGGTGTAGTGACTCGTATATGGAGGTTGGTGTTGACAACAAAGGATCCATCACTTGTCTAGATGAACAAATGAATTTCCTATAATATTCTAAGTGGTTTGACTGAGTCAGTCCTTGGCCAAGGCAAGTAAGTAATTAATTGAGAAATGAGTTTCTTGAATTAATTAATCACTAGTCAAACACACTCGAATTATTAAGATTGAATTTATAAGGATCTCGACCAATAAGATTCCTCGATCCTTAATTCAATTGGGAAATTAGTTGATGGAAGAATCTCACTTGCATGGAATGCGCGATTGGAAAGGTTCACTTTGAATCGCCTACATCTAGGTCTTCAAGATAAGTAGCTAGAAACTTTTCTTTGATTTATGGGTATCTTATATTTAATGGAGATTAAATAATAAGATGTTAATTAAAAATTAGTTTAATTAATCGAGACAATTTAATTGTCCAAACTAAATCATAAAGGTTATGAACCCATTACTAGTATGTTGGTGAACCTAAAGGGTCACACACAATACTCGGACAAATCCATTTCTTAGCTAAGGAAATTTAATTCAAAGTAGTTGAGTTAATATATTAATTAATTAGATTAATTAATTAAGACTTTTATTTATTCAAGTATTGGATAAATAAATTAGTTAAGTTGATAAGATCAATTTAATTAAGCTTAAGTCAAGAAAGCATTTATTTAATTGGAAGTGACTTTTAATTAATCTAGTATGGTGGATTAATTATTAAAAGACTATTTTATTAAGCCTTGGTCGAAAATTTGGTGGAGGAAAATAATTAAAGAGTTTAATTAATTTTCTTCTAGAAGGAAATAAGATTTCTTGGAGAGAAAGGAAACTAATTAAAATAGAAGAGTTCTATTTAGAAATTAATTAGTCTTCTATTCCTACATGGAAAAGGATTAATGTATAAGAGTTCTACATGGAAAAGAATTGCAAGAACCTAGTCCTATATATAGGATATGTAGAGAACGAAAAAAAGATGATGACTTTTGTAGCCAAAATTTTTGTTCCTCTTGCATAGAAAAATCGTTTCTTTTTCCTCTCTCTCATATAGTGTTCTTGAGTTCTTGATTATTCATCAAGATCTTGAATTCAAGAATTCTTCCAAAATACTTAGAGAAGTACTTTTTGCTTTCACCTTAATCCCATACACTATTCCTTAGAGTTAGAATAAACGTTTATAGATCAACCTAGCTAAAGATTATAAACGAGTGGGTATCCGGGGTGTGGATCAACTTTAGAGGAGAAACACTTGGGTCTCTGAAGTGAATCAAGAATCCGATCAAAGACGTTTTTGGTGGAGGAATTCGAAATCTACATCAAAGGGAAAAACGAAGGAGTTGATTCAAGGAACGAGAAGCAAGCTAGGGAGCTTACGTTAAGGAAGAAGAAACTCTTCGATTTTTACGAAAAATCGAATAAGGTAAGATCTTCTTCATTTAAGTTTTAAATAACAAATCAAAGATGCGCAAGCCTATGATACGTGATAAGCCCGTAGGATTAATAAACTTGCATGTTTAAATCCTAGAAACTAAAATTTTAATTTTCCGCTGTGCTTAGTCGGGCTATATGTATATTTCCCAACAGTGGTATCAGAGCCTAAGGCTCGCGCATCGTTATGCATGATCCATTTAATTTTAATCGTTACATGTGATGCACGTTTAAAATTAATTAAATTCATGAATTTTATTGATTTGGGGATTTTCATAAAGTTTTTATTTTCAGATTTTAAAAAAAAAAAAAAGTTGTTTATATCTGAAAATAAATTTATGTAATGAGATTACATTGAAATCGGATAGGGTGCTGGCCGTGCATGTATGGCTGATGGTTTGGTGATGGACATGGTCCTCTTTTATTAATTAACTACGTGTATATGATTATATATGAATGTTGAGAGAAATATTGTGGTTGTGCAATTTGTAACTGCATGACAACCATCCAATCATGCAATGTGCATGAACAGCCGTGTAAGCTTGTGACTAGGCCGAAACTTATTTTATTTGGAATGGGATTCCTTTAGTCAATCGATTATGTGATTGGTGATGGTAAGAAATTGAAATTGAAATTGAAAAGGACTTTATGCAATTTGGAATTGCATGGGAATAAAAGTTGCCTTGATTTTTATCTATCCACTAACCGCCCACTCAAGCACACTTTTCGAAATTATGAAAACCAAGCAGCATGTGCAAATTGTAATTAATGTGTATTGTTTTTCCATGGAACAGTCGTGACTGAAATTTTTTTTTTGAGAAAAATTTCATAATGTGAAACAGTCGCAGACCCGTTTATGGGTATTTGATTTTTCTATAAATTTAAATTCTATTTAAAAGGTGTTTTAAATTGTTTATTTTTGGAAAAATCAATTTTATTGAAAAATCCCGAATTAATTTAATTTATGAAAACTATTTGGTAAATTTAAGAATTTACATATGCTTTCATGAGTTGATATGCATGATGGAATTTTGAGGCCATTAGAATTGTACAAGCATGTTTACTTTTCGTTATTTATTATTAGCCTTGTCGGCGTTCGATCCTTGATGGCTCTAGATAGGATCGATTTAGATATGGCCCAAAATATCCATGTTATATTTTATGTATGAGATGCATGATTTAATGTATGAGATGCATGATTCTATGTATTAGATACATGTTTTTTAGGTTATGCTTATCTTTTATATTTCCTTTCATGTGTTGTTGGGCATGTTTAGGATAGAGACTTAGATAAGATAATCGAAGCGATGAGACCTTTTCATAATATACTAAAATCCCTTACTTATTAGATAAGTTTATAAAATCTTAATGATTTTAATTTTAAGTTAATATGGGATAAAATTAAACGGGGTTTAATATTCCATGCCTACCATCAAAAGTAATAGCATGTCGGTGCTACTTATGTAGATTAGTCGACCATTGCAAGTGGGACTTTCTATAATGAGAAAGCCGTGATTATTACTAAGCATAGAGATGCACATGGGTAATTTATCCTCTAAGTTGACCATTGCAAGTGGAACTTTTTGGGTGGGTTATTTAAATGTAGGTTTGATGGGTCTAACTTAACATAGGAGTAACATGGAGGCGCATAAAATTGAGGTCCATGTGAAACATGAGGTAAAAAATAATTGAGGATTACTTGGGGATGTAATTGATAAGTGTTGTCTACCTTTTTAATTATTATGTATGTGTCCATAAAATTGGGGTATGTAATAATTAAATTGGACTTCAAACTCACTAGGAAAAATTGTTTTTCTCGAATTCTTTAATGAAGGTTATTGAATTTGAATTAAATAGTGGGAGGTAATTTATGATTAAAAGACCTTAAAATCATATCTACACATAATGTATTAAACATCTTCTTAATCTCCGTTTCGCTTTAATTTGTAGATAACTAGATATCTAAGATGGCTAAGAACCCGCTTTCCACAATTCTCGACACAAACAAACTCACTGGACCCAACTATTCTGATTGGCTTAGAAACCTTAAGATAGTGCTCAACTCTGAGAATAGAGCCTATGTCTTGACTGATGCACCCCTCTCGACTCTACCCGAGGATGCTGAGGAGGAGGAAATCGAAACCCATAAGAGATGGTTAAACGATGACCTCCAAGCAAGGTGCACGATGCTTGCATCAATGTCGAATGAGTTGCAAAAGCAACACGAAAATATGGCAAGTGCTGCTGATATTTTCAAACACTTACAAGAGTTGTATGGTGAAAAGTCTAGGAGGGAAAGGTACTTAGTGTCTAAAGAGCTTTTTAGAGCTCGTATGACTGAGGGGTCAAATGTCCAAGAACATGTGCTTAAGATGATTGGAGCTCATTGAGAAGCTCGCAAGTCTTGACATTTTTCTAGACAATGAACTCTCAGTGGACTTAGTACTTCAATCCTTGCCTAGCACATTCGATCAATTTGTGGTCAACTTTAACATGAACAGTCTGGAGGCGACCTTGCCTGACTTGTTAAGCATGTTAAGGACTGCAGAAGCCACCATCAAGAAGGACAAGCCAGTCCTACTTGTGAGTTCTGCCCATTCTAAGGCTAAAAGGCCAAAGAAAGGGAAAGGGAAAAGTTCCCAAAAGAACAAGAAGCTAAAAGCTAAAGGTGGGGTCAAGAAGGTTAAAGCTGATAAAGATAAGGGTGATTGTTTCCATTGCGGTAAACCAGGGCATTGGAAGAGGAACTGCAAGGAGTACCTTGCGACCCTAAGTGAGACCAAGGGTATGTTTTATGTTGAAGTTAACTTATCTGTTAACGATACTTCTTGGGTATTAGATACCGGTTGTGCATCACATCTTTGCAATAATTTGCAGGCAATGACAAGAAGTAGGATGCTAGGAAAGGATAAGATCGTTCTGAGACTTGGCAATGGAGCAAAAGTTGCTGCCACAGCGATAAGAACGGTCAACCTGGCATTAGGCGACGACATTAGAATAGTTTTAAATAATTGTCTTTATGTTTCTAGTATAATAAAGAACATTATCTCCATCCCTGTTTTAGATGGAGAGGGTTTTGAGTTTTTAATAAAACATGGAAAGTGTTCCATTATTAAAAATTGTTCTTTACTTTTTACTAGTACTTTGACGAATTGTTTATACACTGTTCAACCAATTAATTCCGTCTTTCACATTCAACATAGTAACAAAAGAAAACAAGATAACTTAAACAGTACACTAATGTGGCATGCTAGACTAGGACATATTTCCAAAGAAAGAATGCACAAATTGGCAAAGGAAGGTGTACTCGACCTTAAGGAAGAGGAAACCATGCCTGCTTGTGAATCTTGTCTTAAAGGAAAAATGACCAAGTCACCATTTGTAGGACAAGTGGAACGTGCCACCCATCTTTTGGATTTGATCCATTCGGATGTTTGTGGTCCTTTTAGTATAAGTACTAAAGGAAGGTGTACTTACTTCATTACTTTTACCGATGATTATTCACGGTACGGATATGTGTACCTTATGAAGCACAAATCTGAAGCTTTTGAAAAGTTCAAAGAGTTTAGGAATGAAGTAGAAAAACAACTAAGTCGTAATATTAAGACTCTTCGATCTGATCGGGGAGGAGAATACTTAAGTGACGAATTCCTTAGTTATCTTAAAGAGAATGGGATTCTCTCTCAGTGGACTCCGCCTGGAACACCACAATTGAATGGGGTGTCTGAGCGAAGGAATAGGACTTTATTGGATATGGTCCGTTCCATGATGAGTTTCACTGAAGTTCCTCCATCTTTCTGGGGTTATGCCTTAGAAACTGCGGCCTATCTATTAAATAGATTGCCTTCCAAATCAGTGCCCAAAATGCCTTATGAGTTATGGCGTGGTAAACCGGCCTCATACAAATATCTTCGAGTATGGGGTTGTTCAGCCTACGTGAAAAGGCTAGTGGGAGATAAGTTAGAGTCTAAGTCTAGCTTATGTAAATTTGTGGGGTACCCCAAAAAAACTGCGGGGTACTACTTCTATGATCCATCGGAACAAAAGGTGTTTGTTTCAAGGAATGCCATCTTCTTAGAGAAGGAGTTTCTATTAGATAGAAAGGGCGAGATCATAGAACTTGAAGAAGTTCAAGAACCACAAATTATCTCACAAACTTTGGAAATACAAACACAAGAAAACACTGAAATATCTAACACACAACCTCCGAGAAGATCCGAAAGGATCCGAGGGCCACCTGAGAGGTACGGTCTATTACTAGAAAGTAATAAGGAGGAGCTTCAAGTGGATGAAGATCCAAGAAGCTACAACGAAGCAATATGTGATATTGATTCTGGGAAGTGGCAAAGTGCCATGGAATCTGAAATGGACTCCATGTACTCCAACAAGGTATGGACCTTGGTAGATCCACCAGAGGGTATAGTACCCATTGGTTGTAAGTGGATCTATAAGCGAAAGCTTGGAGCAAATGGAGAGGTAGTGACCTACAAAGCTAGGCTAGTGGCAAAAGGTTACACTCAAAGAGAGGGTATCGACTATGAAGAAACCTTTTCGCCAGTAGCAATGCTTAAATCCATTAGGATTTTGCTTGCAATATCTGCTCATTATGATTATGAAATATGGCAGATGGATGTGAAAACCGCCTTCCTCAATGGAAACATAGAGGAAGAGATTTACATGAAACAACCAGAAGGTTTCATATCTAGTGGGAGTGAGCAAAAGGTTTGCAAACTCCAAAAGTCCATTTATGGACTAAAGCAAGCATCCCGAAGTTGGAACATCTGTTTTGATGAAACTATAAGGATGTATGGTTTCATTAAAAACGAAGATGAACCATGTGTGTACAAGAAAGTCAGTGGGAGTGCAGTGACATTCTTAGTACTTTATGTTGATGATATTCTACTCATTGGGAATGATGTAGGAATGATGCAATCGACTAAAGTATGGTTATCCACCAAATTCTCCATGAAAGACTTAGGAGATGCATCCTACATCTTAGGAATCAAAATCTATAGAGATAGATCAAGAAAGATGATAGGATTGTCTCAGTCAATGTACATAGACAAAATGCTAAAAAGGTTTAGTATGGAGGAATCAAAGAAAGGATTCTTGCCTATGAGTCATGGGATCCGGTATTCTCGATCCATGTGTCCTTCGACATCCCAGGAACGAGATAGGATGGCTCGCGTACCATATGCTTCTGCCATAGGAAGTATTATGTATGCAATGTTATGTACAAGGCCTGATGTGGCTCATGCATTAAGTGTAGTGAGTCGTTTTCAGTCCGACCCAGGTGAGTTGCACTGGGTAGCCGTGAAAACAATCCTCAAGTACTTGAGAAGGACTAAGGACTTGTTTTTGATATACGGCGGTGGAGAATTGAAACTAGAAGGGTTCACTGACTCTAGTTTCCAATCTGAGGTGGATGATTTGAAATCAATGTCGGGATTTGTATTCACCATCAATGGTGGAGCAGTAAGTTGGAAGAGTTCCAAACAAAAAACTACTGCGGATTCCACAACCGAGGCTGAATACATAGCTGCATCTGATGCAGCAAAGGAAGCTGTTTGGATTAGGAACTTCATCCAAGGGTTGGGTGCAGTCCCTAGCATTGTCGATCCAGTACCTCTGTACTGTGACAATAATGGCGCCATTGCTCAAGCAAAGGAGCCGAGGTCTCATCAAAGATCCAAACACATAGAGAGGCGATACCATCTGATCCGAGAGATTGTTGGTAGAGGCGACGCACGCGTGGAAAGAGTCGACACAACGGAGAACATAGCGGATCCATTAACTAAGCCCTTGTCTCGTAACGTATTAGAAAGACATCTTGAGAAGATGGGTCTTAAATACCAAGGAGATTGGCTCTAGTGCAAGTGGGAGATTGTTAGAATAGTGTCCTGCGAGCCAATCCTAGATAGGCTTTCTTTATCTATTCTTGTAATAAACAATTTCGTTTTACATTATATTAATAAAAGGCATTTCTTCATCTTATGTTTATATTGTTATAACTGTATGATGAAGTCCCTAGAATTCATACATAGCTATGGGGCTTGATATCTCATTGGATGGATATCATAAAACAAGTTTCTAAGGCTGTGATTTCTAAATACTATCCAAGTCATAGAATTATCAAGATGGGACATTGATAATTCGGATAGACTTGCGCCTATGATGCACACTCTTAATTAGAGAATGTCTCGTTTTATAGACATTAGTGTAGTTGACACAAATGCACATACGCGGGTGCTTGTTGAGAACAAGTTCACTGATTACCCTAACTGAAACTTCCTAAATTGGAATTATTTCTATATATGTCGAATTAGGAGTTTCTTAATCACGATAGTGCAAGATTAATTCTTTGACTTGAGTCATCACAGTAATCTTGTATATTGACTTACTGCACTTTGACTCCTGTGCCAGTTCTTTTACAAGGACACATATGGACTGGTGATTGGGTGTAGTGACTCGTATATGGAGGTTGGTGTTGACAACAAAGGATCCATCACTTGTCTAGATGAACAAGTGAATTTCCTATAATATTCTAAGTGGTTTGACTGAGTCAGTCCTTGGCCAAGGCAAGTAAGTAATTAATTGAGAAATGAGTTTCTTGAATTAATTAATCACTAGTCAAACACACTCGAATTATTAAGATTGAATTTATAAGGATCTCGACCAATAAGATTCCTCGATCCTTAATTCAATTGGGAAATTAGTTGATGGAAGAATCTCACTTGCATGGAATGCGCGATTGGAAAGGTTCACTTTGAATCGCCTACATCTAGGTCTTCAAGATAAGTAGCTAGAAACTTTTCTTTGATTTATGGGTATCTTATATTTAATGGAGATTAAATAATAAGATGGTTAATTAAAAATTAGTTTAATTAATCGAGACAATTTAATTGTCCAAACTAAATCATAAAGGTTATGAACCCATTACTAGTATGTTGGTGAACCTAAAGGGTCACACACAATACTCGGACAAATCCATTTCTTAGCTAAGGAAATTTAATTCAAAGTAGTTGAGTTAATATATTAATTAATTAGATTAATTAATTAAGACTTTTATTTATTCAAGTATTGGATAAATAAATTAGTTAAGTTGATAAGATCAATTTAATTAAGCTTAAGTCAAGAAAGCATTTATTTAATTGGAAGTGACTTTTAATTAATCTAGTATGGTGGATTAATTATTAAAAGACTATTTTATTAAGCCTTGGTCGAAAATTTGGTGGAGGAAAATAATTAAAGAGTTTAATTAATTTTCTTCTAGAAGGAAATAAGATTTCTTGGAGAGAAAGGAAACTAATTAAAATAGAAGAGTTCTATTTAGAAATTAATTAGTCTTCTATTCCTACATGGAAAAGGATTAATGTATAAGAGTTCTACATGGAAAAGAATTGCAAGAACCTAGTCCTATATATAGGATATGTAGAGAACGAAAAAAAGATGATGACTTTTGTAGCCAAAATTTTTGTTCCTCTTGCATAGAAAAATCGTTTCTTTTTCCTCTCTCTCATATAGTGTTCTTGAGTTCTTGATTATTCATCAAGATCTTGAATTCAAGAATTCTTCCAAAATACTTAGAGAAGTAATTTTTGCTTTCACCTTAATCCCATACACTATTCCTTAGAGTTAGAATAAACGTTTATAGATCAACCTAGCTAAAGATTATAAACGAGTGGGTATCCGGGGTGTGGATCAACTTTAGAGGAGAAACACTTGGGTCTCTGAAGTGAATCAAGAATCCGATCAAAGACGTTTTTGGTGGAGGAATTCGAAATCTACATCAAAGGGAAAAACGAAGGAGTTGATTCAAGGAACGAGAAGCAAGCTAGGGAGCTTACGTTAAGGAAGAAGAAACTCTTCGATTTTTACGAAAAATCGAATAAGGTAAGATCTTCTTCATTTAAGTTTTAAATAACAAATCAAAGATGCGCAAGCCTATGATACGTGATAAGCCCGTAGGATTAATAAACTTGCATGTTTAAATCCTAGAAACTAAAATTTTAATTTTCCGCTGTGCTTAGTCGGGCTATATGTATATTTCCCAACAGCTCCTTATTCCTCCAAATTATACAGTAAACGGCAAAATAAAACCCTACCAAACTATTTATACAAATCATCCTAACAAGTCCCATACTCGTCATGGAAACTAATAAAAGACAATATTACAAATAAGGAAACAATAATTAATCAATTCCAAATCAATTCTAATCAATATGCCCCTCCACAGCGCCAAGCTTTTTCTTCCTTCTTTCATACACGCATATGCCACTTGTCCCCACGTCATCAGTCTCGCGCGCCATGTCACCTGCACATTATACAGTGACATGTAAAACATTATACAGAATATTATAACACATTATATAGTAGCATATAACCCAATATACAGTGTGTGTTTAAACATCATACAAATACAATATAATAAACCATTATACATTATATTATAAGATATTATACAGTAACGTACAAGGCAATATACAGTGTGCACACACACATAATACAGTAACATTACACACACTAATTCAAAAATTAACAGCATGTTTTACACAAATATCCACACAAAATCAATAAAAACACATTATTGACCCCAATAAAAATCAATTTATAGTCATCTGTATCAACATTCTCATCTTTGCTATGAATCTCATTGTCACATGACACTGAATCTTGATCAGAACATAGACATGTTTGCGAGTCTTCACTTTCGATACTGACAAGACGAGAGATCCTTTTCTGCAAACCGTTGCAAGAAAGCATACTTAAAGAACAGTGAAAGAAATACATTGTAAGTAAACACGAGCCAAGGAATTTTATTCCATTCTATTGAGGTTTAGAAATTATGCGTTGTTATGGAATTAAAGGTCCATTACCATCGAATAGCTGCTTACTCTTTTTGTATTGATTTTTCCCTGCAATTCAGATTTTGGGTTTACAATCTCGATTTTCCAGAAATTTTAGAGTTTCAGAAAAAAAATTGTGATAATCAAACGAAATCTGAGGTTAATACGATTCTATAAATTGATTGCGTTAATCTTGAGCTGAAATTGTGATATTGAAGTGGAGATTTTCGTGGGTATCAGTTTTGAGAGATTGTAGGAGATCATGTGCCGTTATTTTTGGTAAATGGGTTGTGTATAATTTTGCCATTTTGTCCATTATACCCCTAATCCCTATTTTCCATTTTTTCCTGTCTGTTTTTTCCTTATTTTTCGGACTGTTGGACTTAATGTATCCAATGGTGTATATTGGGTCTTAGATCTTATCTAAGAGAGAGTATGTATTCGATCTTGACCCTATATATATATATACACACATATATATATAAGTAGTAGTGTTAATAATAGTTGATATATAATTAAAAGAAAAGTATATATATTCATATATATATATATATATATATATATATATATGTATCAGCGTGTGTGAGAGTGCGTATAATAGTGTGCGTGTGTGACTGTGTGTGTAATTGTGTGTTTGTGTGTGTGTGTGTGTGACTGTGTGTGTAATTGTGTGTGTTTGTGTGTGTGTGTGCGCGCGTGGGAAAGGGGTGTGAGGGGGGTTGGGGGAGATTGGGGAAGACGATGAACAGTCTCCCCCCCTCCTCTTCTTTTTTCTTTTTTTTCCTTTTTTTTTATTTAATTTATAAAAAAAATATTAATGAGTAATTTATTTTAAAAATTATTAAAATACAATCCTATTCTTAGATAATTAGGTCACTCCTACTACAAGTCAATTACCAAATCTAAACCAAAACCACGAAATAAGAAACCCTTGCTTCAAGTCACTATTCACGCGGTCAAATCCGTGTTGACCACGCGGTTGACTCGGTCAAACCCGAGTTGACCGTGGTCAAATTGCCTTTGACCGTCCCAAGACCTTCTTTTTTTCCACATAATATACATTAAGAAAACATACACATATAAATATGGGTAACACATATGCATTTCTCGATCCACACACATAATCAATCACAAATTTAGCAATGAGATAAATTATACATAGCCACACACATAAAAAATAAGTAAAACTTTAAAATAATATGTACAAATAACATATATATGTATATAAATATAGATATATATAAATCCAAATACTTTTACTATAACTAATTTGAAAAACAAAATTCGAAAGTTTTACTTTAGAAAACTCCACAAATTTTAATCTATGTTTTATCAATACTATTTCTCATGATAGAATTACAAACAAACAAACTTTTTTCTATTTTAAAGTTTAATGGTACACGGTCAAAGATATGACAAAACATTACAAAAAAAAAAAGACACGGTCAAAGAGAAGAGAAAGAGTGGGGAGAGAGAAGAGAGAGAGAAAGAGGAGAGGGGGATAGAGAGAGAAGAGAGAGACAGTGGATATTAAGAGGAGAGACAAAATTTTTATATAAAAAGTAGAGGAGAGAGAATGAGATAGGGGACAAAGTCAGATAAAGATGAAAAATAATTATTATGTTTTTTTAGATGAAAAAAGTCGTGTATTTTTTATGAAATATTGTGTGAAACAAACATTGTTTGGCGGGAATTTTGGACCAAATATGACTTGAAAACATAGCCAAACATAGCCTTTGAGTTTTTCTTCTATTAACTCCCTATTAGGCATTTCATCAAACACCTGGAGTTGTCCTTTTATTAGCTTACTTCTAGGCATTTTATCGAACAGTTGGGGCTCCATTTCTGATAAGTCTTCTTCACATGATAATTCGTTATACTTCATTCCTTTGAGAACACCGGTAAATTAACCGAAATAATTTTGAACTGTTCCTATTTGTTTGAGATATAAGCAGTCTGCTCTAAGTGTATTTCCATGTATACCATGTCGTATCGACAAAGCCGCAACCATGTTCCGGAGTTCCGCCATTTTTCGATCAGATTCCTCATTTCGAATACCAATTTGTTCCTGTAGAAGGTACGCATCACATTGCAATTGATCGCCGGTAATTAGCTTCTGCTCCATCAAGAAATCCATATCGCACCTGACTTTGCTTCTAGCATCAACCATGGTGAATCAAGCCGCCGAATCCGAGGACCGACGGCTCTGATACCACTTGATACTATCTAAATCGATAATAGAAAGAATAACGTAATTCCCCGAGGATTGATTGAATCCTGGAAGGAATTTTAGAAATTATGTGAGAATTGGGAGGAGAAGAACCAATTCTGAATAATAATTTCCTCAAGCTCCAAAGAGAGAATTTAGAGGGAGAAAACTATTTCACCAACTACAACAATACAAAATTATATTATGTTCATTCAGTATCGATTGTTTTATAAAAGGAGATATGTGGAAGGGTTACGATATTTGTAGTGTATTACACCAAATGCCATCTAACAAACTAATCGCAAACTAACTACTAATACGTAACTAATTATCTAACTAGTTGCCAATAAAACTGTAAAATTACTAATAGAACTGTGTTTACACTTAAAAATACTAAACGGGTTTTTCGAATTAAAAAAGGTCCAATAAAGAAGTAATCGGAAAATAATAATCAAATTGGGCTTATGTTCGAGTAAAGCCCGAAAAAGGAATGACTTGAGTAAAGTCGAATGGACCTAGGTTTGAAGAAATTAAGAACAAAGACAAATAAAATATTTGAAAAAAAGTATGGAGCAGCCCAATAAGGATAAGAGAAAGGATAAGCGCGAACCCAGAAAAATCAACTTAAACTCAGGCACCAAAATCAGAGAAATTTGAAGAGGGAGTTGACGGCGGTTCCCGAAGCAGAGGATAACGTGGAGGTTGCAAACAAACCGACAAAAGAAGTGGAGTATATAAGCGCGAAGAGAAAAGAAGAAAAAAAAGAGGATCAAGATCAAAAACTTCTACATTTTCATAGAATTAACTTTAGCCTTAGGAGTAGTTCATAGCGTAATGTAGGAGTAGCTCTTAGCGTAAATTAGGAGTAGCTGTAATGTAATTTAGTGTTAGACTCGATGGGATTTGCCTTCAAGGCTTGTATCGGCATTCGCCTGCTTATAATTTTTCAGAATTGAAGACTTTCATGGAGATATAAATTATCTTTTATTCAGATTTAAGTATCGGATAGGTAATTTGTATCTTGACTTGAGTTTTTCATTCGCCATTCTCATATTCGAAATGAACAACTAAAACTTCAATTAATGCGACTCAAACGCAGGGGTTGAAAAATAATACATTCGATCGAGAGATTCTCATGGAGGTATAAAATTATCTTTTACTCAAATTTAAGTATCGGAGAGGTAATTTTTATCTTGACTTGAATTTTTCCTTCACTATGTTATTATTTCATTCGAAGAAGATAATTAGGCCGTTCATCTTTATCGTATTCAAAAGAAAGATTCTCACGTAGGTATAAGATTATCTTTTGTCAGATTTAAGTATCTGAGAGATAATTTTTATCTGGACTTGAATCTTATCTTTCATCTTATTATTGCATTCAACGATAATAATCAACTTCTAATTTAAAGACTTGAACCACCGAAATAGCATGTCGAACGCAGAAGTTGAAAGATAATCTCAAGATATAGATTATCGCGGGGCTCGGAACGCGCAATTGGATCCACCCCAGTCTAGTTTGTTTTTTAAATGGAACAATATGAAAATAGAACTATTGAATAGAAGCGTGCTAACGATTTGCGTAATATTATTTTCCTAATTACGTTTTTGTCCTTCCTTTTATTTTGGTACGTATCAGTAGTTTAGGAAAAGAGTTGTTTCTTTTAGATGGTGAAATATGTAAGAAATTGTAGGGTTGCAGATGATAGATTGTGAGCCGTTAGATGTGTATATATGACATCGTAAAGTGGAATAATCATATTTGGTAGTACCTAAGTGGGAAACATCTCAATTTTCTTCAGTGTGAAGGTGACGTTTCTTGTCGAGGAGTGTTTTTTATCACCAGTGGCAAACCATGTGTTTGTTGGTCGTGGTTTTTTTCTTCTCCGTTTTCTTGAAGTTGTTCGCTTCGATTTCTTGTGATTTTGTAGTAGATAGGTATGTGTCTTGTATTGTATATAATTTCAGAAATCAACCTGTTTTTGTGCTCAATTTTCTGTTAATTATCTATCTTGCAACTCTTGGAATTAAGGGTGAAAAACGAATCAAACTACTCGATACTCGACTCGAGCTCGATCGCTACAAGCTTGTTTGAGCTCGGTTCGTTAACTAATCAAACCAAGCCTGAACAACTTTTTGTATTTGATAAGTTTTGAAACTCGGCTCGATTAGTAAAAAATAATAAAAACATGTACAAGAAAATCAAAATACTTGAGCTCGACTCGTGTTCGATTCAATTAAAGCTCGTTTGAGCTCGGCTCGATAAATAATCAAACAAGCTCAAACACAAACTTTAAAGTTCGGTTGTATTTCAAACAAGCTTGAACAACATCTCGTTCGGTTCAACTCGGTTCGTTTACACCCCTACTTGGAATCATGGAATGCTAGATGTGGGTGTATCTCTTTATTCTTCCCATGGGAAAATTCCGTGCTACCTAAGTGGGAGGAGCAATTCGATGAAAATATGCCAATGTTATTATATGGTGAAATGTTGATATAACAAGTAATTCTATAGTGGGTCGGGTTCAATAAAGCAGGTTTATCGTACGCTGTTGGATTATGATGATTGGTATGATTTTTACCATCATACCCCACCCAAGAATTACCCGTATATAACTATAATTAGATGCTACCAAGTAAATAATATCTCATATAAGTCATTTGGAAAATAAATTAACACAGAATGTTTGAGGGGAAGGTATTATTGCATATATAGCTTTTATGTACATAGGAAGCAAAAACCAGTGCATATAACTCAAATGATCTCTTAATAAGTCCATCCAAGAATCAAACTAAGGAATGGACTGCCTACTCCAGAAAAGAATGAAAAAAAAGGAAAAAAACTAAAAATGTAATTTTCATCCTCAAAAATGAGTTATCTGCAATGCTGACATTTGAAGAACCAACTTCTTCAACTTCATGGGATTTGATCCCTGGGATTTGTAGTCGTGGGACGAGACGAGAAATTGCTTTTCCTGAAGTATTTGCGCAATGCCTCAACTCTTGAGAGAATTTTAGGATTAAAACCCGATATTCTTTGAAGAAAAGCTCGGTTCTTAGCGAGGTACATGAGTAGCGAAACAAAGAGGCATGTCAGTGTAACGAAACCTGTGATGGCAAAAAACACCACGAAGCTTCTCAATGTGATGCTGGTTGGGGAGCTAGTACGGCCTTGACCTGAACATGATGCATTGCTGGATACACGTTGCTCAATCTCTAGAATGGTACCTTTTTCTGTTAATTGAATAATGGCACGAGAGATATCTGCAACTATGGGGGAGCTTTTTGGAAAAGCCTGTCAATTATAAAGAAATTTAAGTCAATAAGCAAATGAAGCATGCATGTACGTTCCAAACAAAATTTTGATAATAAGCAGACATCCTCCCCCCCCCGGCAGTCACCCACCCTCAACTCTCAACTTCAAATAAATTTCATTTTTGGCCTACAAGTTTTTTGTATGCCACCCCCCGCCAAAAAAAAAAGAGGGAATAATAAGATCAAGCTTTACAAAATAATAAGATAAGTTTATTATCATATAGTATGTAGAAGGACCGAGTGCCGGCAGTTGTCTAAATATTTAAGCCTTACAAGCCGTGTAAGCAACAAGTTTGGACTGTAGCCCCGCTACAAGGGCATTTATTACCACATAGGCCAACAAGTCCCCCCCCCCCCCCCCCCTTCCAAAAACCCCGGCAAGGGCAATTTTGCCACATAGGTCAACTATCGGCCACGAGGACAATTGTTGCCACATGCACCACCTATTTTCTCCTGTAATTGCCTCATTTTGACTGTAACCCCACCAAGAGGGCATTCAATCCCCTCTCAACAATTGGCATTGAGGCAAGCAAGCCAACAATCCTCTCCTCAGAAATTGCCACGACGAGAACTACTGCGAAACAGACGGACAATTCCCCTCCCAACAATTGAGTAAAGCCCGTGATCTTAGCTCTAATACCAATTATATGACCAAATTTCTACCACAGTGCTAAAATCTATAGCTGATAGCGACATCACAACTCAAATATTTAACCCGTTCAACAGCTTAAGCGTCATGATTAGACTGTGGCAGCAATCATTATCACACAACCTAACACATGCCACATACGCGACTGGATAAGCTATAGCTAGTCAATGAAATTTCAAGCATCAATCAAATTAGTATATATCTTGAACTTACAAATGCAAATCCATCTGTGCGATAGGTAGGGCCAACCATCATATACTTGCCACAGGATTGAGATACGAGCATTTTGATGTGAGGCAACACATCATAGTAGGCTGATATACCTCCACTTTTGCTTCCCAGTTCCAAAGCTTCATAGCAATCTTCAGAAGTCTTATATGTCCTGATCTTTTTTTCATCAAATCCCGACTTTATCAAGAAATTCACAAGAAACGAACCTTCTTGGCATCCAACATAATCGCCGCTCTTAATTAGCTTTGTCACATCTGTGACGGTAGGTAGAAGCCTCTGTGCCGTGAGTCTAGACGATAAGCTGGCAGTGTAAGTCGAGTTTAGCAAACTTGCAACAAATGCCCATGTCACCAAAACCAAACAAAGTAGATTGCCATTGATTCCTTCACCTACATGAGAATGAAAATGTTCATCAGGAATTTCAGTTACTCCGCACTCAGATTAATAATAGTGTCAAAAAAAAAAGGAGATAGATTACCAGGAAAGAACGGAAAATAACCAAACATGCCAGCATGTTGACAGGGCGAATCCCTGGAACTAGTGATAATCCTATTTCCAAGAACCCAAATTGCCAGAGCAGTTGAGATATAGAAGGTAGCAGTTGCAAGCCAAAGTTCTTTAGTTAGTGGTTGCAAGAATGTGAATATATCATGTACATCCTCATACTTAACAAGAACCATACTAGTAATACCCCCTTCTGCAAATGGCAAAGTGAAGTCCGCATACATAGATCTGTTAGAAGTAATAGTAATATCTCCAAGAGCAGCATCATAGTTTTCCTATCATCATAAACAGCGGAAAAAGGATAAAAAAATAGTTATAATTAAAGTCATTATAAGGTAACATTCAGAGATGTTTTTATAAAATTCACCTGCAAAGAAACTTGGTACACGAGATCATCATAACACCCCGCACTTGAACCATCAGCATTGAAAAATGGATACTTAGTGTACTCATAAGGTATTGCATATGGTAATGCAGCCATGACAGAATCGAAGACCTCTTTATAGTATCCACTAACTGTGATTGCATTAGTCATGGGGTCATCTTCCACTTTCAGGAATTCATTAAAACCAGGTTTTCGTGGCACCCCAATTCTTAACTTTTTACCACTTAGTGGAACTTCCCATCCTCTTGGTGCTACAATCGAGTCTCCAGGCCAAATGATACTCTTAAAATTCTCCTTTGATATAGAGTAAGAAGTGGTGATGTTCAGATTTAATTCCTTGGAAATTCCTCCAGACAGTGTCCAAATTCCTACCTCTTTCTCGTCACTTCCAACAACATTAACTATCTGATATGGTGTCTGTTCCAGTTGTCCGTTGACAAGATTAAACTCTCCAGCGAGCCCTGTGAACCTTGTTTTTGAAAATTCTTTGAGAATTTTAGGGCCCGTTTCTGAAGATTCTAAAGCAAACCAGTTTCCAGATTCAGAATCAACATTGGTTTCATTCTTGGTTGCGTATAATGTGCTATTTCCAACTCTTTCAGCTGCCATAGCAAGTGCCCATAAGGTATCATAAGCCCAAAGGCCAAAAATACTCGTTTTACTTGGTCTCATATTCATATCTTGATTAGCCAGAAGAAAGGTCCTGATCAATCTATCAGTAAAATATTGGAGTTTTTCAGATTTGGGAATTAGAGGCTTTACTCCTAGAACCCCTTGCATGGCTTCAACAGCATTAAAATCCATTAAATTGAATAAATCCGTCAGCTCACTCGTAGCAATCCAGGCATATCCATCACTCATCATTCCTACTTCTCTTGCTTGTAGAAAAAGCCTGGTTCCAAAAGACTGAGTCACATGCACCACGAATACTCTTGTCTGCAAGGTCATCATCTTTAGAAGTTCTTTGCTTATAAAATCATCACTGGCTGATTTTGGAAATACGCTTCTATATGAGACTCGAGCATTGACATCTTGTAATGCATTAGATAGATAGGGAATAATGCCATTGCCAAATTCAGTGTCTTCGTAGATAAGAACGACCTGGCTCCATTGAAAGGCTTTAACTACGGAAGCAATAGTCTGGACTTGGTCGGCGTCACTTTGTGCTGTCTGAACAAAATAAGAAGTTCGAGGAACCAGAGAAGGGCTTGTGGCAGAGAAAGATATGATTGGAACATCTGCTTTATCTCCAAGATCCATCACAAAGTTGGCCTGTGGGGATGTTTGAGGGCCAATGATGGCATCCACTTTAACATCTTGCAGCAAATCAAGAGCTGCAGAGGATCATGTAGAAGTCGACACATAATATTAGTACAATGGTCAAAATGTCTGAATATCCAATCTTCTTCATACTCATATTACTTTGGCTACAATGGTTGTTTGACATCAAACAATCATGATTATGACATGTTAGCATAATTTGGGTCCCACTACTAACATGACATCAACCTTATTATTTGATATGGAAACACGGAGAATACTTACCTACACTTGGTATTTCCGCACCAAATAGTGAGGATGATGCCATGTTGGCAATGGAACTGAATTGTGCCAACATGGCATGACCCTAATCGTTTCTTGTAGAACACTTGGTGTACCCAATTGTTTTCTGGAAAATAGCCTATGTAGGCAAAAGCTCCATTGACATGTTTGATGTGCATGAATGGGAATAATTCTATCCCCTTTCTTTATATTGAACAAGAAAATCTACTCTGTAGTTGTTCTTTGTTCAAAACTAAAATTTCAGACACTACGAGGAAGTAAAAACATACCAGCAGCGGCAGCACCAAGAACACTGCCATTTGAGTCTCTAACATTAAGAACAAGTCTAGTTTTGTAATTTGGGTGAGCAGAATAAAAATCAGAATGAGCCATGGATAAGCAGCTGTTTCCTATTCGCCCTACTGGTGAATCCAAATCAAGAACGACACCAACTTGAAATTCAAGGATACTATTGCTAGAACTTTGCATGGTACAAAAAGGAAGCAAAAGAAGTGCAGCTGACAAGAAAAGTAACAAGAATTCCATTTCCTTGGAACACTTTTACTCTGAATACTTGGCAACTACTTGTGTCTGTGTGTGTGTGTGTGTATATATATATATATTCAGGTTACACAATAATCTAAAGAAGCTTCTAATTGCCAGTAATTAAACGGGATATGATGAGAGAGACTAATTAATAGAATAGACAAGTAAATTAAATTAGATTTGATGCGCATTTATAAAAACAGGTCAGACTCAGACTTGTTAATACAGATTTCAGGTTTTCTAAATAAGCAAGCATCAAGAAAATGGTTAAAATATACACTAGATGATGGAGGGGATCTTTTGCATTTCCTTTTATATACAATGGGGTATGTGAATTGTCACTTCCGAAAAAAGGAAGAAAATTCTTAGGCTATGTTTGGACATATTTTCAGATATGCATTTTCAGTTTCTGGATCACGGGAAAATGAAAATACACACCCAATTAAATAGATTCTCTTCAATCTGCATGCAAACAAATAGTATAAACTTCACCGGATATGATTCTCTAAAAGATAAAACAGATTGGTATACATTGTCATCCTATACATTCACAGTTTCTTGGCAAAGACTCGAGGTTAAATTGGTATATATCCGAATCTTTAAGGTGTATATTAAAAAAGTCAGCCTTATATAACTCTCTTATACTAGGGGGAATACTCATTATGCCGGCCATATCAAGCTAAGTACTATATTAGCTAAATCCTACAGTATAACAACTGACTAAGATTTTATATAATTTTTCCAACACTATAGGCTATATCTATTATAGAGAAAGAAGAAAGAAAAGGACTTCCTTGTATATATTAGCAAACAGATAACAATTGGCTTTACTATAAACAAAACTGACCACAAAAAAAAAGAAAAAGAATCTCTTCTGATTAACATTGACCCAAAGTTCCTATCAGAACAAATCAAATATCTAGCTCACCAATTCAATAATCAAAGTAAACGTTTCTTATATCGAGTTATCGACTATGCAGAATGAACCAATGAAAAACTACAATAAAATACACATGAGGAAGCTGCAGAGTAAATAAGGTTGACAACAACAAGGAGGAAAATAAAATAAAATATGCAGGGTCAAATAACAGATTATGCTTCAAATCATCACATCAACAATTACTAGTAATATTCATTTCGATCAAGTAATACATAGCATTTTCCTAAAACCTGTCAGAATGAGGAAAAAATCGACAAATTTATTAGAGCGTCCTGTTTGAACATCGCTATTTCATCAGTTTCTTGCGCACAAGATTACTAACAGCAAATTGGGGGGAAATGACAGAAAATATTGAAGAAATTAAAGAGGAATCAAGCCTTATCTTGTATGGTTCCATGGCCGGGCGAGCATATACACCACTTCGATCGAGATGTCGAAATTGCGAACACAGAGATAATGAGATTGAACAAAATCTTTCATACAGAAATTTGAGCCCAAAACTCAGATTTGCTGCTTTAACCATCTCAAGTACTGACTTATTTGGAGCCTTGTGTCACCGACTTAGCCTCGATACTAACGTCCCGTGCGGCACTTAGCCCTTCCATCTGCCTCTTGCGAGATTGTGCTAAGTCAGCCTCAACAATCACTCACGTGCTCGTGTGTGAAAAAGGAATTTGGCAATAGAGAGTAAGAAATTTGGAGGGAAGAACACAAGAGTAGAACTTGAGAGAATACTACACTATTACCCTCAATGACTCACAAGACTTGATTCTACACTTGGTTGATTACAAATGAGCCCCTAACCTCTATTTATACTATCCATCCTTGAAATGGACGGCTAAGATTAATTTAATCCTACGGCTACGATCTATTATCTAGATTATTCTTCTAGATATGGAAGCTTCTAGATAATTCTACCTACACATGTCTCTACACAATTCTAGATATTTCTACAATGCTCCACTCGTATCCAGAATATTCTAGAACCTTCTACAATGTTCTACAACATTCCGGACTTTCTACTAGTTTCTATACTATTCTAGAACATTCCAAAACATTCTAAAATCTTCTAGATGTTTCTAGAATCTTCTAGATTTCTCCGGAATATTCAAGTAGACTCTAGACTCTCGTCTCGAGCAAGGTGACACGTTCCAGTCATCTCAAAATACTTCAAACTGTCAGGGCGTGACACTTGGCTCTGCGTGGCGTGATTAAAATCTATAGGCTCGATTTGTCGGGTGGTCAAGTATCTTTTGTCTAGAATTGAAAAAAAAAAGACCCGCAGATTAAAAATTATCAACTCGATTTGTCGGTTCAGATATCCTTTAGTCTAAAATTAAAAAAATAAATAATAACTATTACAAGTACCGCTTAATGGTTAATACCTCTAATGTCGGGTGGTCGAGAATCCTTTCATCTAGAATTGGAAAAAAAAAAACAAACAGATTAAAAACTATCAACTCGATTTGTTGGGTGGTCAAGTATTCTTTCGTCTAGAATTGGAAAAAAAAAACACGTACATTAAAAATTATCGGCTCGATTTGTCAGGTCAGGTATCCATCTGTCTAAAATTAAATAAAAAATATAACTATTTCAAGTACCGCTTAATAGCTAATACCTCTAATTTGAAGTGATAATATTAAGTTTAGTTAAATAAATTATTTGATAGTAACTTTAACTAATATTTTCAATTCTCGTGATGAGAATTGATCATTCTTAAATCGGTAAGAAGTATGAGTTTTCTTATAATTAAAATAAAATTATTTTCAACATATTTATTCTCAATACATTTTAATGATTTTAAATGATTCTACTAGAATGTGAATAATAAACTTATCTGGCTAAAAATAATGTTTTTCATTTCAAATATAATTTTGTATTATTCAGAAATAAGTTATAATTTAATCATCTTTTTTTGTTTTTGTTTTTTTTTTTGGAAAAAAAATTCACTTTACACTAGTGTTTGCAAATATTAATTATTTTTTATTCTTTGCCACCTTTGGTCACTTTTTATTTATGAATAACACATCTATAGACACATGTGCGGATATGTGTAGGATAATTTTTTAATAGACTAATATTTTTTAATAATAAGTATGCAGAAGTAAAAATCATCAACTCAATCCGACATTATTAAATTGATTATTTTCTCAGTCTAGGGCGTATCATAGAATGACCCATGAAATGATGAAATATGGGTTTATTTTTTCTAATTATTTCTCATTACAATATAAGATTGACAAAAATAAAAGACTCCGTGTTGATTCTGTTTTTGTGTACCCTAATAGTTTAGGTAAAGAGTTGTTTCCTTTAGATGGTGAAGTATGTAAGAAGTTGTAGGTTGCAGATGATAGATTGTGAGCTGTTGGATGTTACATGATAATGTCGTAAAATGGAATAACCTGACTTGGCAGTCAGGGACGGATCCAGGATTGAAGTGTTGGGGGGGCCGGGTTTCCATTTAAAGTAATAATTTTTTTACAACATATTTGTGTAGATATTCAGATTTATTTTAGTTTTAATACATAAGAAATATAAAAATTATCAAGTGAAGAAAAATAGCTTTCAATAAAATTTATTATTGAAAACACTTCTTGAAAAAGTTTGTCTAAGTTGTACTGTACATGACGTTTTTTCATATTATAAAATTTATCTATAATAGATGGTGCCAATTTTTTGTCTCATTTTATTTGGAGTAAATGACATTATCTATTCTTAGATACAAGCAATTAATTGAAAAATAATATTTTGAGAATCACAAATCAATGAGCAATTAATTAAATAAAGAAAATAACATTAGATTGAAAAACAAGATAAACCAATTTTAACAATATTATAATGACAAATTTTAAAAGAATATAGAATAACAACTATCAACAATAATAATCACTTTATGCGATAGCAAAAATTTTAACAATATTATAGTGATATTTTTTTAAGTAACTGCTATCAATATTAATTTAATCATTTTATGCATATCTCTAAATAATTGAATGACGGTTAACTTTTTCATGTTTATAGATTTGTTAATGTCTTGTATATTTTTTCTTATCATTAATGTTTTTTTATAATTTTTACGGAAATGTTTTCATTTTAATTATAATAAAAATTATTTCTAATAAGTATAGAAGAGGAATTCAAAAAAGAAAAGAAAATAGAATTGTTGACTCACCATTCAAACTTACTTTCAGCTCAAAAGACAATTAAGAGAGGGAAATAAATAATTAAGTTTGAATTGTTAGCTGCCTTTTTAGGTGGAAAACAAGTATTTGGATAACAAAGAGAAAATAGAAGAAGGGATGACAGGGAATCGAACCCCTCTACTCTAAAAGTCGCCCATATTACAGGGAACTAAAAAAAAGCTCTCTGCCAACTATGCTACAACAGTTATACGTAGAGGTGCGAAAACTAAAAGTTTTATACCTATGGGGGGGCCATATCATAAAAATATACCTATCCTCCGGCAAAAATTTGAAGTCTCGGGGGGGCCGGGCCCCCCCTGGCCCCCCCCTAAATCCGTCCCTGTTGGCAGTATTCAAGTGGGCACATCTCAATTTTCTTTGGTGTGTATTCTACAAGAGTGTGAAGCAGACGTTTCTTGTTGAGGAGTGTTTTCCAGCACCGGTGGCAAACCATGTATTTGTTTGTCTCGGGTTTTTTCCTTCTCCATTTCTTGAAGGTGTTCGCTTCTTCTTGTGATTTTCTAGTAGCTAGGTATGTATGTATCTTGTACTTAATTTCAGGAATCAATTTTTCTGCTCAACCTGTTTTCTTTTTGTGCTCAATTTTCTTTCAATTATCTATCTGCCAATTCTTTTAACTCGTGGAATGCTAGTTGTGGGTGTATCACTTTATTTTCGTTTGCGGGGAAATTTCATGCTACCTACATTGATATTTGCTTAAGTGGGATTTGCTTAAGTGAGATTGTGAGCAACTCGATGAAAATATAATATTGGCATTATCATGAATAATCTAACGGCATGTAACAAGTCATTTTATGGTGACTTGGGTCCAACGAAATCAGCCATCCACATGTCATTGGATTGGGGTGATTGATATAATTCTTACCGTCATGCACCTGCATCCGACGGTGTTGGGTAGACTAGCGCCATTGGTTCCATCCACTCAAGGATTACTCGTATATACGCATGTGTATATATATATATATAACCATACTTAGATTGTACCCACTTGTACATATTTGGAAAATACCCAAATAGACAACATTTCATGAGTCATTTTTCATATGAAGTACGAAAAATAGAGTTCCTGTTGAAATTATTAATACATAGAATGTTTAAGGGGAAGATGTTGCATATACAGCTTTTATGTACATAAGAACCAAAAATCAGTGCATACAACTCGAATGGTCTGTTCACAAGTCCATCAAAAAACAAAATTAATGAATTTGACTGCCTACTTCAAAAAAGAATGAAAAAGAACTAAAAATGTATCTTTTCATCCTAGAACGAGATCTCTACCCTGTGAAATGTTCACATACATTACAAATGTTGAAGAACCAATTTCTTCAACTTACTGGAATATCGCTACGAATTGTAGTCTTGGGACGAGACGAGGCATTGCTTTCCCTGAAGTAGTTGTGCAATGCATCAATTCTCGAGAGGACTATAGCATTTAATTCCGACATTCTTTGAAGAAAAGCTTGGTTCTTAGAGAGGTACATGAGTAGCGAAACAAGTAGGCATGTCAGTGTAACAAAACCCGTGATGGCAAAAAGCACCACGAAGCTTCTCAATGTCACACTGGTAGGGGAGCTATTACTATCTTGACCTGAACATGATAGATTGCTGGATAATCGTTCCTCGATCTCTAGAATGATACCTTTTTCTGTCAATTGAATAATGGCGCGAGAGATATCTGCAACTACAGGGGAGCCTTTCGGAAAAGCCTGTTAAATATAGATAAATACTAGACAATTAAGCAAACAAGAGGTTTAAGCCTTATAGCCGTCTAAGCACAAATGGGATCTTCTTTTGCAACTTTCTATTGCATCTTCTATTACAAGGTTTTAATGTGTGATACATGCCTGGGAATTGATTTTGCAGCCAACAGAATCTGAACAGATCGAACACATGTCACTCAATCATAACTTGCAATAAGAAATGCAGTAGAAAGCTGTAAGAGAAGATCCTGTTTGGTCTAAGCAACATTTTTGGATGTAGCCCCACAGTGAGGGCATTTATTACCATATAGGCCAACAAGCTAGGTAATTCTATGGTGGACCGGGGTTGTTGCTCCAGGTCCATTTTTCACCACACAAACACTTGGGGTGGGGTGGTTTACACAGGGTAGGTGGGTGTGAAAACCACCCCACTCATTTTGAATATGTAGTGTAAAATGGACCGGGAGTGTTCTTAGAATTTTCCCCTACAAGCCCTGTTGTTACAAGGGCAATTTTCCCACATAGGCCAACTATCCCCCACGGGCAATTCTTGCCACATAGACCAACTATTTCCACGAGGGAAGCAAGCTAACAACCCTTGACTCAGAAATTGCCAGGAGAACAACTACCAAACAGCCACACAATTTCCTTCCCAACAATAGAATCAAACCTGTGATCTTAGCTCTAATACCAATTGTATGACTGAACGCCTACGACTGTGCTAAATCTATAGTTAATAGCGACATCATAACTCAAATATTTAAAACGTACAACAACTCAAGCGTCTCGATTAGACTGTGGCAGTGATCAATATCACACAACCTAACACATGTTGTTCGTGTTTGGAACATTATGCTATAGGATAATTTATATCAAATCAACAAAATTTCAAGCATCAATTCAAATAGTATATATTGGGGACTTACAAAGGCAAATCCATCTGTGCGGTGAATGGAGCCATCCATCCTATACTTGCCACAGGATTGAGATACGAGCATTTTGAGGTGAGGCACAACATCATAGTAGGCTGATATACCTCCACTTTTGCTTCCCAGTTCCAAAGCTTCATAGCAATCTTCAGAAGTCTTATATGTCCTGATCTTTTTTTCATCAAATCCCGACTTTATCAAGAAATTCACAAGAAACGAACCTTCTTGGCATCCAACATAATCGCCGCTCTTAATTAGCTTTGTCACATCTGTGACGGTAGGTAGAAGCCTCTGTGCCGTGAGTCTAGACGATAAGCTGGCAGTGTAAGTCGAGTTTAGCAAACTTGCAACAAATGCCCATGTCACCAAAACCAAACAAAGTAGATTGCCATTGATTCCTTCACCTACATGAGAATGAAAATTTTCATCAGGAATTTCAGTTACTCCGCACTCAGATTAATAATAATGTCAAAAAAAAGGAGATAGATTACCAGGAAAGAACGGAAAATAACCAAACATGCCAGCATGTTGACCGGGCGAATCCCTGGAACTAGTGATAATCCTATTTCCAAGAACCCAAATTGCCAGAGCAGTTGAGATATAGAAGGTAGCAATTGCAAACCAAAGTTCTTTAGTTAGTGGTTGCAAGAATGTGAATATATCATTTACATCCTCATACTTAACGCGAACCATACTAGTAATACCCCCTTCTGCATATGGCAAAGTGAAGTCCACATAAACAGATCTGTTAGAAGTAATCGTGATATCTCCAAGAGCAGCATCATAGTTTTCCTATCATCATAAACATTGGAAAAAAAGATTTAAGAAAATAATAATTAGTCATAAAAAAGTAACAACGAAAAATGTTTTTATAATATTCACCTGCAAAGAAACTTGATACACGAGATTATCATAACTCCCAGCTCTTGAACCATCAGCATTGAAAGATGGATAAGTAGTGTACTCGTAAGGTATTGCATATGGTAATGCAGCCATGACAGAATCGAACACCTCTTTAAAGTATCCAGTAACTTTGGTTGCATTAGTCACAGGATCATTTTCCACTTTCAAGAATTCATTAAAACCGGGTTTTTGTGGCACCCCAATTCTTAACTTTTTACCACTTACTGGAACTTCCCAGCCTCTTGGTGCTATTATCGAGTCTCCAGGCCAAATGATACTCTTAAAATTCTCCTTTGATATAGAGTAAGAAGTGGTCATATTCAGATTTAACTCCTTGGAAATTCCACCGGATGGTGTCCAAATTCCTACCTCTTTCTCGTCTCTTCCAACGACATTAACTATCTGATATGGTGTCAGCTCCAGTTGTTCGTTGACAAGATTAAACTCTCCAGCGATCCCGACGAACTTCGTTTTTAACAATTCTTTTAGAATATTAGGGCCTGTTTCTGAAGGTTCTGAAGTGAACAAGCATCCTGATTCAGAATCAACAGTGGATTCATTTTCTGTTGCATATAACCTGCTATTTCCAACTCTTTCGGCTGCCATAGCAAGTGCCCATAAAGTATCATAAGCCCAAAGGCCAAAAATACTCGTTTTACTCGGTTTCAAATCTTGATTAGTCAGGAGAAAATTCCTGATCCATCTATTAGCAAAATGTTGGAGTTGTTTAGATTTGGGAATTAAAGGCTTTACTCCTAGAACCCCTTGCATGGCTTCAACAGCATTAGAATCCATCAAATTAAATAAATCTGTTAGCCCACTCGTAGCAATCCAGGCATATCCATCACTCATCATTCCTAATTCTCTTGCTTTTAGAAAGAGTTTGGTCCCAAGAGACTGAGTCACGTGCACCACAAATACTCTTGTCTGCATGGTCATCATCTTGTAAAGTTCCTTGCTTACAAAATCATCACTGGCTGATTGTGGAAACACGCTTCTATATGAGACTCGAACATTGACATCTTGTAATGCATTAGATAGATGGGGCATAATGCCATTGCCAAATTCGGTGTCTTCGTAGATAATAACCACCTGGCTCCATTGGAAGGCTTTAACGATGGAAGCAATAGCCTGGACTTGATTGGCGTCGCTTTGTGCAGTCTGAACAAAATAAGGAGTTCGAGGAATCAGAGAAGGGCTTGTGGCAGAGAAAGATATGATTGGAACGTCTGCCTTGTCTCCAAGATCCATCACAAAGTTGACCTGTGTGGATTTTTGAGGGCCAATAATGGCGTCCACTTTAACATGTTGCAGCAAATCAAGAGCTGCAGAGGATCATGTAGAAGTGACACATAGTATTAAACAATGGTAAAAATATCTGAATATCCAATCTTTTTCATGTTCCAATTACTTCGGCTACACTGGTTGTTCGACACCAAACGATCATGATTATGACATGTTAGCACAATGTAGGTCCCAATGCTAACGTGGCATCATCCTTATTATTTGATATGGAAACACCAGAGAATTCTTACCTACAACAGGTGTTTTCACACCAAATGGTGACGATGAATGGGAACAAATTGTGCCAAAGTGGCATGATCCCAGCAGTTTACGGTAGAATGCTCGCCATACGCAATTAATTTTCTGGAAAACGGCCTGTGTAGGTAAAAATTTCCATTGACATATTTGATGTGCATGAGTGGGAAATAATTCTATCCCCTTTCTTTATATAGAACTAGACATCGTCTCAGTGGTTGTTCTATGTTCAAAACTAAAAAATTTCAGACACTATGTGGAAGTAAAAACATACCAGCAGCGGCAGCATCAAGAACACTGCCTTTTGAGTCTCTAACATTAAGAACAAGTCTAGTTTTGTAATGTTGGTGAGCTGAATAAAAATCATAATGAGCCATGGATAAGCAGTGGTTTCCTATTCGCCCTACCGGTGAATCCAAATCAAGAATGATACCAACTTGAAAATCAACGGTACTATTGCTAGAACTTTGCACAGTACAAAAAGGAAGCAGGAGAAGTGCAACAGAGAAGAAAAGTAACAAGAAGTCCATTTCCTTGGAACACTTTTACTTTGAATCCTCAGCTATTACTTATATATATATATATATATAATATATTTATATATATAGATATATATTCAGTTTATACAATAATCTGAAGCTTCTAATTGAAAGTAATTGAATCAGTACACGGGGTATGTAGCTTTCATCTCTGTATTTTATAAAAACAGGTAAGACTCAAACTTGAAAATTATAGAATTCAGGCCATCTAAATATGTAAGCAGCACGAAAAATGGTTAAAATATATCCTAGATGATGAGAAGGTTTTCTGCATTTCCTTTTAAATACAAAGGGGTATGTGAAAACTTTCATTTCCGAAAATTGAAAGAAACTTCTTATATTCCTAAACAAATAGTATAAACATCCTCGGATTTGATCCTCTAAGATAAAACAGATTGGTATACATTGTTATCCTATTCATTTACGATGTCTTGGCAAAAACGCAAGGTTAAATTGGTATATCTCCGAATCTTTAAGGCATATTATCAATCAAGAAAGACTCATTCAACTATCGCGTACTAAGAAACACATATTATGCCTGTCATATTGAGGTACATTTTTTTTATATAAGTTTTCCATCACTATCTGCTATATCTATCACGTCGAGCAAGAACAATGAACAAAAAGATATGAACTGGCGTTATTATAAAAAAAAAATTGAACTAGAAATCCAATATCCTATCATTGCAAATCAACATATGACCACCAACTCTATAATCAAGTGACGAAAAACCGAAATAGAATACAAAAATACTTATAAGGAAATTGCAGAGTAAATCAGCTTGACATGACAGCAACAAGGAGGAGAATCCAATATAACTATGCAGACAATAATTGAAAAGGTTAAAGAACATAATTTTGATTCTATCATCACATCAACAGACAATAAATTTATAGCATTTTCCTAAAATCTGTCAACATGAGACAAAAAAACAATAAATTTAGATTAAACATCACCATTTCATCAGTTTCTTGTGCACAAGGTTACTCACAGGCCACGGCAAACCTTGAGGAAAATGACAGAAAAACATTGAAGAAATTTAAGAGGAAACAAGGCCTTATCTCAGTATGATGTCATTGCGCGCTAGAATGTACACCACTTCGATCGAGAAGTTGAAAATTGCCAATATCGATTTCTAAGTTTGGTTTGATCGTTAATAATCGAACTGAACTCGAACTCGAGTCGAGTTTGATTTAGCTCGATTTTGGGATCAATCAGCTCGGGGCACTTGGATTCTAGTCCAAGAGGAGTTCAAAAGATTAAGTTCATTTGTATTCTTTTGGGCCGTATTATAGGATCGTATATTTAGGGACGTTGGTTTGTTGGGTCGTATATTTACGAGGCTGAATAGCCCAAATTTGTATATTGGGAACATACTTCGAGTCTATTGTCAAGGTATCAATGGATACGATACTAGCTCAAGAGAGTTGGGACTTGTGACTAGAGATTTTTCCCCAAATATGTGTTGAGAGGAGGTATTTATAAATGTTCATGTTGTACGGATCTGATAGTGACAGGAGTTTTACACAGAAGATGATGAGACGTGGTGCTATTAAGGGTTAGGATCTTTGGTTGTAGGGTTGGGTCACGGGTCAACCCGACCCGGATCACTTAAAAATGCGCGGATCTTGTAGCGTCATGCAATTATGGTGCCATTAAGGACCTTTCGTGTAAATGCTTTTATGATGTCCAAACCTCGTATAACAGTGGTAATTTAGCTGACCATTAGCAGATACGAGCCTCAGTCATAAGTTATCTATAACTATACGAGGCTACGAGTCTCGGTCATAAGTTATCTATAACTATACGAGGTTACGAGCCTCGATCATAAGTTATCTATAACTATACGAGGCTACGAGCCTCGAGCAAATTTTATATATATCAGAGTTCAAGTAACTTAATTTTTTGACACATATTTAACATTTTTTTTAATTAAATGAGACGTGCTTATCTGAGCTCCAAAAACTATCGAATATTAAAAGTTATCCAGACTTGAATTAATATGAGTTCAAAATAACTTGATTTTTTGACATATATTTAACATTTTTTTAATTAAATGAGCCGTGCTTAATTTGAGCTCCAAAAACTATCGAACATAAAAAGTTGTCCTGACTTGATTTAATATGAGTTCAAACCAGCCTTTAAGCTTCATCTGTCAATGTCAATCTCAGGATGAGCGTCCAATAACTTGATTAGTCTTTGGATCCTAAATTTTAACACAAAGATAGTGAGAGTTTATTGAACTTCTATGTCCAACTTTGTCCACCACAGCTAAGCCCAATAACCACATTAGAACGAGATGCCCCTGAAGCATAACAGACCTAGTGCTCCAAGAAGGCTACATTATTGGGCTGACTAAAGGTCAACTTTATGTGAAAGACTCTCTATTCGAATCCAAAATGTTACAAGTTATTGGCTCTCCCCTTTTTTATGAAACTAAATTGAGTTTTTATGAATTAGGATTATGATTTCGTGCGGGTTGGAACTTACCCGACAAGAAATTTCGCTTTGTCGGGTTAGATATTTAGGTATCCCCTTTTTCTTGAATAAAAAATAAATAAAATATTATTCATGCCTAAGAATAGGGGTGTACGCGGTCGGGTTCGGACAGTTTTATGGAAAAAATTCAACCCGACCCGATATATTCTGGTTGACAAAATATTAAACCGAAACCGCATAATTATCTTTTTCAATCGAGCGGTTCGAGACGGTCGGGTTTAATACTTTTTGTTGCAACTAGTAAGTAAGAAACTAAATAACATACTTGTACATTTAATTAAAAAAATTTGAGTTGATGAGAAATACAAAAAATAAGTGGTGTTATTAAATAAAAATCATATATTATCATGAATTGTTAACTCTAAAATATTAATAAAATCAAATTATTTTATAAGTTTATCATCAAAATATACATCTACATTTTCGTTCAAATCAAAATGTTATTGTTTACTCAAATTAAAAATAAAGTGTTTTACATAAATATGATTAAAACTATTCTAAGAGTTTAGGGTTAATCTATGATATATATATATATACACTTATGACATATACAATTAGCGGTCGGGTGGCCGGTTAGGAGGGTTATAATTATTAAACCCACTACCCGACCCGAAAGTGGCGGGTTGCAATTTTTTCAACCCACCACAACTTTTCAATAATTTCAAACCGGCGATTTTTGGGCGGTTAGGGTCGGTTTGAGCGGGTCAGGCGGGCTGTGCGGATTTAAGTACACCCCTACCTAAGAATATGGTAACACCTTGGAATGTGAGATAAATTTTATGATGAATTGAGATTAATAGTGTTAGACTGTCGGTTAATCTAATATTGCTGATGATTATAGGAACATGACAGTTGAAAATTGAGATCATCAACTTATTTCACCCTTATACGGTGGAACAATTTCGTTAGTCTAGGTCGATCATAGAACTACCCATGAATGTAGGAATTTTCCAAATTATTTATCATAACAATATTAGATTTACAAAATATCATGTTATTGATTGACTATTGAAAACAATAAAACAGAGAAAATAACAGTAATAACTCAAAAAATCTCAGGCCCAGCCCAGGCCTTTGTTGCCTGAGCGGTTGAGCCCAACCCAAAAGCCCAATTGTATCCAAAATAAAAAGTAGAACTGACAAAAACTCACACCTGCGAAACCCACTTCCTTATCTCTCCTTTTTCTCACTTTTCACATGCACAGTAGGACAGCCGTGGGAAACCATAAAATAAAAAATAAAAAAAATCAACAAAGAACACTGAAACTTAGGCTTTGTTTGTTTATGTTTTTGAGATAAAATTTTGAAAATTTCTTGGAAAATACATATTATATGGATTCGTGTAAAAATTGATGTGATGTGTGTTGTATTTGTTTATATTTATAAAAATGGTTGAGATTTGTAAAATGTGTCAAATCAATAATAATTGGTTGGTGTATGATAAGTTAAATAATTGAATTAGTTATTTGTGTAATGATTATGTGAATAAATAAATAAACAATAGAATAAGATAGATATATAAAGTTAATTTATTATTAATATATTTTGAAATTTGAAATTTATTATTAATATATAGTAAAATGTGGAAGATTGAATAAAAAATAATGATTGGAAGAAATGATGTTGATTGATAAATGTGTTAAATGATTGATATAGTGAGTGATAGGTATAGGGATGGCAACGGGACGGGAATGGGACGGGTAGGGCAGGACTCATTTCCCGTCCCGTTAAAAAAAATTTGGACCCGGACCCGTCCCGGACCCGGTCATTTCCCGGTCCCGGCCGAACCCGTCCCGAACCCGGTCATTTCCCGACGGGTCCGGGTCCTTCCCGTTCGACCCGATTGATTTTTTTAAAAAAATTGCAAGAATATTTTTTTCTTCTTCTTCATCCTTGCTGCTACTTCTTCCTTTTTCTTCTTACCCCACGCTGTTTTTTCTTCTTTTTTCTTTTTCTCCCCCCCTCCCCCGCTATTTCTTCCTTTCTCTTCTTCTTCTTCCCCCTGCTGCTACTTCTTCTTTCTTTTTTTCTTCATTTTCTTCATTATCATTTTCAGATGATCAGATCCGCTTCCCACCCCACCCGCTTTTCAGATTCTTCTTCTTCTTCCCCTTCTTCTCCTCCTCCTTCTTCTTCTTCTTCTTCAGATCCCCCCTCCATCCCTCACATGCCGGCGTGTTGCGTGCAGTGTGTGTGTGATTTTTCATTTTTGTGTCTGTGTTAGTGACTTCGTGTATATATATTTTTATATATGTAGTGTTTGTATACGTGTTAGTGACTTAGTTTATATATATTTTTATATATATAGTGTTTGTATAGGTGGAACATATATAGGTGGTGGTGTCCACCACTATGTAGTGTCACTACAAGCACTACATATAATAATTATATATATGTGTGATATCACGGTGGACGAGATGTGTGATATATATATATATATATATAATTAAAAAATATTATAACTTTTTTTTTACCGGGTCCGGGTCCGGGTCCGGGACGGGTATCGCCTGGACTCATTTCCCGTCCCGGACCCGGCGGTCTTGAATTTCGATTCCCGAACCCGGACCCGGTCCCAATTTTTTGGACTCATTCCCGTCCCATTAGGGACGGGTTCGGGACGAGTACTCGTTAGATCCGGACTCATTGCCATCCCTAGATAGGTAGTTATATGAGAGATTGAAAAAGTTAAGTTGAAAAAAGTAGAATTTGGATTAGAATAGTTTGACTCCGTATGGTTGTGTTTTCGGAAATAAATTCTGAATTTTTTTTGGGGAATGTGTATTACAGAAATTCGTGTGAAAATGTTGACTTAATTTGTTTGTTTGGATGTATTTTTAGAATTTGATTGAAAGTAGTGTAGATGTGATATAAAGTTGATTTTTATTAGGATTTGATATATGAAATGATTGAGTTAGTTATGAATGTGATGATGATGGGGGAAAGATATTAACATAATATTTTTTTTAATAATGTTATGAATTGGTAATAAAGGAATATGTATATATGTGTGTATATATATATATATACATATACATATACACACATAATATAATATATAGAACTATTAACGCTAATCATCCCACATGTCACGCAAAAGTGTTACTTTAGTCCCTCTTGTGAAAAAATTATTACTTTCATCCCTCATGTCCATAATTTGTACCAGATGGTCCTTTTTTCGACATTATGAGCAGATTTTCCGGCTTCCCACGCCAAAATAGGGCTATCCACGCATATATCATGCGCGTTTTCACGAGAAAATTCATAACTCATTGTAGAAAGATCGGATTCATGAACCATTTTCTTCCCATGAAACTAGACACATAGGGCTATCCACGCATAAATCGCTCATAATCAGGAGACGTATAGAAAAAAGCAGTTTTGTATTAAAAAATTAGCTAAAAATCTGTCGGCTGAGCAGACAGCTGTGCGCGTCTTCACGAGAAAATTCATAACTCATTGTAGAAAACTCGAATTCATGAAACGTTTTCTTCCCATGAAACTAGATACATAGGGCCATCCACGCATATATCGCACATAATCATGAGACGTATATAACAAAGAAGTTTGTATTAAAATATTAACTAAAAATCTGTCGGCTGTGCAGACAGCTGTGCGCGTCTTCACGAGAAAATTCATAACTCATTGTAGAAAGCTCGGATTCATAAACCATTTTCTTCAAATGAAACAAGACACATAGTTATATCCACGCATATATTGCACATAATCAGGAGACGTCTAAAACAAAGCAGTTTTGTATTAAAAAATTAGCTAAGCATCATTTTCGACAGATTTTTAGCTAATTTTTTAATGCGAAACTGTTTTGTTCTAGACGTCTCCTGATTATGTGTGATATATGCGTGAAGAGCCCTATGTGTCTAGTTTCATAAGAAGAAAACGGTTTATGAATCCGAGTTTTTTACAATGAGTTATGAATTTTCTCGTGAAAATGCGCATGATATATGCGTGGATAGCCCTATTTTCGCGTGGGAAGCCGGAAAATCTTGTCAAAATTTCGAAAAAAGGACCATCTGGGTACAAATTATGGACATGAGGGATGAAAGTGATAATTTTTTCACAAGAGGGACTAAAGTGACACTTTTGCGTGACATGGGGGATGATTAGCGTTAATAGCTCTAATATATATTATACAAACAGACTAAAAAGACAAAAAAAAAAAGAGGCAGCCAGACAATGGAGGGCGTTCATGGGTTGGGGTGGAGGGGTGGGTATGGGTTTGGGGGATGGGGGGCCCTTCATTTTTAGTTTTTTTTTTTGTCACCTATTCATTTTTTTTAACTTTAGATTTTTATCCTTTTTCCATTTCGTGTTTTCTTTTCAATTTTATATTTTAGAAGTTCAAGAAAATTGAATCTTGCTCGTCTATATTTATAATAGTTAGTGTAATTATACGGTTCGCATTGGACAAATATAAAAATAGGATGTGGTCTATATATGCAATATTTTATGAAATGTGTAAATATAATTGAAGCATAAGTTGTTCTATATTTCTTTTTCCATTTACATATAATATTTTATTTCCAATTTGATTGAGGTAAATTTATTTCTATTTTCTTATAATGAGATACTATGATGTTACAAAAAATCTTTGCTCGAGCTCGAGCCGAGAAATTTTGTGAGACTCGACTCGAGCTCGGCTCGTGGGCAACCCTATTAAATACCACGTTAGTATCAAAATGAAATAATCGAGATTCAGTCGGTATTTATTTGAATATTGAAAAGCTAAAAAAACATAATTTAAAATCCAATAAACAACAAACGAAATTATTAAAATAAAATTATAAATCACACAATATTGTATATACTTTTGGTAAAAGCATGGCCTTTTAAGTCTCAATTTAAGTACACATATTATTAAATATATATGAAATATTAAATATTAAATCAACAATTTTTTTTTCAAATTATATATTATTAAATATTATTTAATAATAATAATTGGAATATTTGAAAAATTAAATAGAAATTTTTATTATATAAAATATGAAAAAGTAAGAAAGATAATTAGTTGGATAGTGGGATAATGTAATTAATGATAAAATATTGTGAAATGATTGGTTGTTATATAGGGGAATGTGTAGTGTATTTAAAATTTGACCATTTTTTGTTGAATTTGGCTTGGACTGTGTATTTTCATTTTTTGGTAATCCAAAAAATGAAAATATTTTCAGAATTCACAACCATACATAGCTTTTGTGTTATGAATTTTTAGAATTTTGTGATTCAGGATATTGAAAATGAAATTTGAAAACATAAACAAACAAACAAGGCCTTAATTTTCTATCTTCGGCAGTCATGGGATGTGAAATTTAACAAATTTGGAGAGAGGCGAACCAAGTGACAGACGTATTAGCAAAATTGGGCCTTCAAGGAGAGTTGTGGACCACGCATGGTCCGGACCAAGATACTATCATCAGCCTAGCCTCTCGCGTTAGATAAAATAGAGACATCGGGTCTCGAACTATGATTATTTTATATTTTTTAATTTTATACGAAGGGATACCCTGACTCGATATATGGGCTAGACAAATTTTATGCGACAACTGGAATTTTCTTAGACAAAGTTTATATGACAACTGGAACCTTTTTTTTAGGGTACCCCTCTCTCCCTCCCAGGATTAAAAAGGAACATGGAATTACCCAACAACAAATAACAGTACTTCCATAAGAAAAGAGTGAAGAAGAAGAAGAAGAAGAAGAAAGGAAAGACCCTACCAGATTAAGAGCATATATTACCATCACAAAATGGAAGCGGAAAACGACGTCGCAGGGACGATTATCGACGCCGACGACGACGAGATCTACGTCAACGGCGGAGCCGACGGCGGCGAATCGCAGCGGCACCGCCCAATCATCAGCGGCGAGCAGCTCGACGTCGAGGCGTACGCGGCGCTGTATACCGGCCGGACGAAGATCAGCCGCCTCCTATTCATCGCGGAGAAGTGCGGCGTCGTTTCGATGCAGCTGGAGGCTTTGCGAATGGCGTACGACGAGATTAAGAAGGGAGAGAACACGCAGCTACACAGAGAGGTTGTGGAGAAGATCGACGGTCGATTGGGACCGAATTACGTCCACGATAACGCTTGGGCTGATGCGGTGGACCGGCGTGCGCAGTTGAGGAAGGAGAAGCTCGAGAATGAACTCAATGCTTACAGGGTAAGAGTGATTATATTTCATAATTAGTGTGTTTTAATACTCCTCAATTGTTTTTCAAATGTTAATATTTGGTCTTCAATTGTGATTATTTTATACAAACAGTGAATAAGGAGAGCTAATTAAGTGTTAGTTGTTAGGGTTTCGGTGTGCGATTTTGGGTATTGAGTTTTTACACTGATGTTTATTGAGAGTTGGTGAATTTTCTGTTGAGTTTGTTTTTCATTTGTGTGACTATTGTTTTTTAAACTTTTCGTTTATGGAATTGAGAGCTACTGAAGGTATTGTGTTTGGGGCTTAGAGTGGGTGTGGTACAGCTTTGGGTGGTTGGTTCTAGAAATGTAGATTATTGTGCAAGTGACTCTGGAGTGGTGGCTTTATCAAATTGAATGTTGAAAAGTGATTGTTATGTTTATCGGTCCAAGAATGATGCTAGGTTGGGTTGTCGCTTGTCAAATAACTCTGTGAAATCCTGCTCTGGAGGTTCGAGCGTGATCTTATGAGGTCCAAGTATCATAGTTATTGTATCTTGGAACTGAAGTTTAAATAGCATTTGTGGCTCGTTTGTGTGGATGCTCGTTTATGGAACTTATAGGATATCTGACTTTTGTCCCTTTTGAAAATGATTGTTTGGACCTTTGAAGTTGAATTTGATTTTAGGTGAGTTGTTTGATTTCTAGTGGATTTGTTGATTATCCTAAGGGAAAAAACATTGTTAAGTGGTTTCATATTCCATCCCATCAAATTGTTTTGTGAATTTTAAGTTGTAAGCAATTTATTCTTACATTTATTTAGTTGGTAAAGTTGTTCATCTGAGTTTGATAAGAATTTCCATTTTTCATTTCTAACGCTCTCATTAAAAGCTATGTGTTTGTAATTGAAGTTTCAGATTCCTCAGGCATTGAACTTCTAATGTTTAGATTGTTTTGCCTGCTGCTCTGCTCATGTTTTGCTTTTTTATGCCCCTTATTATTTTACACGCCAAGATACAACTTTCTGAAATTGTTGAATATTAGTCCATTGACGTACATATCTGACAACGAACTCTCCAATTACCGAGACTATGTTTGGTTATGTTTTGGGGCTGTTTTGGCCCAAAAATCGGACCAAATTGTGTTTGGTTATGATTATATTTGGCCAGAAAAATGTTATAATTTCTGGCCCAAAAAATTTGTTGACCAAATTCGACTTTCACCTTCTCTCTCCACTGTCACAGCAGAATTGTCTGCTCTCATCTCTACTCTCTCTCTCTCTAGCTTTTTCCCAGTTTCTTTCTGCTCTCATCTGTACTCTCTGCTGCTTTCAAGATGCAAATGGAGTCCCAGTCCTCCATTATTGCATATTTTCGTTTTTTTAAAGTATTTCCTAGATATAGATTTCGTTCCTTTTTTTTTTTTTTTGTGGGTAAAAAAGCTATTTGCAGGTTTACATGTTAGTTTATATTCAAGCAGATGGGTATTTTATTTTATTTTTTTGTTTTAGGTTTACATGATAGTTCTTTCCTTTTTAGGTTTACGTTCACTTCAGAAAAAAGAGCTGAGTATTTTTGCATTTTTTTGGTTTTTTAGTCGTTTTTTAATTTTTCTGGGTTTGGTTTGCAGATTTATATTGCATTTTTTACATTCTTTTGCCTGTAGCCTGTAGGATAAGTTTGTTAGAAAAAATTTCTCAATTAAAGCGATGTGAAGATGTGCTCCGGATTTTTGTTTGTGGACTTTGTATAACCATTAGAAACGGACTGAAGTTTTTTACTTGATTAGTCATTTGTACAAATAGTGGGCTCGAGATGAATAAATTGAGTAATTAGTATCAGTCTTTCTTTTGTGGGTTGTAATTTAATATTTATTGGAAGAAACTGTTTATTTAAGAAATTATTTATTTATGTTCTAATTAGTATTTTTGCTCTTAATTCAAGAATTACTTCAGCTGCAGCTAAATCATTCCCTAGAAAAAAAACGAGAAACAGACGCGAAAATAAGAAAATCACCATAATTGTAATTGTATATATATCAACTACTATTACTTATATATATATATATATACCTACTATTACTTACATATATACATATATATTTATCTCTATAATAATTATTACAATCTCAATATTATATATACTACTTTTACCTACATATATACATATATATTTGTACATATATACATATATATTTATCTATATAATAATTATTACAATCTCAATATTATATTATAATTTTTAATTATTGACAGACAAAAACTTACATGATTTGACAGCTACAGTAATTTATGTTCCCTCTGAAAACAAAACCAAACATTATCTCACCAAAAAATCACTCAAAAAAACAACTTCCAAAACATAACCAAACATAATCTCATCAAAATTGCACGTGTCCCCATAAAATTTTCACCAAAATACCATCCCAAAACGTAACCAAACATAGCCCGAGTACTTCTAATTTTCAACCCATCATTGTTAATTTAATCTCATTATACCTTTGCTTCCTCATGCAGACAAATTTGATCAAAGAGAGTATTCGGATGGGATACAATGATTTTGGAGATTTTTACTATGCACATGGTCAGCTTGGCGAAGCATTTAAGAATTATGTCCGAACACGTGACTATTGCACTACGTCAAAACATATTATTCATATGTGTTTGAATGCAATTTTGGTTAGCATTGAGATGGGTCAATTCACGCACGTTGCAAGTTATGTCAGCAAGGCTGAGCAAAGTCAAGATGCTTTGGATCCTGTTACAATTGAAAAGCTACATTGTGCTGCTGGATTAGCTTACCTGGAAGGGAAAAAATATAAGCTTGCTGCTCGAAAGGTTTGCCTAAAAAGTGTGCTTCTCATAGTTCGATTTACTGAATCATAAATATAATATTTGATGCCCTTGAAAGGAGTGCTCCAACCAATTTCTAGTTAAGTGTGGTAAACATGCAGGGAGAGGAATGACCAAGGAATGTGTGTAGCCTATTGCACCTTTAAACACTGATAGTTTGTTCTTTAATTTTGCTGAACGATTGTAGGCTATTGTGTAAGATGGATACACGTTTTTCATGTCAGGGAGAAAGTGCTTTATCAGGATATGAACGATGCTAAACGGGGGTGGTTTGAGTTTTGTCTCTTAAGTGTGCCAAAGATCTCATTTACTCAGCTATGTGCTTTTGCAACAACAATAGTCAATAAAAGTTGTGAAAAAGGATTAGGAAAAGAAAAAAGGATCACATAGTGCTTTGATGACATTCTGATCGTCACATCATAATAAACCTTCCAGCATAGTCCTAATAGTAATTCTCTGACCTAGTTGTTCATAAGAGATTTTTCTTGTTTAATCAGATGGAATACCACTTTTGTGATTATATTTGTAGTCTATCTTCTTTCCAATATATCCTGCTTTCTTAAATTCGAGTAAAAAAATAATACGGTCCGTTCAGGGTGAATATAAAGCTAGTTTTAGTTACTGGGATCTTAACATTTACATAAAAAAAAAAAAAGGAAAAGATAAAATAATTAACGAGTCTTGTTGTCATGGAGCCAGCTTACTAATGGGATGCCCTAATACGTTACAAAATTTTGCTTTAGCCAATGAGGTGCAGAGGAATAATTGGAACAAGAGTATCGAACTTCTTAATAGCATTATTGATTAGAAATGAACCCTATGCGGAGATTGAGATTTGAAAGTATTGTTCTTGTTCATTTGTTTAAAATGTGATGTTGATAGGGTCAACTACCACCAATGAGCTTGATAAATGGTATTGTGGAGAACAATAATGAGCAAAGAATTATGCCAATACTTCTCAAAAGTGAAAAAAGTCAAAATAACGGTGTGCCTCAGAAAACATAGAATCCACTATGAGTTTGCTAGACAGCTGCAGCTCGTTGGTATTTTGGAATTCGAGGAACTTAATTTTATTCATTGAACTTATGATAAGTTGACTTAAAATCTTCCTGTTTATGAGTTTGAAAGAGGCTATGGTGACTTTGTGTTCGCTTTTCTGACATTGCCATGTGTATCTGCAGTTCCTAGAAACAGGCCCAGAACTAGGGAACAACTACACAGAAGTAATTGCACCACAAGATATTGCAACCTATGGAGGTCTATGCGCACTTGCAACTTTTGACCGTGCAGAACTGAAGGCATGTTTACTGGGCTCATTTTGTTTCTAAATATGTTTTACAATAAAGGTTCACAAGATGGTCTTTCAATTTTCTTAAAATTTGAATTGTTTCTTTTTGGCAGAGCAAAGTCATTGACAACATTAACTTCAGGAATTTCTTGGAATTGGTTCCTGAAATGAGGGAGCTCATTAATGACTTCTATACTAGGTAAACTCGATTTGGTTACATGTAATGAGAATTTTAAGCCAGTCACTTACATACCAGATACGAACAGATAGATAAACACACTTAGAGAAGGAAGCGAAACCAAGAAAAGGAAGAAAAATCTGTTTTGGACTGCCACATGGGTCTCTTCCACTTGCCTTTTTGACATCAAAATTTGATCCGATTGTAGGAATTTTGCTATATTTGTAATTTTAGTCTCATTAGTCCCGTAGGATAATTTTGGTCCCATAAGTTAAAAATGGATGTCATTTCACATGTGAAATGCACGTGCTGTGAAATTAGGTACTGATCATGTGCAAGGCACGTTATCAAACTAACTGTTTCTTTCCTTTTTGTTTTAACACTTGAGACTAAAGATGCAAAAAAATACGACCGAAGGACTAATTTTGCAAGTTCGTAAAAATGGAACTAAAATTCAAGAGGACCTATTCCATGGAAGAATGCTGTAATTTTCCCTCTAATTGCCTACACAACTGTGAAGCAAATTCCTCAGCTCTACAGCGACTTATAATGAAACCAAAACTGTAACCAAAGGGTACAGTCGATATCTACTAGAATCTTAAGCTCATTGTTTGATTTCGATGTGTATGTTTTCATTTTGCAGCCACTATGCTTCGTGCCTGGAATATCTCAGAAATTTAAAGACAAATTTGCTGCTTGACATCCATTTACATGATCACGTGGAGACTTTGTATGAGCAAATACGTAACAAAGCTCTCATCCAGTACACTCTCCCGTTTGTTTCTGTTGACCTGCATATGATGGCAAATGCTTTCAACACAAATGTTACAGGCCTGGAGAAAGAGCTCGAAGCTCTGATTACTAACGACCAAATACAGGTAATTAACATCATCCAGAGTAGCTTAGCTGGTCTGTTGGGGTCAACATAAGTTGTGTTTGTATAAAGGAAATTATTCAAACAAGTTCTAGATTTGTTATTCCGGATTTGAAATTGTTAGGGCTCAAAATCTTCAATCCAAACGCATCCTCGGAGGTTTAGACAGAGTTAACTAAATTTAAGGGTAAATTATGTGAATGCCTCCTGCTTGAGACCATAATTACCGTGTTTTGAGAAATTACCTAAACTTTCCTCGTTAAGTGTATTACAATTTCACTCTCTGCATATTACAATTTTAGCTCCTATTTTTCGAGTCGTCAGGAGTTGCCAAGACGTGTTAGGGGTGTCTTGGTATTTTGCAAAACCTCAGGGAATGTGTGTAACTATCCTTAATTTTAATTGCTACGGGCATGTCTTGCAGGCCCGAATAGACTCCCACAACAAAATTCTTTATGCACGGCATGCTGATCAGAGGAACGGCACATTCCAGCGTGTTCTTCAGACTGGGAATGAGTTCGACCGGGAAGTGAGAGCCATGCTTTTGAGAGCAAACCTTATCAAACATGACTATAACCTTAAGACATCAAGAAAGTATTAAATTGTATGTATAGTTGGGGGTTCATGTGAACTTGATAGCTCTTCTGATACAGGTACGGAATATCGATCTCGGGAATTTTTATATGTAGCGCGAATTTGCTCATAATGAAATTAGAATTTGTAGCCCAGATTGTTAATTTTTTCATTTAGATGCTGTTTATATTTTGAACATATCTAAATTTGGTTCTTCATCTTCTCGTGCCTTTTTACTTTATATGCCTGGTAAGATCCGGGAGAACAAATTGTAAACAAATTCTTATTTGGGTGAATTACATGTGTAGCACACCCCCTCATTTTAGTATTAAATACCAAAACCATCCCTGACTTTTGGTAAATTACAATGAGACCCTCTCAAGGAGTCTAAAAGCCTTACAGGGGTGGAATTGTAAGAATTTTTAAATACACAGGAGGTGTAATTGTTAGAATATCTTAACATGAGGGGGATTTAATGTAATTTCGAAAAAGTTAGGGGGTTTTCGGTAATTTTGCACTAAAGAGAGGGGGTATAGATGTAATTTTCTCTTTTTTTAACCTTTGTTAAGGAAGAACAAAAGTCCAACTGTTCTAATGTAATTTATATATTTTATGTATTGAAAATAATTGCAAGGGTTAAAAAAGGGTACATGAATCATGATTGATATAATCTAATGTAGAATTAATACGCAATGTCATATTTCATTGATTTCAATTCAGATCTGTAGATCCGATAGTAATAAATGAAGGCCTAGATCAGGAGAAAATAAAACGTAAAAATGAAACGTGTGATTTACTTATCTTAGTTAAGTTTTCCACCTCCTCGATGCGGACTTGATCGATTAGATGTTTATAGTTGGTGGGTATATACAATAGCTACGTTTGTGGATATACACTAGGTAAGTATTAAGTAATGCATAATCAACGTAGATTGTTTGATTGGCGGATACAAAATAAAAATAAAAATATGACACGTATAAAATAAAAATAAAAATATTTGTCATACATTTGGTTACATTTTTCCTTATTTAATATCGACTGGATAATCACTTTCTACTATCAAGCGTTACTTAAGAGTGTTATTCTAAATTGTATTTATGTGTCTATCTCTTTCACGCGTGTGAGCTCTATACACAATATATTTTGGTGTTTAAAAGAGAGAGAGACAAAGAGTAATATTTTTGTAGCACCGTTGTATTATTCTACATACACTATACATTTTGGTATGTGAAATAGATAAACACAAAAATTAAAATTCTTATTGCATTGTAACATTATCGTGCGTTGCCCGTCCCCTACACACCCATACATCATAATCGGGTAATTTTATGTCAGATCGAATCCAATGATACGTAAGTGAATTTTGTGTCTTTCTCTCTCACAAATGTATATGTGAAATGCATACAATACGTCTTACCGTGTGAGAGAGATAAACACTAGGATTATTGGAGTTTATCATATATTTTTCCTATTCCCTCCTGGAAAATTCTAGCTCGCTCCCAGTTGATCCACACCCGAGTATATTTCACAAAATTAGTAACCAATCACATGACAAATGCAATTCACACACTTTATAAATTACACTTTAATATGTTCGAACCGAGAGCGGATTAGAATTTTCCTACCTCTCCTTCCATTGAGTTTCCTCAAGTAACCAATTTCAATTTCTTTAATTTATTTTGCTTTCTATTTATAAGTCCATTTTCTCTCCAAAATCCTGCAATCCAACATTAGTGATTAGTTATTATGTATTTAGTACAAGTGGTATTACAATCATATATATTTAAAACCGTGTTGTACATTAGGCAGATTAATTTATACCCTACCCTGCCTAAATGGAAAATGCTCTGCCATTATCACTTCATCCCATCTTCCATCACTTCAGACATTCAGAGTAAAGTTCACAAGTCATACTCCCTCCCTCACACTCCCATGTGCACTTAAGAGAAAGAGAGTTGAACATACATACATATACATACACTCCTGTATCTGAATATCTTCAAAAACAGTCCCTAAACTCCAGATCTCCAACCAAAACACACATACATATACATACACACCTCTGTATATATATATATGTATATGTAAAATGAGATCTTGAACTTCAATCCTCACTCCAAAATCAAAAAAACAAAGCGCAATGGGACTCTTAAACCTACCATCATCTTCAAAGCACCGCAACGCGCGGCAATGGCGTCTACTAGACATAATCACCGCCGCATTCTTCGGTGCAGTTCTGATCTTCTTCCTAATGGTACTCACGCCGTTAGGCGACTCGTTAGCCGCGTCTGGACGTCAAACGCTGCTGCGTTCGTCAGGTCTGGATCCGCGCCAGCGTGGCAGGTTGGTAGCGCAGGTGGAGTTCGGGCGGCAATCGGCGGTGATCGATGCTTGTCCGTCCGATACGGTGGATCACATGCCGTGTGAGGATCCGAGGATTAACAGTCAGCTTAGTAGGGAAATGAATTATTATAGGGAGAGGCATTGCCCTAGGGCGGAGGAGACGCCGCTTTGTTTGATTCCTCCGCCGGAGGGGTACCGTGTTTCGGTTCAGTGGCCGGAGAGCCTGCATAAGGTGAAATAACAATAAATCTATTTCTTTATTGATTGAATAAATTGTTTAGAGAGATTTGAATTTTGTGATGTTTGGTTTTAGTGTTTCACTGCATTTTAGTATTATTGGTGTTGGCTTTACAATATCATTTTAGTATGTTGGGAAATAGTGAAATGGCTTTTTGCGCAGTTGTGTGATCCTAATTCTATTGCTTTGTGAAAGAAGATGGTTAAAATATGTGAGTCTGATTTTGAGCCGAGCTAAAGAAAAAACTTTATGAGCTGAGTTTGAGCTTATAATATTCAAGCCTGATATTTTTAGCTTGAGCCACTAAGCTTGGCTCATAAGACCCGATTGACACTCCTAATTGTGTTGAACAATTGGATTGTATATGGATTTATATGTTTGAGCTTGATTTAGGTTCTTCAGTGATAAGAATGTTTGATTAGTTTTTTGCAATAGGGTGGAGTTAAAAAGGTTGAATCTTGCGTCGTTTTTTGAGGTTGTTTTGATGTAGTATGAGTTTCGCTGATTGTTACTCATCTAAACAATTGTATACATATGCAGACTGCTACAATAGTTGAACTTTTGGTTTAATAAGTACATGCTAGAAGAGTTGATGGAAAGGACTAGAGTTCCTACTTCATCCTTTACTAAGTAATGCATTTTCCCTTTCCTTCTTCTTTTATTCTTTGGTGGGGCGTGGGTAAGGGGTGGGGGGGTGGAGGGGATGCAAATGGCAAGAAATTTTGGGTAAAGGAGTACATTGAAGAAAACTGAACCATATAGTTATGGAAGTTTCAAAAGCTCTGTATTTGAGAAATGCTATTTGATTTGATCAATCAAGATCTTTGAAGCCTTTGCCTTTGGTGTTGTTGCTTTTGTCGGGGATAAAAAAAGGGACGAAAATGACAAAATCTGAGCCTATGGTTTTGTTTTCTTCTAATCAGTGGTGGTCTCTAAAAAAGGGTGCTTTCATTCTTTTGCAAATTACATTACATCCACTTCTAAGGAATCAAATTTAAAAGTAAAATAATAATCAAGTGTGAAATATAGAACTTGAACTGGAATATGAGTCGGGTTGTCCTGCAGGGTTGATCTGCCGGACTGAGCTGATTAACATTAAGTTACATTTCCTGATAAATCCCAACCATGCTTAGAAACCAAGCTAATAGTTGATATTCTTTGAGCTTCTTTACTTTTGCAATTTCTTTATATTCTTCCTGGGAAGCATCTCCCATCAGATAATTAAACATGTATATTTAGATATTTTGAAAAGTCGGACCCTTTTTTGGATAATTTTTCCAAATGCATCATTTAATGTGTATAATGGGCTATCAATGTACTCCATGGGTTGTTTCTAGCACAATTGCTGATCATTGAAGTTAGATTTGGGTATTATTAATATAAATGTATTATGTGGAAGTCCTAAATAACAATAAAAAGAAGTCTAAATCTCTTTGCGCATGATAAATTGTATAAAAAAACTCTAAATGATTTCCTTCATTTTTTTAATAAGATGATGGGATTACATTGCTAAACAGGATATTTAAATTATATGTGTCTAACTTAATAGAGAAAGGGGAGAGGGGAAAAAAGTTCCATGAAGAAAGTATAAGAGATATTCTGCCACTGAAGAAGCTGCTAAATTTATGTGCCAAAGAACTTCAAGACACATTACTTTTGCAACAATTCAAAAAGCTTCAAAATTTTCCACTCAGTTTACACGTAGCAATTAAAAGGCTTGACATTTGGTTTACATGCTTCGTTCTTTGTCTTGTTATGTGAATCGGTGCCATCTTTTATTAATGATTGCTTAATTTTTTGTATGCAGATATGGCATGATAACATGCCTTACAACAAAATAGCAGATAGGAAAGGCCACCAGGGATGGATGAAAAAGGAAGGTCCATATTTCATATTTCCTGGTGGCGGCACAATGTTCCCAGATGGAGCAGTACAATATATAGAAAAACTTAAACAGTATATCCCTATTGCTGGTGGAACTCTGAGAACGGCTCTTGACATGGGATGTGGGGTAAGAACTTCTCTCCCTTTTCCTTTCAACTCTTACACAAAGAATATAGCTATTGAAGAATCTAAGTGATGATTCCTTTTGTAGGTTGCTAGTTTTGGTGGATACATGCTTAATGAAGACATTTTAACTCTTTCTTTTGCTCCAAGAGATTCGCATAAATCACAAATACAGTTTGCTTTGGAAAGAGGAATCCCGGCATTTGTTGCCATGCTTGGGACGCTTAGACTTCCCTTTCCCGGATTCTCATTTGATTTGGTGCACTGTTCTCGGTGTTTGATTCCTTTCACTGCATATAGTGAGTCTATGTCTTCTTTAGAAAATTCTTGCCCAAAGCCTGTTTAGCTGAATCCAACTGATTATATGGCAAGTGTTATTACACTTGCTTTCTAATTCGTGGAGTGTACATCAGTCACATGACAAATGTAATTTACGTGCCTTGCGAATGGCTCAAATTCGGCTAAACCGTGTTCAGGCTAGAATTTCCCGTCTTCTTAGGGCCTGTTTGGTTTGGGGTATGAGATAATGCTTGATACCAAAACATATGAGATAATTGGATTGAGTGTTATCGTATAATACCATGTTTGGTTAGGTGGGATTCCACTGTGTATATCTGGGAAAAAAGGCATGGTTTACGGATCAGGAGAGAGGCCTGACCCATTTTACCACAGCCCGCAATATTAAGCGTCACTCCGTGTTGGTATCACGAGCCTGAGTGTATGGAACCAAACGGTGGGAAAAAAAAGGCATCAATCAAACCTTATTACTCCAACCAAACGAGCCCTTAATGGTTTTCGCTGCCTCTTTTCAGAATTCTATAATCTACCACATGTCTTTGTAACATAGAAATTTGTCACTTTGCAGATGCTACGTATTTTCTTGAAGTTGATCGGTTACTTCGGCCAGGAGGCTATCTAGTCATCTCTGGACCCCCCGTACAGTGGCCTAAGCAAGACAAGGAATGGGCCGATCTGCAGGCGGTAGCCAGATCATTGTGTTATGAGCTCATTGTTGTGGATGGAAACACAGTTATATGGAAAAAGCCTAACGGGGATTCATGTCTTCCCAATCAAAATGAATTCGGGCTCGACTTGTGTCATGAATCTGATGATCCAAGTTTTTCATGGTATTATGGATCTTAACTGCATTCTTATACTTACTCCCTGTCCTCCAAATTTAGGATTTTTATTTCATTTTTCCAGACGTCCCGATTAAGACTCCGTTTCCTGAAACAGAAAATGTACCTCAAAACTACTCTCTCAGTCAAAGTAACTCTCAGCGGCTACTTTTTAGGGCAATAACATAAATATACACAAAAATTTCACTTTTTCATCTTCGTCTAAAACCCCTTCCTCAGTCAAATGAGAGCTCTAGTCTTGAGATGGAGGGTGGATTTTATTATTTCATATTTTTTATTTCCGCATATCATCTCGATAGTTGGATTCAATTTTGAGCCTCATATTGTCATTAGAGTACCTTGTCAGTTAAAAAACAAATTTCTTGTACTTATCTGTATGATTTTGCAGGTACACCAAGTTGAAGAAATGTGCCAGCAGAACATCATCTGCTAAGGGAGAATATGCTGTTGGGACAATCCCAAAATGGCCTGAGAGATTGAAAACAGCTCCTTCAAGGGCGAGTGTGATGAAAAATGGAATGGATGTGTTTGAAGCTGATAACCGAAGATGGGCGAGGAGGATTGCTTACTACAAGAATTCATTAAACATAAAACTAGGAACTCCATCAATACGAAATGTCATGGACATGAATGCATTCTTTGGAGGTTTTGCAGCAACAATAATATCTGATCCTGTTTGGGTTATGAATGTTGTCCCAGCCCGCAAACCCTCAACCCTTGATGTCATTTTTGACCGAGGACTTATAGGAGTTTACCATGATTGGTGAGTCAAAGTACCACTGTTTCCTTATCATTGTTTCTCTAGTGAATTTTAGGAGCTCCCTGGATGGCCTTTTGAGTTCTAGTATAATACAACCATCCATTGGTGGGCTCACAACCATCAATTGGTGCGCCACATTTGGATCCTACCTCAGAAATGGTTGCGATACTCAAAATCCTTGGGAGTTCCTAATAATGGCCCTGTTTTACGAAAATTTCAATATTGGTCTCGTAGAATACGTCTTATTGTAATTTTTGCCCCACTTTATACAAGCAGGCATAATTAATCCGATAGGACATATTCTTTTGTATTTTCAATCCCAGCCATTTAGAAAATGCATGAGAATTGTTGGTTTGGTCACGTGCCATTGCACATGAAAATGACTCAATTTGCGCAAATTTCACAAAATCCTTAATGCCGTGTGCATGCCACGCGTAAAATTTCAACCCTTTTCTAAAGGGACCAAAATTCAAGAAAAAAATTGCAGGCTAACTTTTGCAACTTCGGAAACAATGAGACTGAAATTCCAATAGGTTCTATCCCATGGGACTAATATTGCGAATTTACCCCCTGTTTCTCTGGCACTGTTCTTACCATCAACTTGTATGTATTTGTTTTGCGACTAGTATCCCAAAATCTAGTTCCTAAGTCGAAGTTGCATAGATTCAGGGGACAGTACATTTTGCTGATTTGTTGTTTGATGTTGCTTGTGATCCACAATATCCCTGTTATACATGTCAAAAATGTGGTATTTAATTGTTCCTAAGTCCTGTTTGTGGCTGATTCTTGCAGGTGTGAGCCTTTCTCCACGTATCCTCGTACTTATGATCTAATCCATGTAGCTGCTATAGAGTCTCTTATTAAGGATCCCATCTCTGGAAAGAACAGGTACACTAATTTCATTATGCTGCTTCGATTTTGTTTTTTCCTTTTTTTCTCCTCCATTTTGAATAAAACCACTGGTTTCCCTAACTATGTCTATTTTGTATTTAGTGACTTTGAACTTGAATTTTGTATTGTCTTCGCTAGTATTTTACTACATGGTCTAATATTATGGATCTTCCTGGTTATATTATGTGGTGAACTTTGCTGGGAAAGGAAACATTAATAAAATAAAAAAACACGTATATTACATTTACGTTGACAATATTTTATTCTATTAGCATTTCTCTGTAAAATTTACATTGATGTTTGTACAGTACAACCACCAGAGAGAAGAGATGTGTTATCTGTTTATTATTGTTTTAAGGCTACTGAAGTTGACCAAAATACCCTTCTATAACTCCACAGCTTCCTTTTTACGAGTTCAATTACAGAATTTTCTTCTTACGACTACTTAAAACATCTGTACTCGATTGCAGGTGTAACCTTGTAGATTTGATGGTGGAAATTGATAGAATGTTGCGTCCTGAGGGCACGGTTGTTGTTCGTGATTCACCTGAAGTCATTGATAAGGTAGATCGAATTTCTCGCGCCATAAGATGGAGGGCTTCAATATACGATAAAGAACCAGAATCAAATGGAAGGGAGAGAATTCTTGTAGCAACAAAGAAAATGTGGAAGCTCTAATTTTCTGCATCCCAATGGAAAAAAACTCTAATGTTCAATTGTAATTTAGTTGTTTTTCTATATATCTTTGGTTTTAAAGTTACACCATTTCTTGTTTATCATATATTTTACTTAAAAGTGATAGCTCTTATAGAATCAAGACATTGTAAACTTGGGGAGTTTTGGAACTACTAATCACTAACCATGCTCGATGGCTCATGTGGGTCGAGTTTCAAGAGCTCCTAAAAGAGTTTCTGATCTTTAGGTTTGTTACAGTCGCAAACATCTACGTATGATGTCTCATGTGGACCCCATCACATGTACGGTTCACAATTGTCAGGGACTTGAGTTTCCCGAGTTTCTAAGAATGACTCTTTTATGTTAGGAGGTTTGTGAACATGGGAAGGGTTGCAAGTTTCAATCTTTTTGGTTTGTTCTAATGTGACATCAATTTGTTCAATTTTAAATTTTGTAGCAATAGACAAAGATTGATGTGTTATGATCAAGTTCAAGATCTTTCCATTCAAATGAGTAATTATTTTTGTACCGAGTCAACATATGACAACTTTATTTAATTCGGTCCTTTTAACTTTTTAAGTCAACATTTGGTTTAGCTAGCTAGAAGCTTTAGCTACTCTAGTATAAAACAAGATTATATGTGCTAATTAAAAAAGTACATTGACTTGTTTCCTAGATTTGGATAGTGTATGATAGGGACTTTGAATAATTGGCTGAGTGAATGTGGTTGTAGCAAAAGCTCTCTTATTGCATGTGATTTCAATAAAAGTGTCGGGTCATTATTAGGAGTTCTCAGAAGAATTACAACTTTTCATATGACTATTATATACTGGAGTTGTGACTATATCGATAGTAGACAATTCGAGACTCTAATAAGAACTAACGGAGGGACTCATAAAAAATCAACTTTTCCTAGATCAATTTTCTTGAAAGCAAAACGAAAAAAGGGGGAAAAAGGCAAAGGAGTTGCATGTAGAAGTAGTGGTGAATGAATTCAAAATCACAGTGTATTCTTTTAGGGTTGAAAACACATAGTAAATATGACTTGATTAAGTACTCGTATTCTGAAAGAACTCTCTTGATTACACAAAGAGGCCTCTCTTAATTATGTAAACAAAAAATGTAGATGTAGTAATATGGTACTGGATCCATGGGTTAAACTTGATCCGGTGCTACATTAGAGTGTGGATCTTATTTTTTTAATGGTTGGATTACATTTTGGACTTTACTTTTTATTCCAACAAAATATACACACATGGCACATCTATTTAAGAAAAATCAATTTTTAAAATAAAATTTTGATTTTTTGAATTATGTCCATACACGATTGAAACTCGCTCAAGTAGTAAAGATTAAGGCTTTAAAATTCTACAATTAGAAAAATCTATTGTTAGAACCCCATCATAAGTGTAATATTTTTTCTAATTTAACATTGGTTTCTTTGAAACTGTTGTGGGCTTTATCAAATGATAGTTCATTACTGTTTTTTACTTTTTTTTAATGAGACGATTACATCATTACATAGAATATCGAATTAACTATTTTCAATCGACAATTTTCTATTATAAGTTAAAAATGAACTACTATATAAATAGATAAACAAGTCACATATTTCGTCGGATCGAACTTATAACCCTCCAAATCATGGAGCCTCAATCTTAAATGATAGTTCATTGATTGACTAGTCAATCTAGAGATATTTTTTGAAAATATAAAACAAGCATAAATATCCCGCAATTACAATACTAGTATGTTCAATTGGATCCATTAATCCTATAATACTATTGGATTAAACTTAAATCTCCCATCAACATGTGTATGTATATTAATTCAATAGACTCTAATATTGCCGTTTCTATCATGAGATATAATTATTATTCATAATTGGAGATTTTTTTTCTATCTCTCAGTGCAAGTTAAAGCAAAGCATTGATTGTAATATTAGGCACTATTTTGACTGAAAATAGTTAGATCTAACTCACTAGCTAGTGGTACTGGCTATTCAATTATCGTTTATCAATGCTCTTTATTTCTCAAGTGTACTTGTTCCATGCATATACGCTCTTCACCTTCTTCACAATCAATTCCTACCCCCACCCCCCCAATTTTACGACTTGAGGGTCGTCTCGATAGATAAATCATTTTCATTTTTAGGAATTCTCAAGACTTTTAAAAAGATCGAAGTCATTTAATGTAGTAAGGCTAAATTATATATGATCCATCCGTACAAAAAATAATCGTGATTATAACGAGTAGTTCATCAACTACCACTCACATTTTAATTATCTAAAAGTACCATTTTTAAATTTCTAAAAATATCTAAAAAAATTTAAAATTTAAAATAAATTATAATTAATACCAAATACCAATACATAAAATTTAAACAAATAAATTTCTATAAAAAAATAGAAATGATTAATTTTTTATATAAAAGGCCAAGGACAATTAAGTCTATAAATTTATTAATCCTAAATGTTGGATTTTTTTTTGAATAAAAAATTAGTGGAATGAATTTTTTTGATTGAAAAATATTATCATGACTTTCTTGGATACAAAAGTTTATTTTAGGAGGGGTTTAGTAATTTTCCCTATAATTTAAGAACCAAAGTCTATGGGTAGATATCGTACAATTAACTAGATATTTCTTAATATAATTTTAATTAATCAAACAGGTTATTTTTCCATATCATTTTCACTATCATATATACTTTATTATAATCTATTTGCAATTTTTATTGCCTTTTACTTGCACAAGTTCTTTCATTATTTAGAGCATGTGAAGCTATTAACTATTAATTAAAACGAACAAAAAAGGGCATACAAAATAATTAAAATCCAAGAGAGTGCAATTAATTCAGGTTTTTCAGTGCCACTTGCACTGTTCCAGAATGAATGGCATTGAAAAATAACTAAATTAGAAGATCGATGCAGATAAAATTAATACCTATCCATTAATTTTAGTATAGCAATTAACTATTAATATTAGTTAATAAATCTGCCTAATTATGCAGTTACGTACAATGCGAAACTTCCATGAAATTCAATGATCTTAAGTAAAAGTTAATAGCTGCATGAGAATCTGTGAAAGAAAGAATCACTGATTTACTTGATAATCCCAAGTACAATTAAAAAGCGGAAGGAAATAATTTTCTTGTTAATTTTAAGGGCGATTAGCTAAAAGTTCGTTTGAGTTCATTCGTTAACCATAAGTTATAAAGATTAACGAACTAAATTTGAACTTTTTTTTCGATTTCAGAAAGTTTGAAGTTCATTAGTTAACAATAATAAATGATACGTTAAACATCAAACTACTGAGCTTGATTCGTGTTTAATTGAATTAAAGTTTGTTGGAACTTTGTTTGATTAACAATCAAATCAAGTTCAAACACAATTTTTTAAGTTCGATAAATTCAAATAACTTTGAAATAATTGTTAGATTAGAGAAAACCCCTTAGGAAACTTGTATTACTGAGTAACATATATATAGAGGTGCATGGACTTGATAAACAAGTAAACCCTAAACTATAAACAAGGAAATATAAATATAAGGAAAGATATTCTATTATCTAATACTCCCCGCAGTCGAAACGTGAGAGTCTTGAACGTTGAGATTGGACTAAAGAAATCCGGATATGGAGAATTTGAGAATAAGACAGTGACAAAGATAAAAGGTGGCTTAAGGCGGCCACGACGGCTCCAAATCCTCGTTTTCCAAGGGTGAGCGGCGACAACTAACAAAACTAAAGGTGACGGCATTAAGCCCAAAGCGCAGCGGTCCGCGGGCAAAGAGAAAAGGCGGCAGAGGCCATATGAAAACAAAAGGAAGAGAAAACGAGATAAGGGAGAAGAAGCTGGCGGCGGCTATAAGAGAAAGAAAGAAAAAAAATTAGATAAAGGAAAACTAAACTAGATAATGGGCGCCGGACGGGGACGGCGACGGCGACTTGAGGATGACGGCGGAAGCAAGAGACAAAGTTATGACTCTGATACCATGTTAGATTAGAGAAAACCCCGTAGGAAACTTGTATTACTGAGTAACATATATATAGAGGTGCATGAACTTGGTAAACAAGTAAACTCTAAACTATAAACAAAGAAAGATAAATACAAGGAAATATATTCTATTATCTAATAATAATATTAAGTTCAATTTGATTCGTGTTCGCCACTACTTACAAACTCGTTTAGTATGTTGAACCAAATGAAATTTATGATATTCTAATCAAGTTCAAACACAATTTTTTAAGTTCGATAAATTCAAATATCTTTGAAATAATATCTTATTCAACTCAATTTGATTCGTGTTCACCACTACTTACAAACTCGTGTAGTACGTTGAACCAAATGAAATTTATGATATCGTAGTTACAAACACCCAAAAAAATCCTCAAAGCTTGTCTTTTTATATATGAAAATTATTTATTACATATAAAGTTATTGTGCTTTTTTTTTTTTTTTTTGAAAAGAGATAACGTTATTGTGCTTTATATATAACATATGCAAATAATTATTCATACCAGAAAAATTGTTCTAACACATGCCTGATTAATTAATCCTAAAATCTTCATCATCATCGTTGCATTAATAAGTAATAATTACAAGTAACTATATCAATTTTTGTTTAAATTAAAACCCTTGGTGAAAATTAATTTTATTTTCGAATTAATGTACATGATGGCTATAGATAGGTCAAAGTATGTAGACTAAATTTAGAATCTTTATATTTAGGGGATAATGGATACAATTATCCTGCCTATATATCATATGATGTAAAATATGTTTAGGATCTTAAGCATCGGATGTTTCAATCATATGATTGTTTAATTGAAGTCATTATATTACAAGGAGAACAATTATATTTCAAATTTTAAATCAATATATCAGAGTTATCACTAATTATGTATTAACTATTGAGTGAAAATGAATGTTGTAATCACAAAAGCTTAATATTTTGTTTAAATTGTAAATATGGGTATTTCATGAGACTTAAGTCATTAGTGGTAGATGGTAATTGTTACTTATTCACTAATTAGTTATCACTATGTATATGTGTTATGCTTTTTGTTTGAATTTTGGTAAAATATGTCCAGTGGAATCATGAATAGAATTATAGGAATATATAATAGTCTAAGCATATTTTTTTTTATGTTGTTTAATACAATATATTAAGCAAAACAGGAAAAATTATTTACAGATAGATAATAAATTTTTAATGTAAAATACACTTTGCCCCCCTGAATTACATCTTTTGTACCAAAAATTTTCCTGAACTATATATATAAAAATAAACTTACCCCCTTCTATATAGTATGGAATGTACCCTTTACCATCATATTTTCTTTTATTTTTTTATTTCTCCACCCTTATTTTATTTTTCATAATTTCTTTTCTTACATACACATGTTAAAATTTACCCAATACATCATTAATTATTCAATTAGTATGTGTACCATTAATACCCTAATTTACTATAATAAATGTTTGGAATTAAATTCCAAACATATATTATATAAATTAGAGTATTAAAAATATATATATATGTTGTCAAAATAGAATATAATTGAATTAAATTAATCCAAACCTATATTGTAGTAAATTAGAGAATTGAATTAAAGTACATATATATACATAAGTTGTCAAAATATACAAAAAGATATTAAATTTGTTTTGTGATTACACATTAGTTAAATTTTGTTACTTTAATATGATATGTTATCACCAAATTAATTTAACGTTAGTGTTAAAAATAATATTAATTATTTTATTACCTATTTTTGATGTATTACTCAAATTTTAACTAATGTACATAAGAAAAAATTGTGAAAGAAGAATAATGGGGAAGGATAAATAATTAAGGCAATTTCATGTTATAGAAGAGGGTACGTACGTGTAATTTTATATAGTTTAGGGGAGTATTTGGTATGAGGATTATAGTTCAGGGGGCAAAGTGTATTTTACCCTAATTTGTTTACATTTGTTATAGTAAGTCTTAATTAGTCATATATATATTGAAATATATCCAGTATATTAATTATAATTCTTGCTTACCAAAATCATTAAAAACAAAACAATAGATTAAAGGATTCATGACATGACATATTGTTTGAATTAATTAATGTATCATCATGATTTTCATATAATCAGAGATCCCATTCTTAGCATATGGAATGAAAGGCATATATGTGTAATTTGTGTGAAGTTTCTTGCTTGGGTTGACTTACTCAACTAATTATATATATAGTAAGTGTTGTAATCTTATTATGTGATTCATTGATTTCATGTGAGTTCCACTTACATGACAAATGTAGTGTCTCACCAATTTGGATTTCATTAGTTGTATTTTATATTATAGAACTATTATTAAGTATATAAAATAATTCTTGAAATATAATATTAAACTGGATTAATTATATACTATTGACATGTATCCGTTATATAATATAAAATAAAATATTGATTGAAATAGAAAATTCAAAGTATTTTATGTCAGGGGAAAAATATAAAGATTTGGAAAAAAAATTGATACCTTATTTGCCCAAATCCCGACTAATCACATAGTAAAGTGTAATGAATTCATAAAATTTTTGTCATCCAATTTGGCTTAATCCCAATCACATGGTAAAGTTGTATAATGCATTCGAAAAATCCTTGCCATCCAAATTGGCTTAATCACGAAATCACATAGTAAAGTATAATCCGAAAAAAAAATAAAAAAATTGTCACACGGTTTGGCCGAAACCCAACTAATCACATGGTAAAGTTGTATAATGCATTCGTAAAATTATTGCCATCTGGATTGACTGAATTCGTAAAATTATTGCCATCAGGATTAGCTGAATCCCGACTGGTTACATGGTAAAGTATAATCCGTCTAAAAATTCTTGCCAGTTGCCACACACTTTGGCCAAATGCCGACTAATCACATGGTAAATTGGTAAGTATAATGTATTTTGAAAATTCTTGCAATCAAAATTGGCTGAATCCGTCTAATAACATGGTAAAATATAATCTGTCTAGAAAATTCTTGCCAGTTGATACATAATTTGACCGAATCATGACTAATGATATGGTAAGTATAATCCGCCAAAAAAATTATTGTCACATAGTTTGTCAGAAACCAGTGGCGGATCTACGTTATGGGAAGGGGAAGGGGGGGACTGCCCCCACTCAATTTTTTTAATATATACATATTTTTTAGTTTTAATTTATAAATTATATTAATGCCCCCACTCAATTTTTTTTAATATATACATATTTTTTAGTTTTAATTTATAAATTATATTAATGCCCCCACTCAAATTTTTAAAGGCTCCCTCCAATTCCAATTTTCATCTCATTCTCGGCCTCTTTCAGAAGATGAAAACTCGTAGACTACAGTTGTAAAATGTAATTTACTAATTATTGTAGATCATTTTGTGTTAAAAATATTGTTTATATTTATTTTTTTATTTTGTTCGATAAATTGTGCCCCCACTGATCCAAATTTCTAGATTCGCCACTGCAGAAACATAAATAATCACATGGTAAAGTTGTATAGGGCATTTGTACAATTATTGCCATCTAGATTGGCTGAATTCTGACTGATTACATGGTAAAGTATAATCCGCCTAGAAATTCTTGTCAGTTGCCACACACTTTGGCCAAAAAAAATTACTGTCACACAGTTTGGTTAAAAACCACCCAAACACATGGTAAAGATGTATAATGCATTCGTAAAATTATTGTCATCCGGATTGATTGAATTTGTAAATTTATTGTCATCTAAAGTATAATCCATTCAAAAAATTCTTGTCAGTTCACACATAATTTGAACGAATCGTGACTAATCACATGGTAAAAGTATAATCCGCTAAAAAATTATTGTCACATAGTTTAGCCAAAACCCAAGTAATCTTATGGTAAATTTGTATAGTGCATTTGTAAAATTATTGCCATCTGGATTGGCTGAATCCGACTGGTTATATGGTAAAGTATAACCCACCTAAAAAATCTTGCCAGTTGCCATACACTTTGGCCAAATACCGATTAATCACATGGTAAGTATAACGTATTTGGAAAATTATTGCCATCCAAATTGGTTGGATCCGGACAATCACTTGTTAAAATATAATCTATTCAGAAAATTCTTGCCAGTTGCCACACAATTTGGCTAAATTGCGACTAATAACATGGTAAGTATAACGTATTCGGAAAATTCCTGCCACCCCAGACCCGACTAACCAAACAGTAAGTATAATAGTGCATTCGGAAAATAATTTCCATCCCCATCCGAATTGGCTGAATCCCGACTAATTACATGGTAAAGTATAATCCACCTAGAAATTCTTGCCAGCTGCCACATAATTTGGACCAATACCAACTAATCACATGGTAAGTACAATGCATTTGGAAAATTCTTTCCATCCAAATTGGTTAAATTCGGCTAATCACACTATAAAATATAATCCATTTAGAGAATTTTTATCAATTGACACATAATTTGTCCAAATTGCGACTAATTACATGGTAAGTATAACATATTCGGAAAATTTCTGCCACCCCATACCCCGTCTGATCAAATAGTAAGTATAATTCATTCGCCTTCGTAAATGAGTCAAGTTCGACTAAATCGGATTCGAAGTATAATTTTATTTCACATCTCTCCCGTGTATAAATTAGTGGAGGAAGAAAAAAAAAATTCATAGGAACAAAGACAAAAAAAATAAAAAATAATACTCATTCAAAGAATCAAAAGTACTTTTTATACTTGACATTTTCTTTTTTCACTGCCGTCACATAAGGGAAAATTTCAAGACACAGAGAGAGAGAGAGAGATAGGTGTAAAGTATAGATATAGATTAGTGTATGTACTGTGTGTGAATTGAGAAAGAGAGAGAGTGAGAAAGAGTCAACCGACCCTTTTTCTGCTGTGCTTTTTTGGTCGTATGTATATGTGGGCTTCCAAGACTCCACATAGTATTGCGGTATTATCTTCACTTTTTATCTCTCTCTCTCTCTCCATTTCTTCTGTCTTCTTCTATTGTTGTTTTTCTCAACTTTCTCTCTCTAAAAACCTTTTTTCTCCGAGCCAAAAACACCTTTTAGAGTTTCTCTCTCTATCTTTTTTGTTTTTGTTTTTAGGACATGAGAAGTAGCTTTTTAGCAAGTCAAGCATGCAGATATGTATATATATATAATCTATATATATATATATATATTGAGATAACAGAAAAGCAGGAAGAGAAAAAAAGTCATACTAACTAGGGTTTTCTTTCCTCCACATTTTTCTCTCGTCTTCATCTTCGTCTCCACATTGAAAATTATTTCTAGAGAGAGAAAGGGAGGGATTATTTTTTAAGAGAGAGAGAGGGTTAGAGAACGAAGAGCTAAGCAGTATAAACTTTCACATTTTGCTTGCCTTTTTTCTCTTTCTTTCTCTCACTATAAAACTCCATTTTTAGAGAGAGAGAGGCAGCTTGAGAGACATTTGGATTTGATTAGGCCTTCTGTCTCCTCTTCCTCTCTCTACAATCGTTTTTTTCTTTCATATTTTTATCAAAGCATTTTACTTGTGTTGTATGTATCTATATCTATATCTATAACGTTTATTAATTTCTCCAAACAACTAAATTTTCGCTGTCTATATATATACTACCATATATATCTATATTCTGTCAATGCAACTGTTACTCACTGTACCAAATTAAGTGCTTTTTTTGGGTGAAAAAAAGGAAAAAAAGAAAAAAAAGGTTTTTGTTTCATGAATTTTGGGGATTTTCTTGATCATAACAATTCTTGTAATAGTGGCGGTGCAAGAATTGTTGCAGATATATCTTACAACAACAACAATAATAATAATATCAATACTAACGCCATTAACAACAACATGCCCAGTGGTGTAATTCTCTCTCATCAGTCCCTCACTACAAAGCCTATGTTTAACTCTCCTGGCCTCTCTCTTGCACTTGTAATAATTAAATCCCATTTCATTTCATATATATATATATGTGTGTGTGTGTGTGTGTGTGTGTTTATGTGTAAGTATATGTGAGCTGACGGGGTTTTGTTTTTTGGAGCAGCAAACGAGTATGGAAGGGCAAGGAGAGGTGGCGAGATCAATGGGGGAGAATTACGAGTCGAGTATTAATATCGGTGGGAGGAGAAGCCGAGACGAAGAACATGAGAGCAGATCTGGTAGTGACAACATGGATGGTGCCTCCGGTGATGATCTGGAAGCTTCCGACAAGCCTCCCAGAAAGAAAAGATACCACCGACACACTCCTCAGCAAATCCAAGAACTTGAAGCGTATATATACATACATACATATATATATATATGCATACATATATAACTTTTAATTGTTTTCGGGAAAATACACTTTTTTCTTTCTCAAAAATATTATCTTTTTTGTTTTCGGGTTTTGATTTTGTGTATTTTTTTTTAGTTTGTTCAAGGAATGTCCTCATCCTGATGAAAAGCAACGATTGGAGCTTAGCAAAAGGCTTAGCTTGGAAACTAGGCAAGTCAAGTTCTGGTTTCAGAATAGAAGAACTCAGATGAAGGTATATATTACATATATATATATATGTATATATCTATATATGTACATATTTTTTTATTAAACTGTCTTCGTGTTTAAAAAAAGCTGGAGAGGTACTATGGTAGTACCTGTCCCGTTACGCCGTAAGTCCTAACATTTCGAAAAGAAGGAAATTGTAATTTATCGATTCTCAATTTTAATGATTGATGTAACAAAAAATAAATTATGTGTTTGATAATCTTTTCGCCAGACGCAACTCGAGCGCCATGAGAATTCAATGCTCCGCCAAGAAAACGACAAGCTCCGAGCCGAAAACATGTCGATAAGAGAGGCGATGAGGAACCCTATCTGCACCAACTGCGGCGGCCCCGCCATGATCGGAGAAATATCCCTCGAAGAGCAACACCTCCGAATCGAAAACGCTCGCCTGAAAGACGAGCTAGACCGGGTATGCGCCCTGGCCGGAAAATTCTTAGGCCGTCCGGTCTCCTCCATGCCACCAATGCCGAATTCAAGCTTAGAGCTCGGGGTCGGAAACAATGGCTTCGGAAGCTTAAACGTCGTCGTTCCATCGACTCTCCCATTAGTCCAATCCGATTTCGGGATTTCTAGCCCTTTGAATGAGACTAAGAATATAGCACCATCATTTGAGAGATCTATGTATTTGGAGCTTGCTTTAGCTGCAATGGATGAATTGGTGAAAATGGCTCAATCTGATGAGCCACTTTGGGTTAGGAGCTTGGAAGGTGGGAGAGAAGTGCTTAATCATGAAGAGTATTTGAGGAGTTTTAATCCTTGCATTGGTATGAAGCCTAATGGATTTGTAACTGAGGCTTCAAGGGAGACTGGCATGGTTATCATCAATAGTTTGGCTCTTGTTGAGACTTTGATGGACTCGGTAAGTCGGACCGGTGATTCTTACGAAGTTTCGGGACTCTGAGCTGACAACTGTGATTGTCGGGAAATTCTATGGTGGTTGGAGTCAATGAAGCCAGTCCAATATACACCGTCAGATGCAGATGATAAATGTGATTTTATCTATCCTATTTCTGCATCCACTGGTGTAAGATGGATCGGTTCCAGTGAACTCGATCCAGCGTAGAATTTCTCGGAGGTCTTCAGTCCTGAAAGATCTTAAGAATGACCTAAGTTTTGTATTCTTCTTTCTTTATAACAATTAAGTTGGTTTGAATTAATTATATGAATTTCTTGAGTTTATGTTATGATCTATGTTACATTGAGTCAACTCTAATGACTTTTGGTATTATTATGTTTGATAGAACAAATGGGCAGAGATGTTTCCATGTATAATTGCAAGAACTTCAACCACAGATGTTATATCAAGTGGTATGGGAGGGACAAGGAATGGTTCACTTCAGCTGGTAATTAATTACTTTAATTTCATTAATTATTCATTTTTTATGTGCCAAATTTATAATTTTTATTATTTTTTAATCCAATTTATTAATATAAATCAATTTAGATGCATGCTGCCCTCCAAGTTCTATCACCATTAGTTCCGGTTCGAGAGGTCAATTTTCTCCGGTTCTGCAAGCAACACGCCGAGGGCGTCTGGGCCGTAGTCGACGTCTCAATTGACACCATCCGGGAAACTTCCGGTGGCGGTGGTAGCGGCCCGACATTTCAAAACTGCCGGAGACTCCCCTCAGGCTGTGTGGTGCAAGATATGCCCAATGGCTATTCCAAGGTAATAATTTCTTATTCCCAATTACATTTGCATTATTTTGTTGGCTTGTTTACTTAATACACACAGCTATCACAACTTTGCTTTCTTCACATTTATTGAGTCTCTCTATGGTTGGTAAATCTTCACCCTTTTGTGTTAAATAAGTTTGTTGAAGCAACCACACCTTTGGAACTTTCCGGAGGACATTTAATTGAGAACACCTACAAAAAAAATAAATTACTCAAGATTTTATTTTTTCTAGTTAGTAATTGCTAAACAAAATTTTTGTATAGACCCGATATTAAACAATAATAACATACATAATATGCTGATGTGGTATAATCTAAATCTTTGATGTATTTAGCATCAAATGCCCATACAAAATATTTTATACGGGATCGGTGCTGGTGTGGCGTATTCTAGACCATTTGTTACATTCAACACTGAGTCTATAATTTTTTGTTGTGGTAATAACTCACAAAATCACTAAAAAGCTCAAGAACAAATGCAATTTCTTATTCAAGTTTCAAGAAATTATGGCCTTTTATGGTCCTAATCCACTTAACCTCATATTAAACCTTCCTAAACATTAATTAATCGTCGACACGATGCTTCTTGTGCCTCGTAACGCTATTTTAATCTTTTCGGGTTTGCTTAAAATCAGATTAAATATTATAATACGGAGAAGAACAGTACACGGGGCTATCGAGGATTTTACCCGATTAATATAATAAATAGAAGCCTCTATTGCTCCTATTTTTGCTCCTTGGGACACATTAATTTCATATGATTTGTTTAATTATAAGTAAATGAGTGTAATCTTCAAACATTGGTAGAATAAAACTAAGTATTTGATGTTTCTATTCCAATCTGTGATTCTGTCTCGAACGAAGACTCTTCAATTTTGGTCTATATTTAAATTCAAGTAACTGTGTATTATCTGGTTCCAGCCTCATGATGTGTTTGTTTTTTTACTCAATCAAGACCTCGTAGTCAAAACCCCAAGACTGGCTATATTTTGTTGTCACGTGACCTTCCTCAGTCCATCTCGTGCCTCCAAATCCTGCATATTTTTGTGTGTACCCTATATTTTATGCACTAGGATTCTATTTTGTAGAAGAGTCTAGCCTTCATTCGGTTTTGTCGAATGCAAGTGTAATTTATATACACTTTAAATAATATTAGAGCTCGACCGAATCGGATCTGCACTAGAATTTTGTTCATTTGATATATCCATCTTTTATGATTGATGTTCTAGTACAGGTTAATTTTTTACTTTAGGCAATTAAGGATATTAACATCAATTAAGGATCTGCACTAATACGATGATTATACAATACATAACGAATAATACTTATTTTGTGATTGGTTGAGCGTGGTCAAACCTGTCCAGATAAAAAAATTTGGGTATTGATTGATTTAATATGGTTCACTTTAACGTGTAATATTTTCACTTCTCCTTAATTTTGTCATGGATACATGTTGAAGATGCTATCCATCCTTAACTGATGTTTATGATTCAATTTTGTAGGTTACATGGGTGGAACATGTTGAATATGATGAAAGTGTAGTTCACCAACTCTACCGTCCCCTCGTTAGCGACGGCATGGGCTTCGGCGCTCAGCGGTGGGTTGCCACCCTCCAAAGACAATGCGAGTGTCTCGCCATCCTCATGTCGTCCTCCGTTCCCGCTCGAGATCACACGGGTGAGAGAAAATGTCCCAATATTTGGCAATTCCTACTATAATGTGACCAAATAGTCAGAATGCTCTATTTCGACTGGTGTTTGATTCATATTCTGAGTTCTCATACATATTGTGGTGAAAAATTGTTCTTTAAATATGTAATTGACGTGGACTTTATACAGCTATAACTGCTGGTGGGCGGAGGAGCATGTTGAAGTTAGCGCAACGAATGACCAACAACTTCTGCGCGGGCGTGTGCGCCTCGTCGGTTCACAAATGGAACAAACTCTGCACAGAGAATGTGGATGAGGATGTCCAAGTCATGACACGAAAGAGCGTGGATGACCCCGGTGAGCCACCGGGGATTGTGTTGAGTGCTGCCACCTCCGTGTGGTTGCCGGTCTCCCCTCAACGGCTATTTGACTTCCTTCGCAACGAAGGCTTGAGGAGTGAGTGGGATATACTCTCCAATGGTGGCCCTATGCAAGAGATGGCTCACATCGCCAAAGGCCAAGATCATGGCAATTGCGTTTCGCTCCTACGTGCGAGTGTAAGTCCACTTTACTCTACCTCGTAGCGCTTTTAACATCAATTATTTCAAACTCAATATGCATGTCAAGTTAGGGCAATTTTGTCTCGGATTTAGTTTGGTAGAACGAGATCGAATCATATGTTAAGTGTACAATGTAGCTATATGAGCAAGGTTGAATAAATTTTTGGAGATGAGATGAAGGGAGAAATGTAGGTCATACACAAGCCGAGGGATTTTTCTATGGTGGACGGGAATAGCGTTCCTTGTGTTCATCTTTTTCACACACTGAGGGGTACTGTGTGTGAACTTCACACATAATTGTGTGAAAGAGATAGACACATTGGAATAACACTTTCCGTGTAACATAGAATTATTCCTGACGGAGCTTAAATGCAATTTACGATGTGATTGGTTATCAGTCCAATGAATTATGTTGGGATTGAGCCAAATTAGGTACAAACAATAATTTATTGGGATAAAGTTGAGAATAGGGAAAAATGACGCATGTGCCCATAGAACTCTGTGATTTTGCTTCATCAGTATTATAGAAGTGGTCCAGTTAATCTGATTAACAAGGACAAAATTGGAATTTGGAATTATCCAAAAGGACGAATTATTTGAGATCCAATAGTCTTGTCTTTATTTTCAACCTCTAGTTTAATTTGTAAATATATTTAAAAGTCAAAACACTTGAAAACCTGTCAACTTCATGAGTCAGCCTTTGGGCCCTGACATCAAATTATTCATAAAAAGTCAATAGTACAGAATTGACTATTTTAACCCCGCCACGACACTGTGTCGGATCTTTTTTTTACCTTACCTAGGAGGCATTTTCATCGGGGTTATTTTCGTAATTTTACCTTGCAGGCTATAAACTCTAGCCAGAGCAGTATGCTGATACTCCAGGAGACATGCATAGACGCGGCAGGATCGCTTGTGGTGTACGCGCCTGTTGACATCCCGGCAATGCATGTGGTGATGAACGGCGGAGATTCCGCTTACGTGGCGCTGCTCCCCTCGGGTTTCTCAATCGTACCAGACGGGCCAGGCTCTCGTGGTCCGACGGGTAATGGGCCTACTAGCAATGGTGGGTCGGGTCATAGGGTAAGCGGGTCGCTCTTGACGGTGGCGTTTCAGATCTTGGTGAATAGCCTCCCCACGGCCAAGCTCACGGTGGAATCAGTGGAGACCGTTAATAATCTCATCTCATGCACGGTGCAGAAAATCAAGGCCGCTCTCCATTGCGAGAGCTGATCGTGGGACCCACATTGTTCTGACGTGCCGTAAATTTTACATATAATTTGAGTAGGGGTTATGATTTGTGTTGTGTGTGACATAGGGTGAAAAAGGATTTGATTTGGGATTTAAGTCTACTTAAGTTATAATGACTCGGAATTTAGGGGGTGAGTCAAGAACGAACCGCGTTTAAAACAACCCTTGTACGGTGGTGGGAGCCGAGTGAGCCGCCTCGGTGCGGCGGTGGAAGTTCTTAGCACAATGCAAGGGTGGTGGTTCGGGTATTGACTCAAGGAGTACCCTTGAGTTGACTCAAGTGGGTAAAGAATGTATTTGTGTGTGAAAAAGGGTGTTATTTTATTTTTTTTGGGTCATTTGAAACTACAGTAGCATTTTGTCATTGCATGTTTGTAATTTTCATTGATAAATTATAGTCTTGTTGTATTTGCTTTTAAAATATTCTACTTTACCTTAATTGCTTTTTTCATTTTAGTGTAAAACATAGTTGTTTTGCTTTCTAGTAGAGAGAGAAAATGGAAAATTCTTGGTAATAGAACATAGAGTCACCTTAAGGTCCAAACATGATGTCAAATCCGATAAAGAAAAAAAGAGAGCCTACGATAATATATATATATATATATATATATATTATCGCATGAGACATGATATTGTGACAAATCTTTCTTAACTTCTTGATAATTTAAGTCGCAATATATTTCTTAAAGCATGGGATGGGTCATGGGATTGTGACATATATATATATATGTATTATTTTATATATGTGTATCATGTATGCACTGCATGCGGCGTGCATGGGAATGTGACATATAGAGAGAAAGAGAGATCACAATAGAGGATAATCATAATCCATAGATTATATTCGAGTATGTATGTGTGTGTATATATACATACATATATATATATAGACATTAATTTTAATTCTATTACATATATCATTTAGTGGAATTTAAATTTAATTTATAAGGTGAGTAACCAATTAGATATTTAGTGTAATTCACTTGTCTTATTAAAAAATACACTTGACTTTGATTTAAATTTTTTCCAATATATACATATATATATATATATTGACAGAACCAAGGGGTTGATGGTGGTACCCGCCTTTCCACGTTGTGAAAATTACCTTTCCACCCAACATATTTTTAAAATTTAAAATTTAAAATTTCACCCCCAAAATTTAAAGAAATTAGGTTTTACCCCTTTTTTTTGTATATACCCCCGACCAAAATTACAGACTTCGTCTCTGTATATTAGGACTGTTAATTGAGTCGGACCTACCCAAGGCCGATTGTTTAGTTCGCTTATATTTGGGTCGAGCCTAATTGAATGTAAGCAGGGTTGAGTTTGAACTTACAAATTAGTCCGCCGATTAATTTGTGAGCTGAAGTTGAGTTTCATTAGGCTCAACTCGAATGGTCACAAATCATAACTTTAACCTCTCAATTAATATTTTGTGGTCATATAGTTAAGTTATTTTTAAACTAACTTATATAAGACCTAGCTAAGCGGATAAAATCCAGATATTAGTGTAAAAGTTTCTTTTAAAAAGATCTTGAAAGAACTTTCGTATATATTGAGAAGCTCTAAATTTTGAATAATTGCCTTAATGACTTTATTAATAAAATTTTGGAATTATACATATTCATTACAATAACTTTTATTTAGTATATTATTTATGATTAGTCTCTTATTATGTATTTTATTTGATTCTTTTTTTAATTAAAAAAAATGGATAACGACCCAAAATAAGTCTGAAGCTCATAATAAGTGTAAGTCGATCAAGTTTGAGCCAAACAAAAAAAAAAAGTTTTGAGCCTATAATATTCAAAATCAATTATTTTAAAATTGAGTCATCCTAAGCTCGGTTCATAATGCCCGATTGGCAGATGGACTTTATTTATTTGTATATATATATAGAGAGAGAGAGAGAGAGACAGTATACGTACATAAAGACGAGCGGGGTGAAGATGAAGTAAAGGGCGTAATAGGGGGCGGAGGTGCATTAAATGGAGGATTCAGAGTTTGTTGGGTGAAAGAGTTGGGTGCATTTATTGAATTGTATGCCCTTTCACTTTGGCTTCATTTTACGTCCACGCGCCTCCCGTGCTTCCTTCTCACCTCAAGACAAAACCAAATGATATATAAATACAAAAATACGCACAATATATATACACACATATATATATATATATGAAAATGCTATATATAACCATTTTCATCACTTTTTCACATTCAATTGATTAGAAAATAAAATCCATTAAAATTAATTAATTACAATAATTTCTTACAAAACTAAGAGAACTGGAAAAAAAATCATATGAAAACCGTGGTATGTAACTTTGTTTCTATTATAGTACATATATGTATATATCTATATATATGTTGAAAAATAATACACATATACGCATGTATCTATGGCATTTTTTTTTTCATTTTTCGTACTTAACATGAATTTAGTTGATTAATTTTAGGACCTCTTCGCATCAAGTTTCGAAACTTTTTGTATATATATAAAATTTAAATTATATTGGGAATTCGAGTACCTTCCAAATTAGAACCTAAAATTGGGATCTTTCAAAGAACTACGGGAAAAATTGGCTAAAATTCCTGCAATTTGTTCATACATGGATGAGCTTTCATTTTCCATTAGTTCCCCAATTGTATAGGAAAAGAGGGACCATATTATTGAGATTTTGCCACATTCATAGTGTGTACATCTCCTCATCCAATGTGTGTGAATTGTGAGACTTCTCTTCCAACAATCAATCACTCGTTTTCTAAATGGACAAGTTTAATTATTTAGAAGAGCATAAATAAAATAAATCATAGTATATTTGATTCATGGGGCAACTCTATTATGAAAAATATAAAATTCCCTTGCCAAATGATTAATCAATAAATGAAGAGATTGTTCATAAGTTGAGAGGAACTTTTTATAATTGATGCACCATGTAGGACTTGTTATCTTGTGCAAATTAATATTATATATATACACACACTTATCTATATATTAGATGAAATGACTAAAATGGTTACAAGCACCCTAATATATATGATTGCTCATGCACTACTTGTATATATTTGTTCCAATTTTTTGAAAGTAAATTACATAGCACTAATACATATTTGAAAGAAGAAATTAACAAAATTATATATGATGAAAGACATTTACAAGGTGCAGAAAAAGTGGTTATTAAGAATTCCAGTGTTTTCAAGTAAAAACGTATAAAAAATCATATGAGGTATAACTGAACTCACGTGGATTCTATTATATTAATAATTAAGATTGCTCTGACACTTCAAGTCCAAATCTTAAAGATTTCAGGAATGAGTTTTTAGCGTTTCGAATTAGAATTTTTATATATCATATAAGAAATTAATTTTATTTTTCATGTGATCGTTCATATATGATCTTATGATAAGAATAATCTATCACAAATATTATTACATTAAAATCTAATAAAAACACAATTTATACTTAAGTTACTTGTATCATTATTTGGACGTGTATTATGGATTGGTGTACATCATGAAAGATTCCAATATATTGGGATAGCTTCTTGAATCATATTTCTTTGACTAAATCTCATTTTTCTTGTTGTTTTTCTTGTTGTTTTTCTTGTTGTGTGTGTATATATATATATGTGTGTGTGTGTGTATGTCATTTTTGTTAAAAGGTCAAAAAGGTGTGTGACCCTTTAATAATTAAAAGGTCTCCTTTTCTCATGCATGAAATTCATAAACCAAGTTTGCATGCGTTGAAATTATGTGATCAAACTCTCAAAAGAAACAAGCCTTACTACAAGTTCTTGACATGTAGCAAGACTAGTGTCTAAGCTTAAAAGGTCAAATTTGGACAACAATTTTTGGTTTTTCTTCGTATGGGACTAATTCAAAAAAGAGAAATATTGGATCGATAGGAGATGTATTTGGCTTTGTTTTTATGTTAATTTTTTTCTAGCAATTCTGAAACTGTGTTCCAAATTGATCCACTTGTACAAAATATGCTCCTAAACGTACAAATAACGTGAATTTGTACACTCAATTATATGTAAACGTGAAATGGGATATAAACGAAATAGTGAATTGAAATAGAAATTTTGATATAATCGCACAGAGAAATGAAATATAAAAATCAAGGAATTATTTTCCCTCTTTTGGCATTTATGAATTAAATATAAGCAAGTTGTCCTAGATCATAATACTAGTAATTTTTTGTTTACCAACGTCTATATAGATTTCTTTTTTTTTTTCTAATTATAGACAAAGGAGATATCCTGAACCGACAAATCGGAGCCGATATTTATTAATTATGGGCCAAACAAATTTTATAAGACTCCAAATAAAGAGAGAGAAAACACAATTTGTGACGGTCTGGAATTGAGTAGTCTTAATTACTGTATAAAAGTCTTGTGGGTCATGGAATGGCCCCAGCCCAAATAAATGAAATGGGCTTTATAGAAAAATATGTCCAACCCATCACATGGAAGTGGGCTCCACTCAATTCTCAAGTCCAGTCCAAACTCTCATTCTCGTGGGCCATATACTCTGCTCCACAGTATGGAGACACATCCTCAACCATATATCTCTACCAAAAAAATGAAAAATTCTCAACCATATATATAAGAGTATCATAATTTTTTTTGTTCAATTTTTTAGGCAGAAATTGACTATGTCAATTAATCACTAGACAATGCAAGTTCACAATGTAGTAAGGTAGTATTAAATTATTAATAAATTATTGTGTTATTCTTTAAAAAGAAAAAGAAAACTATTAATTAATTATTGTGTTATTCTTCAAAAAGAAAATTATTGTGTTATTCTTTAAAAGAAAAACAAATTATAAATAGTTTTGTAATGTAGTTTGAGTTGTTTCATGAGTTCGAAAAGATCGATTTTTATTCTATATAAAATACCTCACAGAGAAAGTTATAAAACAAGTCAATAAAAGAATGACATCGATGTCCTAGTTTGCTGGTATTATTGAGATCCAAAGACTTGAGATTTTGAGTTCGAGTTTCACATATGTGGATGCTTGTCTACTTTGATTTTTCCTTTTTTGCAGGGATGCCGGTCTACTTTGATTACCAACAACTTACTGGACTTTTGAATTACATAAAGCTCCCCTCGTGTTAACTTGTTCTTACAATTACACCTCTTGTTTATTTTAAAAATTTTACAACTACACCCTTTGTGTATTTAAAAATTCTCATAATCTCATTTTTTGTAAACTTTACAAATAAACCACTTAAAAAAGTCTCGTTGTAATCTACTAAAAATTAGAGGAGTTTTGATAATTAACATAAAAGTGAAGAAATGTGCATATAATGCACCTTAAATGAAATATTAATTAGTGCAAATTGAAATTTTGTCCATATTTGGAGAAGAATGAATGTGTTGATAGGATAGGCACAAAAGAGTGGACAATTAAAGATCAACCCTTGTTGAAATCTAGGTAACATTAAAATGCATTAATTGATGAAGTAGACCTAGTTGGAAATTTGAGAGCTCACGGGTGCAATTAATGGAGGTAGGTTTATACTATTCACATTGCCAAATTCTTGGAAATTAGATATAATATATTTTGACAAGGAAATCATTATATTTTATTTAAAGCTGAAAAAGTGTACATGAAGAATGACTTTCATTAATGTTCTTGTTATTATTGAGAATGGTGTTTCATGACTTCATGGTGCCTAATCATAAAAGTTCATTTTGCATTGTCTCTTCCTGCGTTACATTTCCTATTGCATTTCACGTACACGTGAAATTGCCAAGCACATTTATGTTTTAAGCATGATTTAATTTATACACATGAAATGCAGCTCCGATTGAAATATATAATGAAATATGAATTAGAATAAACATCGATACAAGCGGCCGATAAATCATACATACATATCATTAGGTATTTTTTATTTTAAACTATCAGGACTATTACATGTCATTAGTTGCATTGACGTTATAATTACAGGATATGATCTTTATTACTTAGCATTAAACACTTATGTAAAAATGTATTTTCTGCGAAATTCAGTATCATAATTTCGAATTGAATTTGCTTTACTAAAATTTGGGTTTTTGAAATTTATATTGGAATATGTTAGTCTTGAGCTCTTTCAAAGGACTTGAGTATGGCAATAACATTGATCAATAGTCAAATTTTGCTAAGTAATTTGAAATATCTTGAGATTTTGAAACCCTTAATTTAAGTGCAATTTTCATTCCCCTCATAATTATATCCAACTTCAATTATTGAATCTTAATGGATTTTATTTTGTTTAATTTCAGTTTCGTTTTCTTTTTCCAAACATTTTAGATAACACATTTTCTGAAAAATGCTGTTTTGCGTTCGGATGTTGACATTTCTTGTTGATATACATATTTATTGCTCTTTCTGAGAAAAAATAAAAAATAAAAAAATACAACCAAGATCTCAAAGTGGATTAGGGTAATAATACATGGTTGAAGTCACATCATATTACAGTTGGAATTTTAGATAAAATCTTATTGCTTGCTTACTTAAGCTCTTGTCATTATCGCCATAATTAAATTTGATCAAATCTTCTTCACTAATTAATGTCTAATTGTGTCACCCATTGTTAAAACTTAAAAGCTTCAATTTACATACGTGTCAACTTCATAACCTTATACTAATTTATACTGCAAACATGCTTAGTTGTTATTTCGTCATGTGACATGCACTTGTATTCTAGATCAACGAACGGCATTGTTCGAGGTATAAAATTCGCCTTGGTCGGAGCTGCACATTTGTCTTGAAAAGATGCATCACTAAGAAAAAGCTAAGGAAATTTGTGGCTTATAAGTTTCTCAAGTCTCTATATACATGCGATGTGTATGAGATAATATACACGTTAAGGAGAGCTAGTTTGCTGTGCAAGAGGTCACACCCATTTCCACTAAAAAACATATGATATTGGTGATAAAATGTCAAGTGATAATATAAAAGTTGTCACTAATTATAAATTTTTCGTGATAAAAACTTTTATTTTGCCACAACAATAGATTTTATATATTTAATACTGACAGATTAGTATAGAAATTGTCACTTTTGGCATTTAGTGACACCTATTGTGACAGACTGACAGCTTCGTAATAACATAGTTGTCACTATTTATGTTGTTATTATACATGTGTTATTACTTGTCACTAGTGATAACTTTGAATAAACTCTTGTCACCAAAAATCTTTCTTATGACAAAAGAAAAATTATTGTCACTCATTTTGTATATCTAATGACAATTTTAATATAGTGACACGAAAAATCCTTACGTGTATTAAACAGCAAGTGGACTGGTCGTGTGTAGTAATAAAGTGGACAATAAAGTCCAGGTTGTCGAACCTCAAGAACTTGTATTTTAGTTTATGATTTTAAAGCAATTGAAGAATTTAAACTAAAACAAGAATTAACTAAAATATTATGGAAGTAAGATATAAGAAACAAGATGTCGAAATCAAGATAGCTATGGAAGAGAGCAACTAAAACACATGTGTTGGCATAAATTAATCAATTTTCATTATAAACATGTTCTCATATTATTAGACTAATGTTGCTTTGGTGGAAAAAACCTTAAATAATTACTACCCGATGTCTCGGTTGTAATAATCCTATGATTAATTGATGGTTCTCTAGATATGTCTATCCGAGAATCTAACCAACAATCATGCATTCAAGTTCTAGAATTTCCCCGGATTAATCCGGCTAACTGCACCCGGGAATCTCTACCTATCTCTAGGGGCAATTCCCTATTTTTTACGGATTATGTGATGATCCTCTTTGCACCTTAAATTACCTTCTCTCGAACGAATAATTTAAGCAATAAATCATGCATATGGTAGCTAAGCATATGATGCATTCAAACAAGATCAAGACACAAAGCAACAATAGAATTAATATGAAAAACACAATTTATATCTCAATTATCATAATTACGCCTCAACATGGCCTTAGTTCGAAGAATCTATTTCATCATAAAAGATAAAAGATAGGAACTTAAATTAAGATTCATATTCATAGACAAAAACAAATCTAAATCTAAGAAACTCCCTCGTATTTTTGATGGTTGAACTTCGATCTTCATCTCTTCCATGCTTTTTGATTTCTTCACCTTCAAAGGTTCTTGATAATCTTCATAACTAATCTAAGGATGATGAAGATGATGATAGGATGTGTTTAGGCTCCCCCAATGGGGAATGTGTTTTCAAGTGTGTTTGTAGGATGACCTTCAATCCTCCTTTTATAGCCAAAAGAATTCACCAACCAAGAACATGTGCTTCCATTCTCTTTTATTTCCACCTATCATTCTTTTGCTTTCCATCTACCATTCTCTTACTTTCCTCATACTAAGAATGTGAACTACCATTCTCTTGTTTTCCACCTACCATTCTCTTACTTTCCTCCTACCAAGAATGTGAACTACCATTCTCTTGTTTTCCACCTACTAAGAATGGGAGCTGCCACTTTCGTATTTTCCAGCGCAGGGATAGTGTTTTATTCATAAACTTCTCCACAGACCTCCGAATTGGATGATTCAAGTCCCCATGTAAAGATAAGACATAGATCTAAAACTTTGTAGAAGGACACGTCATCAAATTCGGTCTCTAAATTTATCCAAATGGCGTTCCAACGTGGAGATTGTTTCTGATTTGGCACCCAGGTGTGCGGAAATGGTACTAAAATATGATTTTGGCTAACTCCAGCTTGTTTCTTGCTTGTTTGGTCGTGAAGGTGTGAAGCATCTTGGCCTAAACTTGTTTTATACGTTGTTTTTCAGCCCGTTCTTCGATTGTATCCATTTAAGGTCTGAAATCACTTAATGCACATGTGACAAAATCAAGCGATAAATGAACCTAAAACATAAACGCAAAGGGGTTTAATAACACGTAAAAATGACTCCTATCATATAGTCACTTTAAATTTTAATATTAATATTACTTTTTGTTATAGTATCAATCCCTAACTCGTTTCCCAAAGCAATCCGGTCGGGATTTGACCATACCTAACTCTAACTCAATTTTCACGACTCATATTTCACACTGCATCACTTATCAATCTCCATATCAGGAAGTCGCGAGCTTATGCTCACTTTGGTACTACTCAAATGAGACAATGAGTTACTAAATCGTTGATTATAATATTATCATTTCACAATATGACATCATCAATCATTTTCCTAGCCTCCACCTACCTTTTTTTCATTTTTCTTACATGGAACGGTTATGTATATCATATCATATCAGATCAATGATCTAACAATCAATTATCATAAACTACATACGTACAAGGTGGTATAAATGAAAAACTGTATTATAGTTTTCCCTTCTGATTTGGTATATGAAGTCATTGATATTGATAAAAGACCCCACAACATTATTGATAATTTATGTTTCAAATCAATTATTAATGATTTGAGGAGGGGACCATGGCAATTCTTGCGCGAGACAATAACATTTCTATCTCTCTTTCAAGAGAAATATTTTATCAGAAAAAGTGTTGTGCATTTTCTTAGAGATACGATATTACCCTCAAAAGTGCATAGCAGATCTACTATTACAAATACAAAGTGTATATAGTTCATATATTAAATTTATACTCAAAAAAATATTTTAAACATATAGTGTTCATATATGAACTGAAATAAAAGACTGCAATACGATTTGCAATAGGATATCCAACCTGCATAAGGAGGGGCGTAAATTTAGACGAAAGGTTTTGCCGACATCAATAACATTAATTTTTATAAGTAATTTAGTGAAGAAATCAATCCTTTGTTCTCCCATGTTGAAGTGGGTCCTTGCATGAATGAACTAATTTGGCTTTCTATTTTTATTTTTGGTAATTCAAAGTTTTGCGTACTAATTAATGAGAACAAAATCAAATAGTAAATAACACAAAATTATAGAATATTAAATGGGCCAGAATTAATGGGATTTGGACCATTTTTAAGTTGCTATATATACAGCCCATCTTGAAGGTAAATGGTGTATAGGGGGCGGATGGGCCAAATACATTTCACTTCTTACACCACACTCATTTAATTTAAGGATGGGGGGTATCATGAATTTCTAGAAGTTTAAGAACCTCTTAAAAATTTAAATTCTCTAATCCTTAAAAAGAATTGATTGATTCTCGAGGAGTCTCAGATATCATCATCAATATAACTGTTATTGTTTCTGTATGATGAATCTCACATGGCCAGCATCATATGACTGAAAGAGATGAACTTGAATGCCAATAAATCAAACTACTCAATATTTGACTCAAGTTCAATTGTTTAAACTCGAATCGGTTAACGTAACAAGCAAATTTTTACACGTTTTATGTTCAACTAGGTGTGAAGCTCATTCAGATATCGAGTCGATTAGTTTAAATATAACTAAATATGTGTAAATATATCAAACTACTCGAGCTCGATTCGATCAAAGCTTAGCAGTCCAACAAAAAATTTGAAGGTCAACAAAATTTTAGACAAAGGTTGAACAAGACATTATTCGATTTTTAATTCGACTCAATCCACTTGCATCTCTAATGGAATATGGATAATTGCTACTCTGAATTAGTGTGGGCTATTGAAGAAGAATTACTTGCATCAAATAACCCAACATAGAAGACCAATTTAGCTCTTTCACGAGCCCTAGCTCTAGCCCATTTAGTTGTATTTTGGGCTGTGAAGTTACTAAATTAGTTTTAATAGCTAGTCATTAGTTGGACTTAGGCCATAATAAGAAATGGGCTCATCTTCTAGTTTGATAGCCCAACATTGGTTATTAAGCCCAAAAGATAGTTTTTTAATGGTAAGCAATTCGGTCTAAAATTGGGCTTTCGAGAAGGCATTGAGATAATGGGCTTTTTAATTGATGGGCCGTCATTATAAATCCTCAGATCTTAACAAATAACAGTTTCTACGAGATCAATTTAATAAGTTTTTAAAACAATATGTGATGTGGTCTGATTTAGGGGTTGGAATTGGAAGAAAAAAAAATCTATTTCCAACTCTTTGGAGGATGTGATTCGAAAAATTAGGTCGGCCTATTACATGAAAAATTAAATAAAAATAATAAAATATCAAAAGTTCAATGAAATGAGTCTTTTACTTGTTGTACATGTAACTTACCAAGACTGTGTGAAAGAAATGAATTTAACGAATTATGGACTTTGGGTATTAATATTGTTTTAGAGTAATAGCTCGTTGGATCGAGTGATCCATAAAAAAATGTTAGAGCATGTACTGTTTAGGCCCAACATAGTTTTTATCGTGTGTGGTCCCCACAAATAATTGTATGAAAGATCCATACTAGATCGAGTTCAATAGTTTTAAGCTAGATCACATAATCCTCCATATAGGGTTAACGCTCCGAGCTTGAGAGCTTCGCTCTATAATGCTCTTAAAATTTTTAGTTCTCGAACTAAAATTCAGGAACCACATTTGACGAAATAAAAATGATTTTTCACTAATAGTTGATAATTCATGTGCATTCAATGAAAATTGTTTTAGTAGTCAAAATAAATAAAAGATTTGCCCTCAAAACAAAAAAGATTGAAACAAATATAGATTTTGTAAATAATCAATCCCTATAACTTGTAATGTTGAATTTGAATCTTGGTGTCCTTTCTCGTCAAGAATTGGGACCTAAAACTAATATTATTTTAATAATCTTAATCTTTTTTATTTCTTAGGATATTATATTTTTTAAGTGTGCTAAAAAAGACAATCACATCATCTTATTTTTAAAATTTAAGTTAACAAATAGTTATTCTAATATGAGATAATCTTATCTGTTTCTGGATAAAAACAAATTGAATAGGGAGGAATCAATACGAACGATTTGAGCCCCGTGATAATTCTCCACTTAAAATTATCTAACAAACCCTGCGTTCGAATTCGATACGCTAGACGGTGTTTCAGACTTTAACACCTTGACGTGTTGTTTAAATTAGTTGTTCGGACCGCAATTATTCAACAAAAGGAACTAAGCAAAAAAGATAATCGAATATACAAGTCCAGATATAGGATTTATCTATGAAATATTAAAATCTGATCAAAAGATAAACATTATACCTCCATATTGATCTTCAATTGAACACAAGCAGCTTTCTCGAGCAACTTGATAAACTTGAACAGGATCACCGAATATTGTTTCTACTGAACTACGCTACTACTGTTAATCTACGTTATTGACTACTCCTAATTACGCCTACTCCTAGAGAGAAAAGATAAAAGCAGAGTTGATGATTTTTTGTTGTCCTTCTTTCTTCTCATGGCCTTGCATTTATCACGTACCCACGTTCATCATGGCCGAGAACTGCTTCCCAACCGTACTTTTAAATTTCCTTTATTGGCGCGTCTTTGAACTGGGTAACTTCCTATTTTGTTGGATTCGTCTTCAGACTTGGGTTCTATCACCTAATCCTTTTTAGGATAAACTAATTCAAATTAGGAGGGTTATTGAGCCCGTTTCATATTTTATTGATCAATAACTTTAATCGGGTTTGTTTGATTTAAGCCCATTTTCGAATTAGTCTTGACTGTATAAGATATTTTATTTCAAGCCCATTTTCAGATAAAGGATAGTTTGAGCTTTCTTATCTGGAAAAGCCCATTTTATTTTTGGTGTAAACATTATCAAAATAATATCTAAAGATAATTTGTTTTAACAATTTATAATATGTGAGATATATGGCAAGATATACTTAAAATATATTTATTATATTACATATGTTTTAAGGTGCTTCCGCTCCCATTTTTTTTCAAATTTTATTGTTCTATGCTCCCGCTCTGCGTTCCCGCTCTATGTGACTTAGGTTCTGAGGTCTATCTCTCTCACAAAGTAAAGTGTATCGTATGTGGTCCTCACAGATGAATATATAAAAGAGAAAGACACAAAATACACACTCGAATCACTGTACTCGATCTAACATATAATTACCCGTCAGTCCACCTATGGCTATACAAACACACAAACCGTGTAGATAAAGATAGATTTCATATATTTCCTCAAAAAAAGAAGAAGATAGATTTCATATATTTTCATTCAATTCAAAATTTCAAAAGTTTCATGTCATCAATTTAATAAAGCTAACGCCCGGTCAAAATTAAATTCGGCAGTCTTCACTTTCTCACCAAACCGAAAGAAAGAACCCCCCCCGGATATTCCGCTTCTCACCTAATATTTATCCCTTCAAAACCGTCCGATCAGTATCCTCACATATCAACGGCCCAAAATCAAAGTCTGACCGCAAGTACGAAATCTAAGAAAAAGAAATATGGTCGGGGTGAATAATCATTGCCTTCAAGTTTTGACCCAAAACAAAATTAATAATTTTTTTTTTAATACCCTCATTGTATTTTTCCTCTTTTCTCTCTCTTGTTTATAATGATTCGAATGCACGGAAGAGAGAGAGAGAGAGAGGAATAATTAATTTTAATCTGGGATTTAGATTTTGATTTTGATCGTTGTTTGTTTGGTGAAGAGATTAATAAAATGAATATGATGCGTCGATTGAAGAGCATTGCTTCTGGCCGTTCTTCCATTTCAGATCCTGTAATTTTTCTTTTAATTTGTATCTCTTTTTTTGTGTGTATATATATGTATGTATGTATGAGTTTTTTTGTTGTATATAAATTATTGATGGTTTGAATGATGAAAATAAAGGGAAATGAGTAAGTGATTTTTCTTAGGTGGGATTTCTTTGAAATGTTGAAGAAAGTACAATTTATGCTAAGAAATTGAAAAATAAATTGGAAAAGGTGTCAAAAATGGAATCTTTTTGTGTATATATATATGTATGAGTTTAGTTTTGTATATAAATTATTGAAATTTGTGGAAAAGGTGAATTCTCTCAAGCTTTTTTTTTTGGCTTTCAGCTATTTTTCATCTTTGTTTTTTTGGGAAATTGTGGATGCATTCATGGAAAATGTAGTAATGGAATTTTGTGAAGAATGGTTTCTTTTAAACTTGTGAATGTCGTTACGATGGCTCGTTTTAATGTTTTTCTATCCGCTGTGCACGCGTTATTACACGTTATTGTGTGTGCTGCAATTGTTTTGAAATGTAAAGTTTTGATTTAACTAAGAAGAAAGCCAACTATTAGAATTTAGTGATATCAGGATTGTTTTGTAGATATTTTGTATCTTTGCGGTTGCATTTTCATATTGCAAGATAATTGTAGCTTATTATATGGAATCCGAAAGGGAAACTAGATTGTAAAATGAGAAAAACCCGTCCATCGATATGATATATTTCCCATCATGCGTTTAAGAAGATGATACCACTGTTGATTGTGCTATTCATATCATATCATATTGTTCATATATGTCTTGAGAGTGTTACTTTCTTGTCGTACTTTTTATGTATTCTTCAGAATTAATCATCGTCTTAACGAAGGCTCTCAAGTTTGTCGGTTAGCTTAGGTTATTTATGCAAGTTTGTATTTTTTTTAGACATAAAATAGGTCATGTTCTGAACTTTAATGTTAGTAAACCTTTTTATTTCAGAAACAACTACTTATTTTATGTTGTGCTGGATTTCTGTGGCTTTATATGTTTTTTGTCGATCCCACTTGGATTTATCGTTTAAACGATACCTAATAAAACATTATGAAATAGGACAAAATTATACATGTATGATCCTTATTCTAAAGTATGGTTGATATGATTCAGGGTGGTGATTCTAGCATCAAAAGAGTGAAAGTTGAGCAAGAAATAGATTCACGACTTCCCTTTGAAGTAGAAACGGGAGAAATAAGAGCTCCTGATCAGCATATGGAGTCTAACACCATGGAAACTATTGCAAGCACATCAGACGTACACGAGCTTCCCAAAGAAATGCGTGAAATGAAAATTAGAGACAATAAAGCTGATAACAATGAAGATAATTTGAAGGTTTGATTGCAGAATTTTTTGTCCTCTATGGTTTTGATACAATTTTTTACATCACTAGCAGGACGAGTACAATTTAAAATTTCTTCCCCTAAAAGTTTGGATTTATATGTTGATTTTTAATTTTTGGTTGTAGGACACAGAGCCGAGTGTTGTTAGCGGCAATGGAACTGAAACTGGTCAGATAATCGTGACTTCAATTGGTGGCCGAAATGGTCAACCAAAACAGGTGATATTTTGGGACTTAGGTTTATTTTTTTTAGAGTATATTACGTAGACACCCCTGCGTGAGACACTAATTACGAAAAACACTTGAGGTTTCAGAAATTACATTTCACTGTTGGTAAAACCAGATTAGACCTTCGCCCCTTTCAGTAAAAGCAATTACAATTTCATGCCTGTTTTTTGAGTTGTCAGTTGTCTTGGTAATTTGCAAAACTTCAGGGGTCTCGTGGTAATTACCCAATAGGTGAGGGGATGTGCATGTAATTATCCCTATTTCTTATTGACAGATTTAGGTGAATCTTTACCCATAAAATAATTTGTTTCAAAGGTACTTTTTTATTTCCTCAGACAATGTCGTATATGGCGGAGCGTGTGGTTGGGACTGGTTCATTTGGAGTCGTGTACCAGGTATCATTATAATGACAATACAGCCCTTGTGCCCATATGTATGAAATCATCATGATTAATTAACTTACTTTTCTTACTTTACTATGATGTTTGCTATAGGCCAAATGCCTTGAAACAGGAGAATCCGTTGCTATAAAGAAGGTTCTACAGGATAAAAGATATAAGAACAGAGAACATCAGATAATGCGATTGCTTAACCATCCTAATGTCGTTCAGCTGAAGCATTCTTTCTATTCTACTACCGAAAAGAACGAAGTGTACCTTAATCTTGTTCTTGAGTATGTGTCAGAAACCGTTTATCGGGCTTCTAGACACTATAGCAAAGTGAACCAATACATGCCCGTTTTATATGTGCAGCTTTATACATACCAGGTTCATTTTTAGCCACGGCTTATTTTTTAACCTCATGCAATTTTTATGACATATTTCACTACTTTTTCGTGTTACTTTGTTGTAACAATATTTTTTGGCGTCTTCTTCTAAATTGCAGATATGCCGCGCGCTAAATTACATACATAGTGTTATTGGAGTATGTCACCGTGACATCAAACCACAGAATTTGCTGGTGTGTTTCTTTCCACTTGGGAAATTAATTATTTACCTTTATTTTGTTTTGTATTTGTCACTGTATGCGATTATTTACAATCAAAACCTTGTAATTTTAAATCCGGAGTAAATATCTTTATCGGTCTAATAAGTTCTTGAACGTATAATAATTTTACGCATACTATTTCTGAATGGAAGATTTTTTTTTTTTAAATCTTAAGACACCTTGATTGATTTAGCACCCCTTTTTTTTGTGTATTAATTTTGTAGTCTATTTTTTCAATGCGATTCAAACATCTATGATGTCGTGTTTAGCCTTATGGCCCTAGCTCCCTTGTCCGTTTCCCAAATCTTTTACTATGTATCTTTTGTGTAAATTCTTAAAGAGCTCCCACGACTTGGAGCCCTGGTAAAGGCAACCATATGTATACAACGGGCCCCACGTGTGTCCCACCGCATTCATGGTCGGGATTGGATCAGGACTCTGTTGTGGTAGCTCCTAAGAATGACCCATATCTTTTCTTCTTGCAATTTGTTCTATTTGAAGTTTGGAACTTTAAAATACGGTCCGCGCTGCAGGTCAATCCTCACACGCATCAACTTAAGATTTGTGATTTTGGGAGCGCAAAGATGTTGGTACGTTCTTTTTCCCATTAACATTTCGACTGAGTCCAAAATTATATCAAATTATTGAGGTTTTTTTCTTTTTTTTTGCTGCAGGTACGTGGTGAACCAAATATCTCCTACATTTGCTCTCGGTATTATAGGGCTCCAGAACTTATCTTTGGAGCTACAGAATACACAACCGCAATTGATATATGGTCAGTCGGTTGTGTTATGTCCGAGCTTCTTCTAGGGCAGGTTCGCCAACCAAATTTTATTTATTATTTTTTAATACAAACTTTGTTAGAAATTCATTTCTGACATATTCAAACATGTGCAGCCTCTTTTTCCCGGAGAAAGCAGTGTTGATCAGCTAGTTGAAATAATCAAGGTGCTTTACGATTAACTCTTGTTCTTTACTAGTTTCTACATGCTCGTTTTTCTGGTGCAATATTGAAGTTTTTATTATTTTTTTCCATTTAGGTTTTGGGGACGCCGACCAGAGAGGAAATAAAGTGCATGAATCCAAATTATAGCGAATTTAAGTTTCCTCAGATTAAAGCCCATCCGTGGCACAAGGTTTGTTGACATCACAAACTCGGATATTTCTCATTGCTCTAGTTTTCTCGGAAAATTTTACCCTATCCACTTGGCTAATATTTTAAAACCGTTGAATGAGAATATGATGATGTTATAAAGTAAAATGATGACACCACCTTGTATGATCTAACGGTACACAGCCCCCCACTTGCTAGTACAAAAGATGAAACGACAAAGAAATAAGTTATCTAACTGAAGTTATTTTTCTATTCCAGTTATTTCATAAGAGAATGCCTCCAGAAGCTATGGATCTAGTGTCGAGACTGCTCCAGTATTCACCTACTTTGCGTTTCACTGCAGTAAGTGATCCTTTCTCGTTTCGTCTAGTTGGCTTATTTTCACTTTCCTTTTTCCTATATTATAATGTTCGTAATAGAGATTTCTTATCGTAGCATTATTGGATTCAACGGGCCATAATTCCGTTTTTCTTTTGTCAGTTGGAGGCGTGTGCACATCCTTTCTTCGATGATTTGAGACAACCGAATGCATGCTTGCCTAATGGGAAACCATTACCACCTCTGTTTAACTTTGCACCAGAAGGTAAATTATAGGTCATCTCATGTTTGGTAAATTATAATCAACATGTTTGGCTAAGCTTATAAGCTTTTTAAACAGCTTATAATTAAGTTGTTTGATAGTTTTATATGCTCCTACAAAGGGTTTGGTGAATCTTTTGGTGAAACATTTTATAAGCTCAAAAGCTGTCAGGAGCTTATAAGCCCCTAAAAATAAGTCAGGACACCCCTACTTAATTCTCGAGAGCTTCCCTACTTAGTGAGCTTATAATCTTCAAAAACATCTTATAAGCACTAAGAACTTATAAGCATTTTGAAATAGGCTTAACCAAACACCCACACACACGGTGTCCTTTTGCCTTGATATTTTCCTTTTCGAAATCAATTTATATAATATATATTCTTTTTCCTACAGAACTGGCTGGTGCGAGTTCTGAACTGCTAAAACGGCTCATTCCAGACCACGCGAAGAAGTGAACTATGTTAGTGCTTTACGAGTTTCTTTGTATGGGTTCTGGGATGCTTAGGTGCCCATCTGAAGCATTCCTCTTTACCATCAAACTGTAAATTAAATGACGATAAAAAGTTGATAGCTGTTTTAGAGCAAATTGTTGAAATTATTTTCTTGAAGTAACATGCTGCCAGGTGAATGATTGAAAATTCTTTGGGGAAATTGTGATTCCAATGGGGGTTTCAATGAATTGTTAACATAACAACCCAAGTTTGAACACTTTTTTTTTTATATATAATTCTTAAAGCTCGGCTCAATTAGTTAAAAATGTCCTAATACGTGCAAAAAAATCAAGCTAGTTCTCGACACAGCAATCAAGTCAAATTCAAATGTAAATCCAGAAGCCCGATAATTAAAGCAAGCTTAAAAGGTGCCTTGTTCGGTTGGTCTCGGACCATTACAACCCCATCTCACGTTCCTTTCCTTACCCAAGAACGCAACAAATGCCCCTTTTGCCCGTCCAATACCAAAAACTTGAACTATGTCTTGTGTCCACACGAGCAATGTTATATATCCAAGTTTATATACCGTCATTTTGTTCATTTTCCTTAGTTTCGGTAAGAAATTATTGCAATTTGATTAACCTTGATGGATAACTCTAATGCTTTGGCTAGTATGAAAACAATGGTATACAACATTCCTATCTTACATTACTTCTTCCTGCCTATTACCTAAATCCACACTGAGTAGTCGAACGATTTCACCAATAATCGCCACATGAACATATTCCTTCTCTAAAATGATGAAAGCAATTCGAGTCTCTTAGAATAATATGTCGTTGATAAACTCGTGATACAAATTTCATCGCATTATGACAGTCACCACATACCCGAATATTTTTGTACACCCGAATAGGCGCTCCAATCGACACGTTAAGCAGCCCAAACGCCACAGCCAGCTTCTCGCTATGATAGGCGAGTCCACGTTCCTTGCCCTCTTCATTAATATCATGAAGAGCAAATTTCATATCAGGAACATATCCTGCTGATTTGATCAACATTATCATTTCATCAACTTTCAGGTAAATATCACCCATCTCGGGATGACTCCTATCCTCCGACATAAACGTGTGAACTTTACTATTCATTTCAATCCAACTACGCCCCGGTTCCTTACCGACACCCCTAGATTTCATCAATCTTCTAACCGAAGCAGCTTCGTTCCATTTCCCAATTTCAGAGTACATATTCGATAACATAACGTACGGGACGGAATCATGAGGCTCCAATTCAATCAGAGCCATTGATGCTCTTTTTGCTAGATCGATATTCCCATGCACTCTACATGCAGAAAGCAATGCTTTCCACACGGTTGCGTCTGGCTCAACCGTCATTTCATTCAATAGCTTCTCCGCCTCTTGCATTTTCCCTGATCTTCCCAGAAGATCAATCATACAAGCATAATGATCGGGACCGGGTGATATACCATAGTCTTTTACCATTGATTCAAAGTAAAAGCGTCCACGATCTATAAGACCTGCGTGGCTGCAAGCAAATAGCAACCCGATAAACATTATAAAGTCAGGTTTTACACCGGAAGCTATCATTTCATCATAGAATCGAAAAGACTCTATCCCTTTACCGTTTTGGGCATAACCAACAATTAGAGCGGTCCAGGAGATCACGTTTCGTGTTTCCATGGAGTTGAAAACTTTTTCAGCGTCCTCCAAGGACCCGCCATTTGCATACAACGACACGAGAGAATTTCCTACTGATAAAGATGAGTCAAGCCCGGCTTTAATGGAATTTGCATGAACTTGTTGCCCTAAATCTAGCAAAGCCAACTCTGCACAAGAACTCAAAACACTCGAGATAACAACGTGGTCGGTGGCAATTCCGTCCATCCTCATTTTACAGAACAACTTAAGAGCTTCTTCGTGGCAGCCATTTTGAGCACAACCCGTGATCAGAGAAGTCCACGAGATCACATCTTTTTGCACCACGAAATTAAACGATTTCAATGCACAATCCAAGCTATTCTGTTTAGCATACATATCAATAAGGGCATTGCTCACAAGTAAGTAAACTTCGAATCCAGATTTAATAACCAAAGAATGAAGAGACTTACTGTTCTTCACATCCTTCGTTAGAGCAAGAGAGTTTAGGACCGAGGGGTATGTAAATTCATCAAGCTCCATGTTTTTCGCACGCATCATTTTAAACAAAGATAATGCTTGCTCAGGAAAACCCCGTCTCACATAACCAACAATCATGGCGTTCCAAGAAATCACATCGTCTCGTTCCATCGATTCCACCACTTTCCAAGCACTACCCAGATCCCCACATTTTGTGTACATATCGACCAATGCACTTTGAACAAACACATTAGCACTAAAACCGCCACGAGCAATACAACCATGCACCTGTGCCCCGAATCCAATATCAGAAAGAACCCCACAAGCTACCAATACGCCCGGGAATGTATATTGATTAGCCTCAACCCCTTCAACCCTCATCCCTTCAAAACACTCAATTACTCCTAAAGCATCACCATTTAGGGAATAACCATTAATCATCGCAGTCCAAGTGACGTGATTTCTCCCATGAGACATACTTTCAAAGAGATATTCCGCTTCCACAATGCGCAAACATTTTGCATACAAATCAATAAGACCAGTAACAACAAAAAGATCCATATCAAAACGAGTCTTCAACGCATAACCATGTATCTGTTCGCCTCTCGAGATCAAACCCTTTATAGAACACATCCTAAGTACACTCCCCAAAGTGGAATGATTAGGCCTGTACCCTTCACACCGCATTTCATAAAACAACTGAAAACTCTCAATTTCACAACCCATTTTGCAGTACCCAGAAATAAGTGATGACCAAGTGATTGCACCCTTTTTCTGGGCCTCTTCGAATATTCTCCTACCTTCATCAGCCCTTCCTGAATTTGCATACCCAGCTATCATTGTGTTCCATGTAAACTCATCTCTCTTAGGCATTTTATCAAACACATTTCGAGCTTCATCAATTTGACCCAATTTTAACAACTCACTCAAACATTTATTATCATCAAAAAGTAATGATTTTGAGCTGGTCTTAACAATGTCAGTGCTCAAATTTCTACATGTACGTAATGAAACAAATTTGTACATAACCCAAATTCTTACTTCTACAGCCTTCCTATACTATTCTATTCTAAAAAAATTACAGTGGGCATAACTTAACAAGTGTCGAGCGCTGATAAATCGTCGTTGTTTGGCTGCACTTCGGACATGTTACTAGAATTAATTGGGGTCTTGTAGTTGTAGGGTAGCAAACTCTGTAACATGGCAATCTTTGGTCCTTTAGCTTAAGCTCTTAAAGGCTGTTGTTTACCCAACTTAGGGGTCCCCAATCCCCATTGGTGGATTTTTTCTTTTTTTTCAGGTTCCCGTACTAATCTTTTGCGCCAGACTAGTACCTCTCGAATCGGGAACATTAATAGAAATTGAGGAGCTAACTCTTTCAAATTTTTTTTTTCATACCCAAGGTTCGAACCCGAGACCTGTGATTAAGGAAATTGAGTCATGTACTACCTCAACCAACTCCCTTTGGTGCATTGGTGGACCTTTGAAAGCTGTTCCTACCCTACTATTGTGGTAGTTGTCAAAAATTTGTGAAATGGAGTATAGTTGTTCGTTTTATTTTTAGTGTCATTATTTTGAAATTTGCAAATTTCGTCCAATATAATCATTTTTACCCCATATTTTCTCAATTATTAAAACAAACCAAACAAAAAACATTAGTTTGATCACATGTTTTGTACGTGGTCAGTAAGAAAATTAACGACGCGTGCGTTACACGCGCGAAATTCCGAATGTTTAAACGGTTGGTGCCAAACTTGCAACAAAATGCATCATTTGAGACTTATTTTGTAAATTCGTAAACAATGAGACTAAAATTGCAACAAGCCTTATTATATGAGATTAATATTGAATTCTGCCTCGTGACATTTTAAATTAGACAAGTCTGTTTTTTACTTGCTCAAAATTAAAGGTCCTTTTTTTAATTTTTCTTTGGATATAACTGATTTTATAAATTTGTAAACAATGAGATTAAAATTGCAACAAACCCTATTATATGAGATCAATATTGAATTCTGCCTTGTGACATTTTAAACTGGGTAAGTTTTGTTTTTTACTTGCTCAAAACTAAAAGGTCCTTTTTTAATTTTTCTTTGGATATGATTGATTTTATAAATTTATAAATAATGAGACTAAAATTGGGGCAATTCTATGCTGGGTCTAGGCCCAATTTTAGGCCCAATTTTAACCCTTGGATCCTCCGATAGGGGGGAAGGTCATTTACTAATTTCACCCCCTCCCTTGGCTGATCCAAGGGTTAAAATTGGGCCGAGACCAATCATAAAATTTCACCTAAAATTGCAACAAACCCTATCATATGAGATTAATATTGAATTCTGCCTTGTGACATTTTAAACTGGAAAAGTTCTGTTTTTTACTTGCTCAAAATTAAAAGGTCTTTTTTTTTTTAATTTTTCTTTGGATATAATAAACTTTGCCACCCTAAAATACACCATTTGTCGTAAATACATCCTAAAATTAGGGATCATTTTGACACCTTTTATAATTTAGGGGTATGTTTGCGATACTGATATTATTCGCGATAATAAAGTACATTTCATTCTTTATCTTTTTGAAAGAATCAATTTTTACATCATTGTATTGTGATTATATCATGAATATTCATTTTGAAGGATAAACAATTGTCTAACAAATATTAAACATTATAATTAACTTCTATCATAACAAACAATACCTATATATAATTGAGACTCAAACGATGACCTCTCAAACCTTGAACAATTGTCTATTTTGTGCTATTTTGTACTTATGAGTTTTGTTCTATCCGTCCCACCAATTAAGTCCAATTATTTTATTTTTTTGGGTACTCAAAGTATTTTCTCTCTAATAGTATTCCTTTTATGCAAATATAGAAAAAACGCTGGCAGAAGTTAAAACTTTTATCAAATGCAATGAAGTTGCTAAAAAAATTGACTTTTTATTTTTTATTTTTTTGTTATGAAACATGTTACGCCTGAATGATCAAAAATTATTTATAAAAGTACTTACATATCGTCAACCTATGTCGCTCTCACATTGACAACAAGAATCGCACCCATAACCTTGACAAGAAATAACTCGTTTCTTACTGTCTGACCCAAAAATTTTATCTTATAAATTCACTAGCCAAAGCTAATTTTCATTACCAACGGCAACCCCACTAATTTTAGTAGAAATATTATCCAATTCAAATTTCTCTCACACACACAACGCACACATTCAACTTTCAAATCCGCCCGTCCGATCAAACCCCCCACCTCCAACATATAAAACCACTAAAATACAGATAAAACATTTAAAATAGTAAAATACACAATACATATAATCATGGAAAACACTTCTATCTCGGGTCTTCGATTTCACCTATACACCTTGTGGTTGTGATTAATGAGGATTAATCATATCCCCAATGTCCACAAATGGAGCACCAACCCTATTTATATAAGAATTTTTTCGATAGGATTATATCAATCAACATTTAACAAATCATAATCATAGAGAAAGAACCCGAAGACGAAAAAAGGCTCCTCCGCCAAAACGATGTCGTCAAACAGCGATAACCCCTCCCCCACGGCCGCCGCCGCCGCCGTCGATACGACGCCATTACTCGGCGACCAGATCCCCCGCACTCGTCCGCGCTTCCTCCGCCGTCCGCCGAGCCTCCACGGCGCCGCTCGCTTCATCCGGCGAGCCAGCAGCCGGAGCCGCGCGATGCGCGAGCCGTCCATGCGCGTCCGAGAAGCCGCCGCCGAGCAAATCGAAGAGCGACAAAGCGATTGGGCGTACTCGAAGCCGATAGTAATTCTGGACCTCGTTTGGAACCTCGCCTTCGTAATCGTCTCGATTTCTGTGCTGATAATGAGCCGCTATGAAGCGCCTTCAATGCCGCTGAGGCTGTGGATTGTTGGATATGGATTGCAGTGCCTTCTACATATGGTGTGTGTTTGTGTGGAGTATAAGAAGAGGTATTCGGAGAGGAATTCGGAGGGGAGTGAGAGGGAACAATTTAGGTATAGCCGGAATTACTCGAATTCGAGCTCTGGAAGTGATGAAGTGGAGTCCGGCGATTATGTTTCTGATCACCGGCAAAGTGATGATGAAACTAGGTATGTTCGGTTTTATGTGTCCTGTGTTTTGTTTTGATTGAATTTTGTTATCTCTTGGAACATAGTATTCATATTGGGTTCTTTTTTCTTGTTGAATATGATCGATTATTATTGATTTTCTTTAATCTTTATCTTCAAAAGCATGTTCAAAGACTGGAAGTTGAATTACACACTTAATAGTGAACCAAGGGATCATAGGTGTTCTATTTGGATTAAGCCTGAAAGATGAACCAAATTACTCGATACTCGACTCGAGATCGATCACTAAAAGCTCGTATGAGCTCGATTTGCTAATATATCAAACCAAGCTTGAACAACCTTTTACGTGATCGAGAAGCTTTGAGCTTGGCTCGAGCTCGACTCGAATAGTAAAAAATGTTAAAATATGTGCAAAAAAGTCATGCTACTTAGTTTTTTTTTTTTAAAAAAGTCATGCTACTTGACTCTTGTTCGGCTCTAATAAAGTTCGTTTGAGCTAGGCTCAAGTAACAATCAAACCAAACTCATAAATTTTGAAGCTCAATAATGATTCCAACAAGTTTGAACAATAATGACTTGTTTGGCTCTACTCATACTCATTTAAGGTCCTAGTTTGGATGCACTACAGTAAATTAAAATGGAAGTGAAAAGTTAAATCAATGAAAACTGGAATTTTTGGCATTCCATAAGCGTAATAAGTAGCAAAATCATTTTTCTTTTGGAGTCCCTATTTTGTTGCCCTGCAGAAGAAAATCTAGAACGATGATTATATCTTTCTGTTGTTTTTGGGCAGCGTCGCTAAACATCTGGAGTCTGCCAATACTATGTTCTCATTCATTTGGTGGATTATAGGGTTCTACTGGGTATCTGCTGGAGGCCAAAGTTTGATTAGTGAATCTCCTCAACTTTATTGGTTCGTCCAAATTATGTCTACTGATATTGATACACTTTAACATTTTTCTTCTTTTTTATGTGGTATCAATTATTTGTTTCGTTGCAGGCTTTGTATTACATTTTTGGCATTTGATGTGTTCTTCGTTGTCATTTGCGTTGCTGTCGCATGTGTCATTGGAATTGCTGTTTGCTGCTGTCTACCGTGTATTATTGCTATCTTATATGCTGTTGCCGATCAGGTTGGTTATATGGTAGATTATTTAGCTGTTACAATGAACAAAAATTTATGCTGTTCTGGTACTGTGAGCCAAAAGCCCCTCTTTCCTGTATTATCCATTAGACCAAACTTGTACTTGGATTGGTTAGATCAAAGCAATGAGAGAAGACTGAGACTGATTTCCATTGACACTTTGGCGTGAATTTTTTTTCAAATTTTAGCGGCGTCGAAAGATTTATGCCTAACTACTCTTGTTAAACAAACCTTGGGTAGTTCTTTGATGTTTTATCTTCACACACCTTGTAATAATCACACCCCGAGTCGACATCTAGATATAATGTACTTTACATCCCCAGCCAGACCCATTTCTTAGTCATTCTGGATGAATTTTGATGCCGTATACCAGACCCATCTATCAGTCATATTGGATGGATTTTGATGCCTTGTACTTTAACCAAATCAAGGTAACATAGTATGATCCCTAATCATGTCGCCACTTCTTTTTTAACTGTTTCTTTTCTGAGGTCATCAAACTTGGATTGTCATGCCATTATTATAATTTGATACGGCTATACTCTGAAATTTGCTACTTGTGCTTTTGTGATAATGTATCCCTTTAAAGCCATTGAGATTCAAGAGAACAAAAATGGGAATTTTGTATGATCGGTTATCTGCAGTTAAGTTGGTTTTCTTCTTGTCTCAGTTTTTAATTCTTGATTTGGCTTTATGTTACAGGAAGGAGCTACTAAGGAAGACATTGAGAGACTACCGCGATACACATTTCGTAAAATTGGCGACTTTGAGAAGCAAAATGGTGAAATTCAAGAATCATTTGGAGGAATAATGACTGAGTGCGACACTGATTCACCCATAGAGCGTGTTCTCCCTCTCGAGGATGCTGTATGTCTCGTTAGACCGTTTATACCTATTTCGGGATACATTTATGTGAATGCATTCGAGTTTTCTTTCTTTTCTAATACATCATTGGTTTAAATAGATCGTGGTACCGTGCTAAACCATACAGTTGTACTGTTACGCGCTTGATAGCTTGGTAGCTGTAATATCTTAAAATTAGGTCAAACATACTCAGACTTCTAAAAAAGTTTATTTTTACGATTGCAGGAATGTTGCATCTGCCTTTGCCCCTATGACGATGGAACTGAACTGCGTGAACTGCCATGTCACCACCATTTTCACTCAGCCTGCATTGACAAGTGGTTGCACATAAACGCGACCTGTCCTCTATGCAAGTTCAATATACTGAAAAATGGCATCCAAAGTGGTAGTGAAGAAGTATAAAGAGCAACCAATTAAACGATCTTCAAGAATGCTCGTGTTCAATGTAACAGCTGCTTGTTTGTGTACCTATTGTAACCCTTTTCTCCTTTTTCTTTTTTGAGTTGCTGAATGTATATGTTCTTTCAATAGTTTACTGTGAACTTCTCGTTCGTTTGTCACGTTCGAAATGAGAGCCGAAACTTGACGTTTCGATTTTCTGAGAGTGTAAACTGGAAGGTGTATGTCTGTATGTATTACTTAAAGGTGCATCTCATCATACTGTATTATGAAACTGCGTTGGTGGCTACTTCTACAGATGCTTTAATTCAATTTCTTGTTTTTCTTGTATTCTTACACTTAACAAATCCACGTGAATTTACATAATGCATGACAAATTTATGTTTAAGGGGACTGATGTGTAGCTAGAACAGGGTAATTTAGTAAATAGCAAAATGATTTGGGGATATTTTGAAATTTGAAATTAATATATTATAGCCCATTATGGATATTTATTAAGTGGGCTTGCTAAAAAGGCGTCAGCCCGTAGCTAATATGGACATTATAAATACTAATTAATGTGTTAATTATTGATTATCTAATGACTACACAAAAATTCTAATCATTACTTTTGGAGATAGTTCTTGATTTGTTGTGAGTTAGGTCGGACTCCAATATTTCTTACACGTCTTCTGATGTTCCCACCTTTGACATAGATACTTATCACAGATATATACACGCTTCCAAAAAGTATATAGATTACATTTTTCTTTAACTACAAACCTATATTAAAGTGAATGTAGTCCTTAATATACTTTAATTAAGGAAAATTGGTAATATTTCTATAGTTGGTTCCCATCCATTATATAACTGCCTAAACATTTGCCACTTGGTCAGGCCTCATTGGTTTCTATTGTATTATTGGGTGCTATATATTCTCAGTATATCCTGAACAAAAAAAGCAAATTAGAATTGAAAATGATCTAGTGCAATGTATTATGAAACAAATCTTGATGCTGAATTAGCAAAATGTCTACTAATTAATAAGAAAAAATACAGGAGAAAACTTGCAACGACAGACCCAAACGTCGTACTGGGGGCAATCCATGGGCCTTCCTACAAATTTGCACCAGCCGGGAATCGAACCCGGGTCTGTACCGTGGCAGGGTACTATTCTACCACTAGACCACTGGTGCTTGTTGTAAGGGTGAACAAAATATCAATATTAAAGCTGATTTGATTGTTAATCGGTACGAGTTCAAACAAGCTTTTATCGAGCCGAACATGAGTCGATCTCGAGCGTAGCTTATTTTTTTGCATATTTTATATTTCTTTACTAATCCATTCTAGTTTCAAACTTATCAAACACACAAAAAGTTGTTCAAGCTTGATTTGATACTTTAACAAATCGAGCTCAAACGAGCCTTTATCGGGCGATTTTAGGTCAATTATCGAGTAGTTTGATTCATTTTTCAGTCCTACTTATCAGTGATGGAAGTAAGAGAATAAGGAAAAAATTGGGGACAAATCTGCAAATAAGAAAATCGAAAAAGGGCTATGCATATCACTTAAGATATTTTCCTATAAGAATATAAATTTGTCCACCATGCAAGTGCTTCTAGAGAAATAAAATTGTTCCCAAGACACAAATCCAAACATAAGATTCTGTTCTATAGATTGCATACTATGAATAGATACACCAAACATCCTTTTGTGGATTATAAAATACAAAGAAAATTTAAGGAAAGGTAAGAGAAGTCTCTCGGTAGAAGTGAAGTTAGGCAAAAAGGTGAAGTTTTTTAGGCTATGTTAGGATGTATTTTCAAATTAATTTCAATTGTCATTTTCAAAATGTATAGGAAAATGAGTTTTTTAATTTTCGTGTGAAATGTAGCATGTTTGATTTTGTTCTGAAAATTGTTGGAATTGATGATTTGATGATATATGATTGAATTGGTCAAAAGTAATGATTATGTGAATAGTATATGTAAAATAATAGATAATAATATTGATTAATTATATTTATAAGTAAAAATGATAAAAAGATCACAAAAAAAAATTAAAAATATTAAAATGAGTCTTATAATGTACACAAGCCTAAACGTTAAGACCATGTATTTTATTCCACTATACCATCACATTTATTGCTGGAAGTGTGGATTTTCATAAGGAGATGTAAGAAAAACACGAATGTGGGTGTGATTTGGTCAGTTATAGGAGAATGTGAAAGCCGAAAATAAAAATAAATATATTTTCTGTTGAAAATGATGTAAGTGTGTATTTTTATTGTCAAATAAGAGTGAAAATGAAAATATGAGTTTAAAAACACAAACAAACATAATACTGTTTTTGTTAGTAGAAAGAGTGAAGGGAAAATTAAAATTAGAATTTGTGCGTTTTTTTATGTATATATATAATCACTCTCCAACGGTAAAGAAATGAAAATGGAAGAGGTTGTGGAAAGGGCTGTTGTGGTGCTCACCGACTAGGGTGGCCCACCACACTGCGATGCTAATTCGATCTGGGAGACTATTCAGTCTTGACCACTGTTGTTTGTTGTATGGGCGAAGAAAAATCTATGTATTAACTAACTAAAATGTGGTTCACCCTTGTCCCTCCTCCCTTGGTTGTAAATGAGTTGAGTTGAGTTGAACAAGTTATTAAAGCTTGTTTGATTTATTATCGAGTTTTGGGATTTATTGTTAATCAATCCAAGCTCAAACGAGCTTTTATCGAGCCGAACACGAATTGAGCTCGAGTGTAGCTTGATTTTTGCACATTTTTTTATTAATCATCCAAATTTCAAACTTATGGAACACATAAAAAGTTGTTCAAGCTTGATTTGATATTTTGATGAATCGAGCTCAAATGAACTTGTTATGACAATTCATGAAATAAGAACATAAAGATTAAAGACACAAGAATTTACGTGGTTCGGCAATTGTCTACATCCACGGGAGAGGAGAGAGTATTTTACTATTGATGAAAGAAGTATAAATTACAATGAATGTCAAAAGTTCTGAACTAAAACCTAACCCCTGATTTTTTCCTAAAATACATGTGTATTGTACCACGGGGGCAAGCCCCTGCACCCCCCGGCGATCCTTCGCCCTCTTAGTCCTTTTTATAATGGGCTTACTGTATAATTTTGGGCCTAGAACTTTACTGAAAGAAGTATAAATCACAATAGAACATTTATCGAACGACCTCGAATCGAGTATCGAATAATTTAGTTTATTTTTCACCCCTACTTATATGTGATGGAAGTGAGAGAATAAGGAAACTTTGTTCAACTGAAGTTGCATTGGGCAAAAAAAAATCCAATTTTGTATTTCATATTATGGAAACATGTCAAGTACGTCGTTTTTAAAAAAAATATATGAAACATCGCGCAGGAATAAGTGATTTATATGCAAGTTGAGAAGAGATATTTGAAAAAGTATTTTGTGCGAGCTTTGATTAATTAAGCTATCATTTATGGACTAGTGAATTTCTTTATAATATGCTGTTCAAACCCGGTCTATCAAAAAAAACCCGGTCTAATATATGCTATCTATCACAGGCTATCAATTATGAATGTTATCATAGGCTTCGTTACCATCCCTCAGCCTATAACTCAAGAAACTCAAATAATTCTCGGGCAGGTGCCCGCCGGTGAAATCCGACACCGGAATACTCGCAGTTCCGATGACCTTGCTGCCCGAATGCGCTTCGACGGTGATGAAACGGACATGCACGGGCAGCTCCATAATTAGCTTCTCGTTCCATGCAGGGTAGGACCCGCCTTCCGGATCCGTACTATTTGATTGAGAATTTAATGGGTCGGATTTAATTACGATAAACGCGTTCTTTTTAACGCGGTGTCTTCTGTTTATCGTCAAATTCTCGGCGGAGATAACGGTGATCTCGATCACCGATGATGATTTTGACATGATTATATATATGTGTGTGTATGTATATGCGAGTTGTTCGTGAAGAATTGAGAATATTGAGATGGAATTGTAGTTAGATAAGATGAAGTTAGGAAGAAAGGAGAACGAAAGAGGGTGGGTGTTTCTGTTGTAACAAATCTGGGTGATTCTATGGTGGATCGAGACCATTGGTTTCGATCCACTTTTTATCATTGGATCCCCAATAGGGAGGGAGGGTAATTTACTAAATTACCCTAGATCCTATGGTAAAAAGTGGACTGGGACCAATGGTCTCGGTCCACCATAGAATTACACAACAAATCTTTTCCAAAGATGAGAATTTTATGAGCTGACTCTGGCCTGGCAGAAAGGGAAACAGGGTGGAAAAAGATTTGTTGTGCAATGATTTCGAAAATCGTTTGACAGATTAAAATTTAAATGAAAACTGCACCGCTTTAGGCGGTTTGATTTCAAATTTAGTGTTAAAAAGACCACACTGCACCGCACCGCCACCCCCTACATACTATTCATATTTGTTATTTAATTGATATGATTATATCTTTAACATGATTATGATATATTCAATCAACACTTGTGCTTGAAACTTTTAAAATGATTGACATTTTATAATATTTTAGTGTTATATTTTTTATATAAAAGACACTTGAAGAGTTTTGACAAAAATAAATATTATAAATTATATTTATGACACTTGTTTTATTTATCTCTCACAATTATTTGTAATAGCAATGTCGTGTTATATCATCTGTTATTTTATAACCTTATAATAATTTTTACAATATCCTTTTGCATATTTTAATGCTCAAATGTTAATAAACTAACAATTGCAACATGTCATTTTTGTACTACTTGTTTATATACAAATTTCTCGTTTTACTCTTCATACAAGTTAGATTAAGAAATTTTCTTATATATGAGTTTATTTGATATATATAGTAAAATATGTACATATTATGCTAGTACTTTTTCCGTTCTAAATTTATGATACTCTTATATAAAAATATGTAATAGCGCTAGTGTTCTTTTTAATGATTCATGGAGTTTAATCTTAATAAATTTTTTCCGAACAAGTATTTTTTTAGTTATGAATTATCATTATCTTTTTATTAATTAGTTTAACAAAAAAGTTGACAAACATAGTTTACTTATTTAGTTTTTAAATACAAAATAACTTGAAAAACTGCCGAACTGCACCGAACCGCATAGTTGATTTTGATTTACACAATCGCAATTTCAAATTTTACTTCATCCAAACCACACTTGACAATTTTGTTTGAAATTAATTAAAAAAAATCACAAAATAGAACCGTGATCACCCCTATTTTGTAGTGTATTTTACTCTAAAAAATAAAACTCTTTATAATAAGGTTTTCTTTTGGTAATTATAAATGAAAAATTCTAGTCTCTTTCCGGTTTGGCCACATCTAAGTGCATTTTACAAAGAGCGTTCATAAGGTTTTCTTTACGTAATTTCTTATTCCAAAAGAATATATTTAATTAAATTTCAAAGAAATCTAATACAAAGATGAAAGTTTGCAATCTTATTTCCAATGGATGATATTAAACAAGTGAATTTATTATTATTTTTATTTTTGGATAGAAACTTGTTTTCTGTTTTTCTAGCTAGACGACTCGACCTACTCCCAATTCAGAGCCAATTTAATCGGACATCAACTAATTATTTTTTTAGGGAATAGCGGTCGTTATATTTTATTCAATAAAAAGTTTACAACATCAAGAATAATACGACTTAGACTGTCTCTAACGATGTAGTAATAACAATTGAAACACCTAATATTAAGTTTCTTCAAGATGGCAAATCTTAAGAACTAACAATTGAATACAGGAAAACTCTTGTGCAATTGACCACATTTTTATTGAAGAGAGGCGAAACTCTCAATCGAGAGAGAAAGCAAACTCTCATACGAGAAAGAAAATAAAATACTAAACAAAATATCTAAAAGCTATATAGAAACTAATGTATCCCTCGTCTTCATCTCGTCAGATCCATCTCTATCTCGTTAGATCCATCGTTGTCTCATCAGATTTGAAATTAGGATACAAAACTTGAAGGAGGGTGCTCCAACTTAAACCGACGACGATGGTGGTAATATCAGTGATCACTACATGAAAATTGAGTATTGGCAATGAAAATATATGTCATGAAACCGTGGTCTATAGCGGTCTAAGCTCACTACTAACTTAGCCGTGGTAGATGTTTCATATAGCCACACTAAAGTTAGCCGAGGTGAAAAAGAATGTTAGCTATCTTAAGCTCTAGCTAGTCATGATGGAAGAAATATTAACCTAATACTTTTTTACGATATCTAAAAGCCATGGTCTTTACAATGAACAAAACATTGACTATGGCTATAAGCCATGGTAAATGTTTTGACCATGTTTGCAAATGCCACGGCCAAAGCCGTAGCAAAGTCGTGGTGAATTGGTTTTAATCATGGTAAAGAGACTTTTCATCGTAACATATTAATATGAGCAGTAATTTTTTTTTTTTTAAGTGAATGTCGGAGCGGACAATCACCAAACTATCATTAACAATATTTTATTTTATTTCGATTACATCTTTTCTTTTTGAAACCATATCTCAATTATTTCACTGATTCTAAAGCAATTGTGACGCAACAAAAATTGACATAACATTATAATTATATAATACAAGAAAATATTTCAAGTCGAATTTGAAATGATCAAACTCAAATATAAATTAAAATATAGAATAGGGGAAATTACAACTCTAATTTGAAATGATCAAATATAAATATAAACTAGTCACAGGATGAATAAATTACATCTCTATCTGATTTAGCACTCGTCACGCCTTAAATTCTTTCACAAAAATCCAATCATTCGTTAATCTCCACCATCTATTCACAATTTTCTTAAATAAACAAATTTTCAACAATAATAAAAAGAAAAATAAAATCCACTCATTCATCAATCTCCACCATCTATTCACAACTTTTTTAAAATAAACAAATTTCCAACAAACGAAAAAAAAAGCCCATCACTAAGTATATATATATTCATCTACATATACGGTACCGGAATACCCATCACCACTCCACCGGAAACCTTATTGTCCGCCGGAACCCCCATCCACGGCCGCGAACAGCTGGCGGCGCAGCCATTATTTCCGGTGCCCTTCACCTTCACCGACAGATTAACAATCCCATTCTTGTCGCCGTTACCATCCCTAAGCCTATAACTCAAGAAACTCAAATAATTCTCGGGCAGGTGCCCGCCGGCGAAATCCGACACCGGAATACTCGCAGTTCCGATGACCTTGCTGCCCGAATGCGCTTCGACGGTGATAAAACGGACATGCACGGGCAGCTCCATAATTAGCTTCTCGTTCCATGCAGGGTAAGACCCGCCATCCGGATCCGTACCCGTTGATAGAGAATTAAACGGGTCGGACTTAACGACGATAAACGCGTTCTTTTTAACAGGTTGTCTTCTGCTTATCATCAAATTCTCAGCGGAGATAACGGTGATCTCAATCACCGATGATGACTTTGACATGATTATATATATGTGTGTGTGTGTCTGTATATGCGTGTTGTTCGCGAAGAATGGAGAATATTGAGAGGGAGTTGTAGTTAGACAAGATGAAGGTGGTGTATATGTACATGTATTGTGTGTATGTATATATGTAGAAGTTTTGGAAGGTTGGAAGAAAGGAGAACGAAAGAGAGAGGGTATTTCTGTTGTAACAAATCTTTCCAAAGATATGAATTTTATGAGCTGACTCTGTCCTGGCAGAAAGGGAAACAGGGTGGAAAAAGGAATTTTCAACTTTTGTGGCTGACGTGAGCATTGGTTTTGAAAAACCCGCTCAAATATACTGCACCGCACCGAATTATACCATTTTCGTTAATTTTCTAAACAAATTGTGGTTTAAAATTTAAATAAAAACTGCACCATCCTATAGGGTTTGGTTTCAAAATTAGTGTTAAAAAAAGGGTACTGCACCGTCACCGCCTACATACTATTTATATTTGTTATTGAATTGATATGATTATATCTCTTACATGATTAATAATATGTTTTATCAATATTTGTGCTTGAGACTTTTAAAGTGATAATTTTTTATGATATTTTAGTGTTATATTTTTTTTTATATAAAAGACACTTGAAGAGTTTTCACAAAAACAAATATTATAAATTATATTTATGACATTTGTTCTATTTAACTTTCACAATTATTTGTAATAACAATGTCGTGTTATATCATCTATTTTTTTATAACCTTATAATAATTTTTCCAATATCCTTTTGCATATTTTAATGCACAAATGTTAATAAACAAACAATTACAACATGTCATTTTTGTACTACTTGTTTAAATACAACTTTCTCGTCTTACTTTTCATAAGTTTGATTAAGAATTTTTTTTTATATGTGAGTGTCTATTTATTTGATATATTTATATATGTAGTAAAATATGTACATATTATATTTATACTCCGTATAAAACAGATTTTTTATAGTGATATACTAGTACTTTTTCCTATTCTAAACTAATTATGATACTCTTATATAATAATATTAATAATCCTACTGTTCTTTTTAATGACTCATGGAGTTTAATCTTGATAAATGTTTCCTGAACAAGTCTATTTTTAGTTATAAATTAGCATTGTCTTTTTATTAATTAGTTTAATAAAAAAGATGAATGCGGTTTACTTATTTAGTTTTTTTAAATCTAAAATAACTTGAAAAATCGCTGAACTGCACCAAGCCGCATAGTTGGTTTTGATTTAGAAAATCGCAATTTCAAATTTTATTTTATTCAAACCGCACTTGGCAATTTGGTTTTAAAAAAAATCACAAAATCAAACCGCGATCACCCTTATTTTGTAGTGTCGATCTTTTACTTTAAAAAAGAAAACTCTTTATAATAAGGTTTTCTTTTGGTAATTATAAATGGAAAATTCTAATCTCCTTCCGGTACGCCACACCTAAGTGTATTTTACAAAGAGCGTGTATTACACTTGTCATATGGTTGGTCAATCATTTTGTGAAATACACTTAGGTGTGGCGGAACCAGGAACGGGACAATGTATTATAAAAAGGTTTTTTTTACATAATTTCTTATCCCAAAAGAATATATTTAACTAAAATTTCAAAGAAATCCAATGCATGGATGAAAGTTTGCAAATTTTTTTATTTCCAATGGATGATATTAAACCAGTGAATTTATTATTATTTTTATTTTTGGATAAAAACTTGTTTTTGTTTTTCTAGACTACTCGACCTACACCCAATTCAGATGCAATTTAATCGGACATCAACTAATTATGGCCAGTAAATTGCATGTAGATCTCTAGGAAGATGACCAAACCCCATTTGAATAAAAAGATTATTTTTTGCTTATATTTCAAAACTGAAACTAGAATTAAATTTTGGCTTTTTATCCTTTATTTTATGGTGAAAAATAAAAATATTTTTCTTCATAATTCAACTTTGGCGCACGGTCTTACGTTGTTCCTCGGTTCTTAACTTTAGGAAGACGCGTTCAATTTTACATTAGCAGCAGTCATTTGGTCGAAGTTTCTAATTTACGCTGCTTTTGACTTTTTAGAGGAACACGGTCAATGCAGAAGAAACAAAATATTCTATTATTGCTTGTCAAACTTTAAAATTGGAGGTCTAAATAGGTCAACTATGTTGCCCGTGATGGATGGAGTGATTCTACGCAATAGTTTAAGAATATATTTCATATATATCTATGTGAAAACTACAAATAGTACATTTTATGTGTGGAGACCACACGCAAGACTTGTGGAAATCTTCTAGCCATAATCTAGTTTGATTGAGTTAAAGTACGTATAATTTACATGACGAGTGACTAACTAAATACTTAATGTAATTCGATCATTTTAATTCATTCAAATCGGATCTGGAATATTTTCTCTCTGTTATGGCTGATGGCCAAATAGTTGGGCGTGTGGAATATATTAAACCATAGTCTAGTTTGATCAAGTTTAAATATAATTAAAAGATGAGTGACTAATCACATTATTTATGTAATTTGATTATTTTGATTCATTCCAATGGGATCTGAACTATTTTTTGCAGACAGTTAACAAATTTATGACATTTTTCTCCAATATTTTGTGCCTCATCTGTCAATATCACCTATAAACAATTATATATATATATATATGATGTCGTGCACTCAAGTTTCACGAATTAGTAGTTTAGTATTTACAAATAGACAATAATAATTACATATATGAATAGTATACTTATATAGTCATTGTATTTCGTGGATATATATGACAATGCATTAAGGTCAATAAAATGTTACGTTGTAATATTAACATAAAAGTATCATTTTTTCGTCTCAATCGATCTAAAACTTATAGTGCAAAAAATAGTACGAAGATTGCACGCATATAACAAAATAATTAGTAAGTACGTACTAAAACACCATAATCATTTCTGAACAACAATTTCAACGTTTAAACAGAATAGTGTAAAACTCGAGCATACAAAAGACAATAAACTCCTGTACAAGAGATTGAAGCCTTCATTTGAGAGAAGAGAAAAAGAAAGATAACAACTCTAAAACTAAACTAAAATCAAGACAATTGGCCTCTGTGATCAACATCACATTCAACCTAGGGGATGCAAAAATCGGTGGCAATAATACGTAGTTATATATGGCAATGAAATTGTTGGGATATTCTTGCTAGATCTTGGGATTAGGGAGTCTCAAGACATTGGAGTTTTATGTAAACTCCTCACAATCAAGGGTGGAGACGTGGAGGTCCTGAGGTACTAGGACCCCGAAGTATGGCTCGTGTTGGGATGAACCATCAAAGGTCCCTGATGTGTGGTCAAAGAGGGTGATTTTGTTATGGATCAAGACTAATGGTCTTAGTCCAGTATATACTCTTTGAGTAGGGTGATTGGATCCTCTTTTGCCAGCACAATCCTGCATTCCATAATATATGGTGAACTGTAATTATTGGGTCTTGATCTATCATAGAATTTTATTATCAAAACCGATGTTGAGAGCGATTATGGCCTTATGTGGCTGGGCTTCAATTAATTGTCAAAATGATAAAGGAAAAGGAATATAGGACGAGGAGTACTGGAGCCATATATAAAAGAAGATTGAGGGAATAGAAGGAATATAGGACCTCTATTCGAGAATTTTGATTTGGTTTCCATATGAGTATATGCATTTCGGATGGATATTACATAAGCTAAGATAATACTTTACAATTAACATATGATTTTGTATACATTTCCAAAATAATTAAGAAAGGAGCTGAGCTGGATGACTTGGAAAAGTTGGAAGCGGAAATCTATGCATGAGTCTTCTTGGAAAATATATACGTAGATGTCTCCTTTGACAGTTCATTGTAATATAAATTACAATATATAATAGGGGAAATTATAATTCTAATTTGAAATGATCAAACCTTATTATAAACTAATCACAAGATGTATAAATTATAGGGATAATTACAAAAAACTCCCTATGTTATGGGCTAAATACAACCACCTCCACCGATTTTAACTAATTACTTCCACCTCCCTAAAATGAGGAGGTCCAATGTAAAAAAACAAAAATTGATGAAATGTCCGTTTTGCCCTTAAATAAAATAGAAAAAAAAAGAAAAAAATTGAAAATTTGCAAAAGACACTTTTACCCCATGTGTAATAGAAAAAGGAAATAAAATTGAAAATAGAAAAAGAAATGAAATTAAAAAAAAAAAACGAAAATCGGCTTTGCAGATTCACGACCTGGGCGTCGCCGGCGGTGTGGGAGGGACGCCGGGGGGGTGGGGGGGGGGGGGGAAGAGGGGCGGTTGGAATGGCCCTATTCATTATTTGATATTTTTTTCTTATTTTTTATATATATATATATATATATATATTTATATAAGTTGTGTTTTTGTGTGTGTATATATATATTACTGTTCATCGTCTTCTCGGAAAATGCAAGTAATGAGATGCATCTTCATTGCAAAGTAATGAGATGCATTTATGCTAGAGTTAAGAGTTCAAGTTGGATGAACAGTACAATATTTATACAATTTTTGTATTTTATTAAACTAATTACAACAACCTCCCTAAATTTGAAAAATATTGCATCCAACTCCTCACATTTAAAAGGTAGGCTGGTCCAGAAAAATAGTCAACAATCACAAATGTTGGGCAAAATAGGTTTTTCAAAACAAAAGGGTGATGACGTCATCAAAATCCATACAAAAATAACACGGAAGGACCTCAAATGTAAGTTGAACAGTAAATTTAGGGAGGTGGAAGTAATTAGGCAAAATCGGTGGAGGTGGTTTGTATTTGGCCAATAACATAGGGAGTTTTTTGTAATTTTCCCTAAATTATATTTAAATTTGATCAAAATCAGACTTAGCACCCATCATGCCCTAAATTCTTTCATAAAAATCCAATCATTCATCAATCTCCACCATCTATTCACAATTTTCTTAAATAAACAAATTTTCAACAATAATAAAAAGAAAAATAAAATCCACTCATTCATCAATTTCCACCATCTATTCACAATTTTTTTAAAATAAACAAATTTCCAACAAAAAAAAAAAAAATCCATCACTAAGTATATATTTATCTACATATACGGTACCGGAATACCCATCACCATTCCACCGGAAACCTTATTATCCGCCGGAACCCCCATCCACGGCCGCGAACAGCTGGCGGCGCAGCCACTATTTCCGGTGCCCTTCACCTTCACCGACAGATTAACAATTCCATTCTTGTCGCCGTTACCATCCCTAAGCCTATAACTCAAGAAACTCAAATAATTCTCGGGCAGGTGCCCGCCGGCGAAATCCGACACCGGAATACTAGCAGTTCCGATGACCTTGCTGCCCGAATGCGCTTCGACGGTGATAAAACGGACATGCACGGGCAGCTCCATAATTAGCTTCTCGTTCCATGCAGGGTAGGACCCGCCTTCCGGATCCGTACCCGTTGATTGAGAATTTAATGGGTCGGATTTAACAACGATAAACGTGTTCCCTTTAACGCGGTGTCTTCTGTTTATCGTCAAATTCTCGGCGGATATAACGGTGATCTCGATCACCGATGATGATTTTGACATGATTATATGTGTGTGCATATATATATGCGTGTTGTTCGTGAAGATGGAATTGTAGTTAGATAAGATGAAGGTGGGGTGTATATATATAGGAGTTTTGGAAGTTCGGAAGAAAGGAGAACGAAAGAGGGTGGGTGTTTCTGTTGTAACAAATCTTTTCCAAAGATGAGAATTTTATGAGCTGACTCTGGCCTGGCAGAAAGGGAAACGGGGTGGAAAAAGGAATTTTCAACTTTTCCAGTAGAGGTGAGCATTGATTTCGAAAATCGTCCAAAACGACTGCACCGCATCAAAATACACCATTTTTGTCAATTTTTTAAGCAAATCACGGTTTAGAATTTAAATAAAAACTGCACCGCCCTATACAGTTTGATTTCAAAATTAGTGTTAAAAAAACCGCACCGCACCGCCTACATACTATTCATATTTGTTATTGAATTTATGGTTATATCTTTAATATGATTAATGATATGTTCAATCAACACTTGTGCTTGAGACTTTAAAGTGATTGACATTTTAGTGTAATTTTATTTATATAAAAGACACTTGAAAAGTTTTGACAAAAACAAATATTATTGATTATATTTATGACACCTTGTTTTATTTATCTCTCACAATTATTTGTAATAGCAATATCGTGTTATATCATCTGTTATTTTATAACCTTATAATAATTTTTACAATATCCTTTTGCATATTTTAATGCTCAAATGTTAATAAACAAACAATTACAACGTGTCATTTTGTCATTTTCATACTACTTGTTTATATACAAATTTCTTGTTTTACCTTCCATACAAGTTATATATGAGTGTGTATTTATTTGATATATATATAGTAAAATATGTACATATTATGCTAGTACTTTTTCCGTTCTAAACTTATGATACTCTTATATAATAATATGTAATACCGCTAGTGTTCTTTTTAATGATTTCATGGGGTTTAATCTTGATAAATATTTTCCGGACAAGTATTTTTTTAGTTATGAATTATCATTATTTTTTTATTAATTAGTTTAACAAAAAAGTTGACAAACATTGTTTACTTATTTAGTTTTTAAACCAAAAATAACTTGAAAAATTGCCGAACTGCACTGCACCACATAGTTGGTTTTGATTTACAAAATCACAATTTTAAATTTTATTTCATCCAAACCACACTTGGCAATTTGGTTTGAAATTAATTAAAAAAAATCGCACAATAGAATCGCGATCACCCCTATTTTGTAGTGTATTTTACTCTAAAAAAGAAAACTCTTTATAATAAGCTTTTCTTTTGGTAATTATAAATGGAAAATTCTAGTCTCCTTCCGGTTCGGGCACATCTAAGTGTATTTCACAAAGAGCGTGTATTACACTTGTCATATGATTGGTTAATCATTTTGTGAAATACACTTAAGTGTGACCAAACCGGAAGCGGAAGAGTGTATTATAATAATAAGGTTTTCTTTACGTAATGTCTTATTACAAAAGAATATATTTAATTAAATTCAAAGAAATCCAATGCATAGATGAAAGTTTGCAATCTTTTTTCCAATGGATGATATTATACCAATAAATTTATTATTATTTTTATTTTTGGATAAAAACTTGTTTTTTGTTTTTCTAGACGACTCGACCTACTCCCAATTCAAATCCAATTTAATCAGAAATCAACTAATTATTTTTTTAGGGAATAGCGGTCATTATATTTCATCTAATAAAAAGTTTACAACATTAAGAACAATACGACTTAGACTATTTCAAACAATGTAGTAATAACAATTAAAACACCTAATATTAAGATCTTTCAAGATGACAAATGTTAAGAACTAACAATCGAACACAAGAAAACTCTTGTGGCGAAACTCTCAATCGAGAGAGAAAGCAAATTCTCATACAAGAGAGGAAATAAAATACTAAACAAAATATCTAAAAGCTATATAAAAACTAATGTATCCCTCGTCTTCATCTCGTCAGATACATCTATGTCTCGTTAGATCCATCTCCGTCTCACCAGATTTGAAGTTAGGATACAAAGCTTGAAGAAGGGTGCTCCAACTTAGACCGCCGACGATGGTGGTAATATCAGTAGTCACTACAAGAAAATTGAGTATTGGCAATAAAAATATGTCATGGCTTAAAATCGTGGTCTATAGCGATCTAAGCTCACGGCTAACTTAGCCATGGTAGATGTTTCATATAACCACACTAAAGTTAGTCGTGGTGAAAAAGAATACTAGCTATTTTAAGCTCTAACTAGCTAGCTAGCCGTGGTGGAAGAAATATTAACTTAACACTTTTTTACAATGGCTAAAAGTCATGGTTTTTACAATGAACAAAACATTAACCATGACTATAAGTCATGGTAAATGTTTTGGCCATGCTTGCAAATACTACGGCCAAAGCCATAACAAAGCCATGGTCAATTAGTTTTAATCATAGCAAAGCGACTTTTCACCATGGCCTATTAACATGGGCAATAATTATTTTTTTTGTAGTGAGTGATGGGGGTGACAATCACCAAACCATCGTCGATGGAGAAGAAGAGAAGAAAAAGGTTAGGGTTTTGAGGGCAAAAAGACCTTTTTGGTACTTTATCTTGGCGTGTTCACGAATTTGGTACTTTAATATGGGGGGTGACAATTTAGGTACTGTAATGATACAAAAAATGGCAATTTGAGTACAAATTTGGCCGAAAAATTGAAAATTGACCTGAAATAGTCACATGCTAGGCATGTGACTTCAAAATTTGGAAATTTTTCTGATTTGGAGGGAAAAATTGATGATGTGGCATCCAACTAGATAATAAATTGGTGACATGGCTGTTAGGTGTATGCCCTCAATGCCTATGAGGAATTAGATTGTGTAGGGCTTAGATAAGTTATTTGTACAAAACGTTTGATGTTTCTATTTATAGAATAAAGGTTTTGATGTTGTTCATATAAATCTAATGACATTTAAATGTATTGAATAAATTAGTCCAAGAGATTTCAAGATAGACTTACCATCTCTTATGGACAAGAGGAGGCACTGGAACAGTCCAGTACTTAATCTCTAAAATTGGGAATTCGTGAGTTAACGAATATTAATTGGACATTAATATTCAACTCATATGACACCTTCTTTGACAAAGAAGTGCCAATCGTACACTGATTAGATAGTGGGAGCTGGTGTCATGAATATGATTAATGGAATTAACATATTTGAACTCGACTCGCATTAATCCGATCACATGGGTATTTACTCTTTGACAGTCAATGATTGGTATTAAGATTGCGATAGTATGTGTGAACTTTAGGCCTGATTGCGATAGTATTGAATATGTTATCAGAGTAGTTAGACCCGTATCACCTGATAGGTGGGATCGACCTCGAAGTACGATCCAATAGTGCATTCGATGTTATAAGATAACTTGCCAAAATGAGATTCACCATCTCGACAGTAAACAAGTATGTGACCTGTACGATCGTAAGTAATTGAAATTATAAGTCTTTGGCCAAAACATATAAACTATCCTGTGATTGTCACTGAAGGTAGTTTGGTAATTTCACATTATTATGATATTCTTAGTACAGTACCAAGTTCTATGAGTTTGACTAAACCATGACTTTTACTTGATCGAGTCACGTCGGTGAAGAGTTTATACACATATGATATTCGTAGTCAAGGTTCGTGATGACATGATCATCTCGTTTTCAAATGGGTTACGATTTGGTTCCAAGAAGTTGGCTAGGTGACAACCTTATCCTTTGGAATCCTCTCATTGCCAATTGAATCGAGCTTAGAGAGTTGCGCTATGTGAAGAAAATGAATATTTCTTTAAGCTAAGGATATTTTGGTAAAATTACATTTGATGTGAATTGTCTGACAAAATAGATGACATGATTTAATTAAAGATATTTAATTTGATTAAATAAATTAATTAAATCATATTAATTCATAAGTTAAATTAATTGGAAATTACTTTATAAATTGAATTATATTAATTGGATTAATGTAATTAATTAATTACCAATTTAATTGGACTTGGATTTAATTAATTACACATAGGCTAAGTGAAAAACAAAGCTCGAAGCCCATCTCCAATGCCTAGTTCGGCCACCCCTCTCTGTGTAACCCTGGGGGAGTCTTTTACTTGGTACACTGAGCCAAAATAAACTTAGAGCATTAGGAAAGAAAAATCCCTCCCTCTCTATCTGTCTAGCCGCCTGCAATAGTTGCCGAGGAGGAGATCAAGCTTTTCTTGGAGAATTTTTCTTCTGCATGATTATCTAGAGGCAGGAGTTCGGGGCTGCTACTAATAATTCAAGATTCAATAGAAGAAAAAGGTAATTCGATTACTCTTGACAATTCTCGTCAATTGATCGATATGTTAATATCATGAATATCCTCGAATCAGATTCTCGGTGTGATTCAGATTAAAAAAATTATCTGCTAGACCGAATTATAGCAGTATCAGAGCCAAGGTTCGTGAATATCATGATATTCATTGTATGTTTATGTGTTTTAATTGTTATAATATCATAAACATGTATTTACGTATTGTATGTAAATTCGGGTAATTTATATTATGCATGTTTATCTGTAAAATTAATTTTTCATGAGTTGAATTGGATTTATTGGGTAAAACGAAAAATTGAATTGAATTCGTGATTTTAATAAAAATTGGATTTTTTAAAAAAATCGAGCAGCCCGGAGTGGTGGCGCGCCACCGCCGGAGCGGCAGCGGCAGCGGGCGACACAAGTTTCACGAAATTGTAAGAGCATTAGTTTAGTATTTACAAATAGACTAATAATGATTATATATATGAATAGTATACTTATATAGTCATTGTATATCGTGGATATCAATTATACGACAATGCATTAAGGTCAATAAAATGTTACGTTGTAACATTAACAGAAAAGTATCATTTTTTTCGTCTCAATCGATCAAAAACTTATAATGAAAAAAATAATACGAAGATTGCGCGCATATAACAAAATAATTAGTAACTACGTACTAAAACACCATAATTATTTCTGAACAACAGTTTTAACGTTTAAACAGAATAGTGTAAAACTCGAGTATACAGAAGACAATAAACTCTTGTTTAAGAGATTGAAGCCTTCATTTGAGAGAAGAGAAAAGGAAAAATAACAACTCTAAAACTAAAATAAAATCACGACAATTGGCCTCTGTGATCAACGTCAAATTCAACCTAGGGGATGCAAAAATTCGTGGCAATAAGTAGTTATGGCAATAAACTTGTTGGGAGGGTTATTCTTGCTAGATCTTGGGACTAGGGAGTCTCAGGACATTGGTGTTCTACGTAGACTCCTCACAATCAAGGGTGGAGATGTGGGGGGTCCTAAGGTCCCAAGACCTCGAAGTATGACCCGTGTTGGGATGACCAATCAAAGGTCCCTAATGTGTGGTCTAAGAGGTTGATTTTGTGGTCTTGGTCCACTATATATCATTTGATTGATATGTTTTTCTACAATCAGACCCCTGCATTCGATAATATATGGTGAACTGTAATTATTGGTCTCGATCTATCATAGAATTTTCTTATCAAAGTCGATGTTGAAAGCGATTATGGCCTTATGTGGCCAGACTTCAATTAATTGTCAAAATGACAAAGGTAAAGGAATATGGGATGAGGAGTGGAGCCATATATAAAAGAAGATTGAGGGAATAGAAGGAAAATATTACAACAAAAAGTAATATTAATGACAAAATTTGAAGTGACAATGTTAAAATTGTCACTAGATATATACATTGAGTGACAATAATTTTTGCTTTGCCGCAATAAACATTTTTAGTGACAAAAAATTCTTTAAAATTGTCACTATTGACAATTAGTGACACATGTATCACTACTACAAAAATGGTCTATTACAGCGCACCTATTACAGCGGTTTTTTGAAAACCGCTGAACGGAGGAACCTTTTACAGCGGTTCTTATGTGAACCGCTGTAATAGTAAAAAAAAATTTTAAATTTTTTTTTTTTTTTAAAATATACCTATTACAGCGGTTCTTTTCAGAACCGCTGTAATAGGTCGGATGCTATTACAGCGGTTCTGAAAAGAACCGCTGTAATAGGTATATTTTCAAAAAAAAAAAAAAAATTTAAAAAAATTCCCCCCAAATTTTCCCGCCCAAAATTTTTCGGAGTAAAAAAAAAAACTTTTTAGCCCAGTTATAGTGGTTCGGTTCCGAACCGCTATAAAAAGTTTTTTTTTTTACTCCGAAAAATTTTGGGCGGGAAAAATGGGGGGGAATTTTTTTAAAATATTTTGACCTATTACAGCGGTTCTTCAAAGAACCGCTGTAATAGGTCTTTGATTTTATTTTTTTAGGTCCGAAAAATTTTGGGCGGGAAAATTGGGGGGGAATTTTTTTTTAAATAGCGAACGGCATTCCGAACGAAACGCAAGTTTAACTTGCGCTCTCGTGATTTTAGCCATCCGAGATCGTTTAAGGCCTCAAATACGCGTGTTATTACAAAAATACGTATTTTTATAATAAAATGCGTATTTGAGGCCTTAAACGATCTCGGATGGCTAAAATCAAAAGATCGCAAGACTATGTCTTGCGTTTTGTTCGGAATGCGGTTTCGCTATGACCGTGCGAATTTCGTGTCATTCCAACACGGTCAAAAAAATTTTTTTTTTAAATTTCAGGGCACTATTACAGCGGTTTTGGAAACAACCGCTGTAATAGGCTACACTATTACAGCGGTTTTTTCCTAAACCGCTGTAATAGGCCCCTTAAAAAAAAATTTTTTTTTTTTTTAATAGCGGTTATTTGTATAACCGCTGTAATAGGTATCTATTACAGCGGTTTTTCACCGCTGTAATTGGCCTGAACCAATTACAGCGGTTAAAAACCGCTGTAATTGGCCAAAAAAAACCGCTGTAACAGGCCTTTTCTGTACTAGTGTATAGTGATAATATAAATAGAGTGACAACTATAATTGTTGTCTCTAAGTTATCACTAAAGGTGTGTCATTAATTGTCAATATTGACAACAACTTCCTTGTTACTAACTATCAAAAGTGACAACTTTTACTCAAATCTTGTCACTAATAAACATGTAGAATCTATTCTTGTGACAAAATAAAAATTCTTGTCACTAAAAATTAAATTTACAATTAGTGACAACTTTAACATTGTCACTTTTACGTTTTGCCACTAATATCTTATTTAAAACAATGCCAAATAATTGCAGTCTTTAATCACTACAATTCTCTATATTATATAGGACCTCTATTCGAGAACTTTGTTTTGTTTCCACTTGAGTATATGCATCTGGGATGGATATTACATAAGCTAAGATAATACTCTACAATTAACATATGATTTTGTATACATTTCCAAAATAATCAAGAAAGGAGCTGAGCTGGATGACTTGGAAAAGTTGGAAGCCGAAGTCTATGCATGAGTCTTCATGGAAAATATATACGTAGATGTCACCTTTGACAGTTCATTGTAAGCATGCTTATGCAAGCAATATATATATATATATATATATATATATATATATATAGACACACACTAGTCACTACGGATAAGGAGAAGACCCTTTTGCATTACCAGTATTAGTTAGTATATAAAATTCTTCATTTTCATCTTCTTCTTGGTTTTGGGAATTGGGTGGGGGTACAAAATCAATCACATTCACTTGCACAGTGGGTTTTTGTATTATTCTCATTTGAATATATATAATTTTGATAATTTGTTATGGTAGGATATATATTAGGAGTATCATTTAATTAATAATCATTATTATATATTGTAATTTATAGATGAGTTTGATCATTTCAAATTCGACTTAGAATAATTTCTTGTATTATATATTGTTATGTCAATTTTTGTTGCGTCAAAATTGCTTTAGAATTAATGATAATAATTGAGATATTGTTTCAAAAAGAAAAGATGTAATACCAACAGGGGTTGATTCGTGCGGTAAACGGCTCGCTTCCGCTTAAGCAAGGTCTCGGGTTCGAAACCTTGTGAATGCAGAAAACCCCTGTTGAGAGGCTCACCCACCACTGTCAGGTGCGCGACACGGGTCGGATCCGGATGTAGTCGGGGCAAAGCTCTGGTGAACCGGGTGGGCAATCCAAATTTTTTTTTAATTAATAATCATTCATTTCGGAAAAAATTTAGTCCGCTCTCGACTTGGCCACACCTAAGTGTTTTGGTATTGTTACTGGTGGTTGCTGGACCCCTTGTGCAGCCTGTTTCCCATTCTCAGTTAGTCAGTTGTGGTGGTATCCTCTCTTTGCACTTTTGGCGCCCATACTTGTTTTCCCTTCCTTTTCTTGCATACATTCTTCCTCCTGGCCATGGCCACAACTCGCGTGGCTAACGTGCGCCGACAGAGATGAATTCTCTTCTAAATTAAGACTTTGATTTTTTAAAATTACATCTTTTCTTTTTGAAACAATATCTCAATTATTATCATTAATTCTAAAGCAATTTTGACGCAACAAAAATTGACATAACAATATATAATACAAGAAATTATTCTAAGTCGAATTTGAAATGATCAAACTCATCTATAAATTACAATATATAATAGGGGAAATTTTTATTCTAATTTGCAATGATCAAATCTAATTATAAACTAATCACAAAATGTATAAATTATATTTAAATTTGATCAAATCAGATCTGATTTAGCACGCGTCACGCCCTAAATTCTTTCACAAAAATCCAATCATTCATTAATCTCCACCATTTATTCACATTTTTCTTAAATAAACAAATTTTCAACAATAATAAAAAGAAAAATAAAATCCACTCGTTCATCAATCTCCACCATCTATTCACAATTTTTTTTCAAATAAACAAATTTCCAACAAATAAAAAAAAATCCATCACTAAGTATATATTTATCTACGTATACGGTACCGGAATACCCATCACCACTCCACCGGACACCTTATTGTCCGCCGGAACCCCCATCCACGGCTGGGAACAGCTGGCGGCGCAGCCATTATTTCCGGTGCCCTTCACCTTCACCGACAGATTAACAATCCCATTCTTGTCGCCGTTACCATCCCTAAGCCTATAACTCAAGAAACTCAAATAATTCTCGGGCAGGTGCCCGCCGGCGAAATCCGACACCGGAATACTAGCAGTTCCGATGACCTTGCTGCCCGAATGCGCTTCGACGGTGATAAAACGGACATGCACGGGCAGCTCCATAATTAGCTTCTCGTTCCATGCAGGGTAAGACCCGCCATCCGGATCCGTACCCGTTGATTGGGAATTAAACGGGTCGGATTTAACGACGATAAACGCGTTCTTTTTAACGGGTTGTCTTCTGGTTATCATCAAATTCTCGGCGGAGATAACGGTGATCTCGATCACCATTGGAGATGATGATTTTGACATGATTGTATATATATGTGATATGTATGTATGTATATGCGTGTTGTTCGTGAAGAATGGAGAATATTGAGATGGAGTTGTAGTTAGAAAAGATGAAGGTGGTGTATGTATATATGTATGTGTGTGTATATGTATGTATATAGGAGTTTTGGAAGTTTGGAAGAAAGAAGAACGAAAGAGAGAGGTTGTTTCTGTATTGTAACAAATCTTTTCCAAAGATGAGAATTTTATGATCTGACCTTGGCGTGGCAGAGACTAGAGAGGGAAACGGGGTGGAAAAAGGAATTTTCAACTTTTGTAGTGCATTTTACTCTAAAAAAGAAAACTTTTTATAATTCTTTACATTGTAATTACTTATTAAAAATATATATATTCAACTAAATTTTCAAAGAACTCCGATGCATCGACGAAAGTTTGCAATTTTTTTTTTCCAATGGATGATATACAACTAGTGAATTTATTATTATGTTTATTTTTTAATATAAACTTATTTTATTTTTTATGGTTTTTGTAGATGATCTACTCCTAATTCAAGTCCAATTCTAGAGAATTGTTAAAAGCACCCACCTTTTGTTATTGGTACTCTAACTATCAAAAAAAGTTGGTTGAGGTGGTACATGTCTCAATTCCCTTAACTAGAGGTCTCGAGTTCGAGCCCTGGGTATGGAAAAAATTCTCCTTAGGAGAGTTAGTCCGACACTTCCTGTGGATGTTCCCGGCTCGAGCAGCATTAGTCTGACCCAAAGGATTAGGACAACTGTGGGAAACAAAAAAAAAAATTGGTACTCTAACGTCCATTTTAATTTGATAACAAGACAAAAAAGGCCCTTCATTGTGTAAGAGAGAGTTTTAAACACATTTTGTTATATTCTTGATAAATCTGTTTAATGTTACATGTTAAAGTCAATTCAGCTTATAATGTCTAGAAACACGATTAGAGATAATATGAAAAATGTTAGTGACATTTACATTGTGACCTTACAAATAAAGAATAATTTCATTACAATATTCAGATAAATTGATTGAAATAAATTAAAAATCTATTTTTATATTTACTTTATTACCTCACAAATCTGAAATGATTTTATTCATTATCATCCATTTTAATTGAAAACTCTACAAATCATGTATGAAACAAAAATATAATATTGCAAATGGTAAAAAAAACAGGGGTAAAAATCAACTAATTTATGAGAAAAACTAATATCTGAAATATTCTAAAAAGAAATAATTTATCAAGCAAATTATTGAACAAATGCCCTAACTTTTGTTTGCAAGACTCAACAATGTTTAACATGCAAATAAAAAAGACTATAGTACTATGAAGAAATAAAATTACCAATTGTATTGTTAATGGGCTAATTAGTACTTGATAATATTCTTAAATTTCCTCAAAACCTTTAGTCTTTACATGCTCTAATATTTCATTCAACTCCCTAAATGGTTTTCATTGCTTCGGTTGTCCATTGCTAAAATTATAATTTATTTTGTTACAATTATAATTTTATTTGATTTAATTTCAAAAGCAACCAAGAACCGGTATATATGAATAAACAACTAGTCGTTGAATATTTTATCTTAGAAAGTTGGGAAAAAGAAGAAATACTTCTTTAGAAAAGTTTGAAGGACTCTATGTTTCCTTCTACTTATTTCTTTTGGACAAAGTTTTCTAAGATTCAACATTTTTTATTTTGGAGTACATGTGTATTTCTAATAATATAATGTGCAATTGTGCCTTGCACTAATTTATATTTTTTTGGCATTAAGGATAATTTAGTCCTTTTGAAAAAATGAAATGGAATGTTGAATGCCAATAACAAAAGTTGGAGCGCCTTTAACAATTTCCCAATTTAATCGGACTTCAACTAATTATGACGAGTAAATTGCACAGATCATTGAGATCTCTAGAAGGATGACTAAACCCATTTGAATAAAAAAAATCCCTCTTCTTATATCTCAAACTCAAGTATCAGTTATTTTGAGACTTTCCAAATAGAGTTATTAGCAGACATCTCCCAATCTATAAGGCGATGTGCACTTTGTCCCCTAATGTTTTGAAAAGTGCACCCAACACTTTAACCTATCATAAATGTGCACTTAACCCCCTCGGTTAACTTCGGGCAGATTTGGTTAAAAACAGAAAAAAAAAAAAATTAAAAAAAATTCATCTAAATTTCTGAAAAAATTCATAGCAAAATAGAAAAGTAATGAAAAAAAATTAAAAGTTTGAAAAATCCAGGAAAAATAATTAGAACAATAAAAAAAGATTTTTTTAGGTTTTTACTAATTTTTTTATTTTTAAAATTTTTATTTTATACTTTTTTTCATTTTTTTTTCTTATTTATTTTCATATTTCCGGATTTTTGAATTGTCTTTTTTATTTTTGATAAATTAAGAATATTTGAATTTACCGACGGGTCGGGTAACCCGTGACCCAGCCCGATTCTTGATTAAATTTTTTTTTTTTTGAAATGAAATTAATTTTGAAAATTAAAAATTCTGGAAATTATGGTTTTCTTAAAAAAATGGATTTTTGAGAATAATAAAACTCTTTAAATATGATTTGAAAGGATTTTATTAAATTAAGGTTTAAATTTTTTATTTTGAAAATAATTAATTTTGAAACATTATAAGTGGAATTTTTGGAAACTAAATTTTGGAAAATAAGATATATAATTTTAGGTTGAGATTTATGATTTTGAAAATAATTTATTTCAAGCCTAGAAATAATATTTCAAGGAAAATCCAAATAAATCTCAATATGCATGATTTAAATTGAACAATGAATGGGTAAAAATGCAAGAAATTTAAGAACTAATTAAGCGGACTACCCTCTAACCCATGCAGTTTGTAGCACCTTGCCCCCTGTGTGCCCGAATATTTCATTATATTCTGTCCGAAGCTGATCGAGGGGGTTAAGTGCACATTTATGATAGATTAGAGTGTTGGAGGCACTTTTCAAAACGTTAGGGGGCAAAGTATACAACACCCTATAGGTTGGGGGTGTCTGATAATAACTCTTCCAAATAAGAATTGATATCTTATAATATAAAATCTTTTATAATTATTATCTCATGCACCCATTAATTCTGGATCACTTCTTCTAAAAGTAATAGTATAAATTCTATATATATATCACCGCTTATATAACACTATTTTTCACTTTTCTTAATTTTGGCAAGAAATCATTTGCAATTAATAGGTTCTGATAGATTTAATGCATCCATACTTTCTAAATAAATGGAAAGTAAAAAACGGTGGTATGAAAATGATGGTATGTAATATATTTCAGTTTAAAATACACATACACACAAAAAAAGAAAAGTATACATTTATATCTTTTTCGGGTCTTAAATTTTGACTTTTTTCCTTTATTTTATGGTGAAAAATGAATATTTTTCTTCATAATTCAACTTTGGCACACGGTTCATAACTAGGTGTTACTCGGTTCATAACTTTAGAAAGACACGTTTAATTTTATACCTTAGCAGCAGTCATTTGGTCGAGGTTTCCAATTTACGCTGATTTTGACTTGTTTGGAACACGGTCAATGCAGAAGAAACACAATATTCCATTGTTGCTTGTCAAACGTGAAAATTGGGGGTCTGAATAGGTCAACTATGTTACGGCTGATTGCCAATAGGTCGGGATAATTCTATGTCAGATTGGGTTTAATAATCCGAAAATTTATTTTGTATTTATCTTTTTCGTATAAATATGTGTGTGGACACACACAATACACCTTATGTGTGGGGACCACACGCAAACTGCGTGGAAATCTTCTAATCATAGCCTAATTTGATTGAGTTAATACATAACTCACGGGACGAGTGACTAATTATATGATTGATGTAAATCGATTATTTTGATTCATTTAAATCGGAATTGGACTTTTTTCTCTTTGTTATGGCTGATGGGCAACTAGTTATGCATGTGGAATATATTAAACCATAGCATAGTTTGAGGTTAATAAAATTTACAAGGCGAGTGATTAATCACATGATTTATGAAATTTGATCATTTCTTATTCATTCAAATTGGATCTGAACTATTTCCTCTCTGTTATGGCTGATGGCCAACTCGTTGTGCGCGTGGAAAATATTAAGCCATAAGTCTAGTTTGATTAAGTATGAATATAGTTACAAGACGATTAATCACATAAATAATCACTACAAAAAAATAAAATATTAGTGACAAAATATCAAGTGACAATGTCAAAGTTGTCACTAATTGTAAATTTTTAGTGACAAGAATTTTTTGTATTGTCACAAAGATAAATTTTACATGTTTAATAGTGGCAAGATCTGTCACTTTAATAGTTAGTGACAAGGAAATTGTTGTCACTATTGACAATTAGTGACACCCCTATAGTGATAATTTGGTGACAACAAATATAGTTGTCACTTTATTTGTATTGACACTAAGTTGTCACTATACATGTATCAGTAATTGTCAATAGTGACAACTTTAAAAAAAATTTCTGTCACTAAAAATTCTTATTGTGATAAAAATTCTTATGCAAGCAATATATATTATCTGTAGACACGCACTAGTATATAAAAACTCTTCATTTTCTTCTTCATCTTGGTTTTTGGGAATTGGGTGGGGGGTACAAAATCAATCACATTCACATGCACAATGGTTTTTCGTATTATTCACATTTGAATATATAGGGATAATAACAGACACCCCTCAGTTATGGGGTGATGTGCATTTTGTCCCTTAACTTATTGAAATGTGCACTTTGCCCCCCCCACTTATCATAAAATGTGCACTTCACCCGCTCGGACAGTTCGGGCAGATTTGGGCACCACACTTATTATAAAAACTGGACTTTTGCCCCCTCACTTATGTGTTTTGTAGCACTTTGCCTCTGCCCGAGCTGCCCGAGGGGGTGAAGTGCACATTTTATGATAAGTGAGGGGGCAAATTGCACATTTCAATAAGTTAGGGAGCAAAGTGCACATCACCTCATAACTGAGGGGGGTGTCTGCCATTATCCCGAATAAATATAATGATTTAGGTCGATTACACAAATCAAACTTACACAGTCAGATGACCTCGTAATATAATCCATAATTACCGATTAAAATTATAGACTGCACTCAGACTGACCGAGCTACCTACTTACCTCAAATATGTCTGTATACGAGATGTATCCAAATTTGTATTACAAGATCGTACTATCAAGTCTTTAGCTTTAATAACGAAAATATGAATATATCTTATGAAGTCTATTAAATGCTCAGACACCCCCGACTCTCAATAAATGCATGTATTTATAGCATTATACGCTGTACGGATGAATATCTGACAACAGGGACTATAAATGAGATGATGCCTAGTGTACATTAAGGACGGCCAGGATGGCCCATTGGGTTGGATTATGGGTCAAACCGATCCGGTACAATAAAAACACAAATATCTTAGAGTGAGATATAAATAAACTCTCGACCAGGGACCTTCTTGCAAATATAAGTACGAAATGGATCTCTCGTCCACTTCGTACATATGACTACTTCTCGTATTCAACGAGGCTACGGATTACCGGTCTTAAATGCGTAAATATGGGTCTTTACTCTTGTACCTATACAATACATACGGGGTCACGAGGTATGGAGCTATATACAAATTTATGTATATCATATAATTTTGATAATTTGTTATGGTAGGTTATATATTGGGTTAAATGCAAAATCACTTGTGTTATAGTTTTTTTGTTGAAAACCCTCCTAAGATCAAGAAATAGCCTAATCACCCCCTGTATTCTTAAAGAAGTAAGCATAAAGCCACTTTTTATATAAAAAAAAAACGAGCTTGTTTTTCATGTTTTTCACCTTTATTGACATACTTATTTGTCATTTATACATCCTCCAAATAATATAAAAGGTAAAATATTGTTATTTCACCAAAAAACACTTATTTCTTTCTATCTTTTTGACAAAAAATGACTTTTTGCAGACTTTTTTAAGAATACACGGGGTGATTAGGCTATTTCGTGATTCCAATGGATTTTTAGCAAAAATGTTATAGCATAGGGGTTTTTTTGCATTATCCTCGTTATATATTAGGAGTATCATTTAATTAAGGGATAATTACACTCACACCCCCTCAATGATGGGGTAATTACGCAAACCTCCCCTCACTAATTGATAAATACAAACTCACCTTCTCAGGGGTATATTTGTAAGGTTTACATGGTGCAATTGTAAGAAATATTTAACATGAGAGGGTGTGTTTATAATTATCAATTAGTGAAGGAAGATTTGTGTAATTATCCTATTATAAAGGGAGTGTGAGTATAATTATCCCTTTAATTAATAATCATTCAATTCAAGTTAAACACATAATTCGACAATATATTTTCCCATAGCATTAATTTGTTTTGATATGATTTCCGTGCATTATGACGGGCTTTAATAGTAGTAAGATAGTTCAAATCAAATTTTTTTGTCATAATTATTTTGGTTGATTACAATAAGCGGTATAAGCAAAATCGTGCATAATTAACTAGTTAGTAACACACACTTGATGTGTGTGCAAAAATTCAAATTTAATAAAAAGAATATTTAAATAAATTTAATTGCGTTTTAATGAAAGACGATAAATTAGAATAAAAATAAAAGGAGAAATAAAATTTGTAAAGAAATGAAAAAGGAATATTTTTTTCTATATCGAGTGTTATAAATCATGTGGATTGACCATAAGACACCTCACCAATTATGTAGTCACATGGTGCATTACACCTAATTTATTCAATAAAATTGCAAAGGTTACAACACCAAGGCCGCTTGACAGTCCAAAACGATTACTCTAAGGTGCTCTTCAATTATATAATAGTATAGATTTGAGGCTTGCCTTGTGGAGGGGGCCTATAGACTTAATGCCGATGCAAGCTATTTTAACTAGATCGTGTAAGAAATTTTTAGTACATTTACGGAAATTTCGATGGAAATATCGAGGATATTCAAAATTTCGATTTCGATTTTAAAGAAATCATGAAAATTTATAAAAATATTTGGAAATTTACAATGAAACTTTGTGTAACTTTAAATATCATAATTATGCATCTTTTACATAAGTAATATTTGTATATATAATGTATGTATAGTGAATTTTGTCAAATAGTATGACTAAAATCTGTGGTGAAAAATATAAAATAAATATGATTTGAGAGTAAAGTAATAACCAAATTTCCTAATAATTTCATTAAAACAAAATACCACAGTCATTTATAGGTAATCACAATAATTTGGACTCATTCTTATTTAAAAATAAATAATTAAATATTATTTTAAATTTCAAAATATTTTGGGTTTGGTCAAAATTTTCGGAAATTTCAGTAGATATTTAACAAAGTAATTTTATTAAGAATTCGAGATTTCGAGAAATATCGAGAAATATCGAAAATATCAGGAAATTTCGATAGATATTTTGGAAAATTGGATCGAATGTGAGATTTCGCTTCGAGACCCCCGAAAATTCAAAATTTCGGAGGATATTTTAGACCATGTGTATACATATAAAAAATGGTGGAGATTATTCCAGGATCTCAAGTCTCGTAAGTCACCAAGAATGACCCATTCAACTACGATTCAAACCTTATTAATTCTTTATATTCTGACACATAAAAGAATATATTTAGCTTTTTTGATTTAGTTTGTGTATATGGTGAATTCATGATCTTATATGTTTAATAATATGATTGAATATATTAGATAGTAACTCTTCTCAAATTTAAAGAAATTTGTTCATCCTCCAATAGAATTTAATAACAATTCATGGTCTTTTGATCTTTTCAACTTTTGGATTCAAATATCGGATTTAAATTAGAAAATATATTTGCACATAAACTAAGTAAGAGTTTTTTCCCCCTCAAATAATATATATATATATATATATATATATATATATAGCTTAACTAATAATTTTGATACGGAACGGGAATCCCATCCACAACCTTACCATCAACAACCTTGCCGTCCGCCGGAGCCACCGCGGTCGACGGCGCACACACGGCGGCGCAACCTTTACCTCCGCCCCCCATCACCTTCACCGACAGATTAAAAATTCCATTTTTCTTACCCTTAACATCCTTCAGCCTGTAACTCAAGAAACTCAAATAATTTTCCGGCAGGTCGATAAAATCCGATACCGGAATCATTACTTTTCCGATGAACATGTCGCCGGAATGCGCCTCCGCCGATATGAAATGGGCACCAACGGGCAGCTCCATCACGAACTTCTCGTTCCACGAAGGGTAACTGCCCCCTTCTCTATCCATAGCCGTTGATCGGGAGGTGAATGGATGGTTGGATTCTAAGATGATAAAGGCGTTGTTCTTCACGGACTGCCCGTGATTTAGGAGCAACCCCTCTGCGGAGATCACAGGAACCTCAATCACGCGCGCCATTGAAGAAGGCTTTTCCATGATTAGGCGAGGTTTTGTTATGTATGTATGTATCTGTGTGTATGTATATGTATGTGAAAATAGACGGAGAAGAAGAAATTAGGATTGTATATAACTATATATATATAGGAGTTATTTAATTATTTTTTCTTTTGTCCTATAATTTTCAATTTTCATAATTATTGCTTCTATTACTTGTTGTTCGTATATTGTACTATTAGTTTTTCTCAAGGATTCGATTTTGGCGTGTGAATCATTACCTTATTTTGGACTAAGCTATTAAAGATGAATTATTTTTTCCCATTAATACCTCTTTAGGCAAATTTGCAAAAAAATGTGATCACATATGAGTCATTACTCAATAGCACCAATAAGTCGTAAACGAGTCGAACAAGTTGTTGCTTAAGTTTATTTGATTTATTATTGAGTTTTTGAATTTGTGTTTGAACTATATAACTGTGTGTATGTATAAGTGTGTGAAAGTAAATGGAGAAGAAGACATTATCAATGTTTATATAGGAGTTAATTTTTGTCCTTTAGTTTTTCAATTTTCTTAATTTGGCGTGTGAATCATTTATCTGACTAAGGTATTTAATTTAATTTTTTTAATTAATGCCTCTTTTGGCAAATTTACCAAAAAAATACAATCACATTTGTTCAGTACTCAATAGTACCAATTAACAAAATATACCAAAGAAGCAAAACGTGTCAACCTTATCTTACCTAAGTTAAGAAAAAGATTTTTGGACTAAATTATATAATGTAATGTTCTTATAACCATATTTATGAAGAAATTTGACTGCTCAAGATTTTTGGATTAATATTTGGTCCCTTCGATGCTCAAGACCTCGAGTGATAAGTAAGTGAGTGCTCGGGGCACCTGAACCCTAAAGGATCCTATTGTTAGTGTCGTACATTACTTAGGTCCACAGTATAACTAAAGCTCTAGGTTTGTACAGATAGAGTCACATTTCTTCTCTATATATATTTATATCATGTACACACTTTATTTATTGAGTAATATACAATACACACATATTACAGAGCTTATATATCTTACGTCCTTCGAATTATATCACCTATGAATGCTCAAGGAAAGGCAAACCTCGGAGAAAATTCCATAGTACACATGTATATTTAAATTACGATCTTAGTTAAACAAATGAAATGTGACAGAGCAAATTGATTTAGTTCACACAAGTGATATATATTTTCTTCTTTGCTTTTTCTTTTCAAAGGAAAGTGTCATTTTATTTCATTCAATAAGTTTGTAATGTCAAAAATAATATAACTTATAGTGTCTCTAACGACACAGTTAAAAACAATTGAAGCACCAAATATTAAGCTTTTTCAAGATAACAAATCTTAAAGATTAACAAATGATCACAATAAAGCTCTTGTGCAAAAAACCACTCTTATTTAAAAGGGACGAAATTCTTACTTCGAGAGAAAAAATAAACTCTCATTCAAGAGAGAAAATAAAATACTAAATTAAAAATTATATAAAATCTAATGTATCACTTTTTTTATCTCATCGGATCCAACTCTATCTCGTTAGATTCATCTCTATCTCGTCAGATTTGAAGTTAAGATACACAAACTTGAAGAAGGGTGCTTCAACTCAGCCCGCTAATAGTGGTGGTGGAGGTAACTGCTCCACCAAGAAAATTAGAAAAAAACGGCCAGATTTTTTGTGAGAGAGATATGGTTAAGTGATACATATAATCAAATTCATCGATTGTTGCTTATTTCATTACACTTTCATACAAGATGCTTGAAATTAAACAATTTGAGAATCATTAATCTGTGTGTGTATAATAATACACAAAGATTAATCTTAAGTCGGTAATAAAACTTAATTTAATATACGTCCCATTAAATCATAATCATGCCTATGAATCTCTTATTTGGGGGAGTGAAAATACAAAATTAGCTAGTTTTGCGATATAATTTATATTTAAAATATAGTATAAGGATTGGAACTAGGGCGCCCACAAGCCGAGCTTGGCCAAATTTCTCGAGCTCAAACTCGACGAGCCTGGGAAAAATGACCCAGGCTCTAGCTTAGAAAAAAATAATGAATATTTTTTACTTAATATATATTATTATTAAATTTGTATTAATATATAATAAATATTAAATTTATTATTATTTATACATATACAATATTATAAGATATTATATGTATGTATATATATTAATAAATAAATATTATATTATATATATAATAAATATTAAATTTATTATTATTTATACATATACAATATTATAAGATATTAATAAAGAAATAAATATTATATTATATATATACATATATATATTAAAGAAAATAAAGATAATATTTTTTATTCAGGCTCACGAGAGCATTTTTGGGCTCGTCAGAAAAGTTTGATTAGTTAGGCGCGACTCAAACTTGAATTTTTTCGAGCTCGAATATAGCTTTTTTCCGCCGGCTCGGCTCTTTCGTTACCACGTACCCCTAATTGAAACTATAGTCAAAATAAAGGGATATTCACTTTCCTCAAAATAAAGGACGTATTATATTATAAATAAATATATTAAAGGATTTCGACTTACTGTGCTTGCATACGACGCCGTTTGGGAGATTTCAGTGATTCTATCCAATACAGCAGCTCTGCGCAACACTTCCTCATCACCACCACCAAACAAATGACTTCATCATCTTTGCCTTCTCATCTCCTCCCTTTTCCATCCAAACAATCATCGCCGGCGCCGCCGTCTTCCACCACCACTCTCCTCCGTATTCCGCCGGACCGTACACCCACCAGAATCTCCCGGTTCAGGTGCTCCGCCGGCCAGACCGGTTTCTTCTCGAAGCTCGGCCGGTTAATCAAGGAAAAGGCCAGGAGCGATGTGGAGAAAATCTTTTCCGGATTTACCAAAACAAGAGATAATTTAGCTGTCATTGACGAACTTCTACTTTACTGGAATCTCTCTGATACTGACCGCGTTTTGGATGAATTGGAAGAGGTTTATTTATGATTTCCGTGTTTTAATTGTTTTTCGCAGTTTTTAAAACCCTAATTTCTGTTCTTTGTTCATTTTTTTTGTTTTTTGAAGTTGTTTGTTATTATCTTGTTATCAGGATGTATACTGTCAGACCGAGTCCAATAGTCCGTGAATTCTGTTATCGCTCACTGAGATATAGACAGTAGGGCCATTAGACTCGGTCTAAGCATAGATTTTTCCGGATGTATACCTTGTTACAATATGGCTAAGCAATAGCTGAATTCATGCGTGAACTACAGTAATTTGAATTAGAGGTCTATATATTTGATGATTGAGTACATTTAGATCGAATCTGTATGTATATATATGTATGCAAATTAGTATGCTAGTGTAGAAATATTGTTTAAAATTCGAATTAATTGTGGTGAATTCAAGTTATGGCATTTTGTTTATATGGAATGGATGATTTACATTTATCTTTTATTTCTTCTTTTTTTGTTAGGCATTGTTGGTGGCTGATTTTGGACCAAGGATTACTGTAAAGATTGTGGAGAGCTTGAGGGATGATATATACGCGGGGAAGCTCAAGTCAGGGAGTGAGATTAAAGTAATTAATCAGCTGTTTAGTCTTTAGAATACATGTTTTTCATAACCTGAATCATCATTTTCTGGAATTTTACGATTTTCACTATCGATGTATATTCAAGTACTTTAACATGCATATTAATTGAAAGTTTGAAACTAGTATTGGTGGTTTTTAGGATGCTTTAAAGAAGAGTATATTGAATTTGTTAACAGCAAAGGGTCTTAAAACAGAGCTCCGTCTAGGTTTCAGGTCAGTATTAGTTCGAAATATACTTATCTGTTTGCCCATTTGAATGTACCACTCTAAGATGCTAATCATATTCCTGTATTTAGAAAACCTGCTGTTATCATGATTGTTGGTGTCAATGGAGGTGGGAAGACAACATCCCTCGGTAAGTCCATCAAAGTGGTTTGAGTCTGTTAACATTTTTTCTCTTTCAATTCGTATGTGTGTATGTATATACATATATACATATATATATATATATATATAATAATAATATATCAATTTTATGTCGATGGACATTTGTATCCTATATCAATATTCTAGTGAAAGTTCGTGTGAAGCAATTAAAAGTGCATTGATTTTTTTAAATTATGGTCACAAATTTTGAGGAACTTATTATGTTTATGGTTTGATTTAGCACTCTGGAATATAACTTTTTATACTTACAGAATTATTTGCTGATCAGTATTCTCGATTTCAATAGTTTCCTGCATATTGAATATTATGAAACGATAATAACTGGTAAAATAGCTCTGCAGGAAAGTTGGCCAATAGATTGAAGAAAGACGGGACCAAGGTGATGTGATATCTTAATTAATTTTCCTGCTCTTTTGTCTTATTTCCGCCATTTAGTTTGTTAATATTATCACCTTAACTAATTTTATATATTTGATTTAATTTAGTTTTCAACTTTTTTTTTTCTCATTTCCCATTGGCATGCTTTTAAAATCTTGCTAGGTGTTGTTGGCAGCAGGAGATACATTTAGAGCCGCTGCAAGTGATCAATTGGAAATATGGGCTGAAAGAACGGGCTGTGAGATAGTTGTAGCAGAAAAAGAAAATGCAAAAGCATCATCAGGTAAAAATATATGGAAGTGAAATTTGAATGTGGTATATTGCTCCTAACATATGATCTTGAAGTTTTTCCTGAGTAGTTCTTTCACAGGCTGTAAAAAGGGGAAAAGAACAAGGTTATGATATCGTTCTATGTGACACTTCTGGACGTAAGTTTTGACGGATTTATTTATTTAGTTTTAATTTTTTATATTTGTCTCACTACTTTGGCAATTCCCCCCCTTTATTTTTCTTATTAGGTTTCTTTGCTCAACAGGTTTGCATACTAACTATAGCCTTATGGAAGAATTGGTTTCATGCAAGAAAGTTATCGGGAAAGTTGTCTCGGGTGCACCCAATGTTAGCATTCTTAGCTAATTTATATTTAAGCGATAATAATAGACACACCCTAACATTTGGTCAAATTCCCCCCAAATAAAAAAAAAAGAAAAGGAAAATAAGAAAAGAAAAGAAAAGAAACCGTACACTTTCCATACTTCTATTGGCATGTATGCAATATTGAGCTATTCCAACTTCATAACCAAGTAAAGCTTTCAGTCATGGATAATATGTTGAACCTTTTTCGTCAACAACTAGCTAGAGATTTGTGGACCTTTCTATTTGTAACTAAATATACCTAACTTATTTTTAACAATTTTGGCAGGAAATCCTGCAAGTATTGGACGGAACAACCGGTTTAAACATGCTTCCGCAAGCTAGAGAATTCAATGATGTAATGCTATTTTGAACTTTCTATGCTTTTGGTTTTCTCAAGGATAGTTTACACCCTGCCTAAAGAGTCCATGCCGCCCACTTGGGCACCACTAAGCAGGGTTGTTTTCCATTGGATGATAAACGATGACATTGTCATTTCACTCACTTTATGATATCATCTGCAATTCTGCATATCGAATAGCTGTAGACCCAAATGGGCACTACCCAATGGTGGCATGAGCTTTCCCAGAATTCGATCAACGTTTAGAATTTTGATACTCAAAAAGTTTCTTGTTTCTCCACTTAAAGCTTGTGATAATTACATGCATACTCCTTGATTTATTGGATAATTACCATTGGGCCATGAGGTTTTGTAAATTAGCAAGACACCCCTTGTATCCTCACAACTCGAGAAGCAGGGGGTGATATTGTAATCCATTTTTACTGACATGGGAACTTATGGTAATTATTCAAATTTTGGGGTGTTTTTCATAATTATGATCTCGTGTCAATGTAATTTATGCTGAAGCTTTTACTGATTAAGTTTGGCTTAATGTTTCAACGCCAGGTTGTTGGAGTAACTGGTTTGATCTTAACAAAACTTGATGGTTCTGCTAGAGGTGGTTGCGTGGTATGCTTAACATTTTTCAAACGCGTTCTTTCGATTTATTTGTTTAATGATTACGATTTCTTAACTTGCCATTTTACAAAAACTTGGTATTTGGCAAGATAATGTTATCGACTTATCCTACACTTGGTTCACAGGTTAGTGTAGTGGATGAGCTTGGCATTCCTGTGAAGTTTGTCGGTGTTGGCGAAGGCGTAGAAGATCTCCAACCCTTTGATGCCGAGGCTTTTGTAAATGCAATATTTCCATGAATGATATGGTCAACACACTGTCAATATGCATGGTAATTGTTAGAATTTATCATAGGCTGTCGACGGCCCGTGTTTTCGTCCCGATAGTAATTTGATAGAATTCATTTTGTGAAGGGCAAATAGAGATTAATATGTTACTTATCGTTGAATGTATTATGAAATCTTGGAATGTTTTGAGAGGCAAAACGATTATCAATATGTTATTTAATGTAGAATGTATTGTGCAATTTTGGGAATATGATGAAAGTGAAATTATGTTTATTTCTCTTAATATATCTTTCTAATCCTTTCAGAACATATAAGGAGCAAAAAGCAATGGTAGAGGCTCATTAATACCAGAGTCGTTAATAAAGTTTCAAAAAATAAATGTCGAGGAGCTTAAGAATTATTAAAAACAGAAAAAAGAGAAAAAGAGACAACACCTTCACCTATTGTTTTATGATTGAACAAGTTAATTTAATTCGACCATTTAAATTACAACATTTATACTATAAGTCAATAATAACATTTTACTTGCCAAGAAAATTAAAAAACATATTATAAGCTTCTTTGACCCTTTTTAAAAAAAAAAAACTATACATAGAAGTACTTCAATATATTTTGAAAAGCTAAAAATTGCATTTGGACTTTTAACCGTAATTTTTGATGTTTGACCCAATTTCCTATAATCTCGTTTGGACAATTTTGCGTTAACAAATCACGTTTTGAAAAAATTAAAAATTCTAACTTTTGTCATAATCAATTTTACAAGAATGAAACATACAAAAATTGGGTCAAAGTCACCTTGAAGTTCGCTAAATAGGGTACAAGGTTTATGTGGGGAAATTTCATGCTATTCAAGTGAGTATGTACCCAATTGAATTTTAAACCGTTAGATCATACATGATGAAGTGGTTATAAGTAGTTATTTCACTTTATGACATCAATATGTGTATATTCAGTAATTGACAAATATAATTAGATATTACCCATTTTGATAGCATGAATTTCCCGTTTATGTGAAAGATAAATTTTGGATTAAGCATATTTGACTTATAGTTTATCCAAACAAGTCGAAAATTTATTAAGATCTCACATATCTAAAGTCTACAATAAAAACACATCATATAAGCTAATATTAATTTCTTTTTATCCATTTATTTTAATTTAGTGAGTTAAAATCCGGACAGAACCGTACTGTTCCCACTTTAGGATTCTCGTGCCCCAATTCCAAATCCCATGTACAGCTATAAAAGCAGAAATAAATATTCAAAACTCCAATCTTATACTTCCACATGCCATAACTCTACAGTCGCTCTCCCTCAAGTCTCTACAGTTCCTTCAATTCCCGCGAAATTTTCTCTCTCATCAAACCACCGCCACTTTCTCTCTCTAAACTTTCTTCCAATTAAAGAACAAACCCTTTTCAAGTTTCCTTCTGAGATGAAAAATATTATGTTTCCTTTCTTTTTTTTCTAGCCGTTAAACCCTTTCTCTATTTATCACCCTTATACATATATATGTATGTAAATATTTCCTTTGTATATTCGAATATATTTTGCTTATAGTCTATATATGTTAATTTACCGTTGGCTTTAAATTTACGAACAAGAATTGAACTGGGCTTCTGCTTCTGATGCTAATAGTTTTAATTTATATATGTATATATAGTTGATCGAATTTTATATAATTTTTTTTCTGGGTTTCTACTAAAACGGTAATTATGGAAGAAATTAAGATGAGTTATGAAGGTGAAACAGATAAGGAGGATTTGGGATCTTCTTCAGACCCTCATAAAAATGATGGCAAAAATAATGTTGATGCTGATCAAAAGCCTCTGATGGTTCATGGGTTTGTTTCCTTTCTATTGTATCTCGGAAAATTCTAGCTCGCTCCTGCTTTGATCACACCTGAGTGTATTGCACAATGTGAGTGTATTACCGTAGTCACTTATTTTGTGAAATACACTAAGGATTGGTCGAATCGGGCTAGAATTTCCGGTAGAAAATAGGAAAAGTAATTGGTGATTTGATTTTTTTTATTAATTTAATTTGTAATACTGTATATATAGTAGATTGACTGGTCGAGCTAGAAAATCATCAAACTGGACACAGGAAGAGGTCAGTAGTTTCTTACTTTATTTTATTAATGAATTTTATTGAAATTAAAATGGATTAATTTGGAAATATGTATTGTGTAAATATTTAAGGCGGTGACAGAGCGAGAATTTGGAGTTCGTGGGGAGCGAATACCAAAAAACGGGTGTCAAAACTTGATATTTTTGGATGGCAAAATTTCAAATTTCAAATTATAGGGCAAAAAAATAATTTTCTCAGCGTGGGGGTGCCCCCACCAGCGGCCCCTGGCCCCGGCTCCATCTCTGATTTAAAATTGCGAAAATCGTAATATATATGTTCCATTATCCATGAACAGGATGACATTTTGAGAGAATCAGTTGAAAGATATGAAGGGAAATGCTGGAAAAGAATAGGCAAGTTTTTCTTGTTTATTATAAAGTTTAAACTTGATTTTATTTTCAATGCGACTGTTTAACATTATTAATTATTTTTTCAATGATTTCATGTATTTTCTTCATTTTTTCTGCTTAAATCAGTTCAATTGATTTTGACAAGAAATGTTTGTCTTCCAGCTGCGTGCCTCCCTCGTCGAACGGATGTTCAATGCTTGCATCGTTGGCGGAAAGTTCTTAATCCGGAACTTGTTAAAGGGAACTGGACTAAAGAGGTCATAACTATAATATATTATAGAGAGCTCCCTTTAATAAAGAGGGTTCATATTTAGGGATAATTACAAGCGCATCGTTTCATAATTGGGTAGTACTACCACGAGCGCTCTAAAAGTTTTGGAAATTACAAGACGTCCTATGTCAGATCCCGAGACTGAGTGAAATTGTAATATTTTTTTACTAACATTGAGTGAAATTGTAATATGATTTTACTGATAGAGGAAGTTGTAATTTCTCAAACTTCGAGGTATTTTTCCTAATTAGAGTCTCACCCAGACGCACGGATGTCTATGTAATTTACCCTTTTATCTATATTTACGATTGAATTGTGGCGAAACGCTTATTTCTAGTTCGCCTTCTTCAGGAAGATGATCGTCTCATTGAGTTGGTTGGAAAGCAGGGTAACAAAAAATGGTCTGAAATTGCAAAACACCTTCCAGGGCGGATTGGAAAGCAATGCCGGGAAAGGTAACCAATTATCTTCTATATCAAAGTATAAAGTTCGAAGATCCAACACAAAAGCTATTTTTCACGATAAATTTAACGTAGATACCATTTTTTTAGATGGTGGAACAATTTAAATCCAGATATAAACAAGGCTCCCTGGACAAAAGAAGAGGAAATGATTCTTATCCATGCTCATTCTGTATATGGGAACAGATGGTCTGAAATATCGAAGCTTATACCTGGGAGGTAAATTTCTTTCATGAATTAACGGTAGTTTTTGGATCACGTGTTTTGCAAGCGAAGTTTTCCAATTGGAGCTTTATTTTTTCGAGGTTGATAAATAATATAATGTTAACTTCCTGTATTTTTTGTCTACAAGTCAAATTTTAGGAGTGTTTGCAAACTCTAATCTTTTAAGTGTTTATCCACTTATGATTAAAATAAGTTATTTGGAGTGTTTTCAAATTTAACCTATGCTTATAATTCTCTAACAATTTATATTGTCTAATTTGTAAGTGGTGCTTTATACTGATTATGATATTTTTATAATAAAATCAAAGTTATTTCAGACATATTAATCACTTTCAAATTTTTTCTCAAAGATCCCACTGCAAACTTTTTTTTCCACTTTAATTTTTTTTCTCATTCTAATTATTTCCCTCTTATAATCATATCTCTCTAAGCAGTTGTGTTTGCAAACACTCCTTATGTTGTTTTATTTATACGCTATTGTGGAATTTACTTATGCTTTTTCGGGGTCGTATGAACCAGGACCGAAAACTCGGTTAAAAATCATTGGAATTGCTCTCTGAAGAAGAAACTCGGTAATTATTTAGCCTACGCCTCCACTTTAAACCATGCGGAGGCAATACAAAATGGAAGCACCAATTGTTCAATCAAAGAAAGGGTGGGTTTTGGGAGAAACGAAGATTCTTGTCGCCTTGATTTGGTTCTTGGATCCTCGGGCGACTCATCAAGTTGTGCTACTACTAACCAAACAGTAGTATTAGATGGTACACACGGGCCCCCGTATTTGGATTCTCCCCTGTACACGGGCCGTGACAATACAAACTTGACTATACGTAATAATGTTGGAAAACCAGGTGAAAGTTCATCAGATAGGTCTTATACGGGCTTATGCTATGAGCCAATCAAAAGGGCAGATTTGAATAATTTCTTGTCTACTGGTAAATTTCCGGGTATTGATAGTTATATTCATTCACAAAGTAGATTGGATATGAAATCATCACCTGATTCATATATCAGTCTGGAATCCATGTTAAGGAATGCAGCTGTGAATTATGATAAGGTGCCGTCTATTATAAGAAAACGAGCTATCAAAACGTTGCCAAAAGGTTCTTCTACGCCAGAGAAGGTTCCGGAAGTAGATGATGATCAAAGTCAGGGTTCAGGGAAGAACATCGTTAAGTTTGTAGGGAAGTGCCTGGAACAAGCATTTTCAGATGCTTGAGATTTATCGGATGTTCTCGAGTTTTTCTCCTTTCTTTTTTCTTTTTTTGGCAGGAAATTTTTTTGTCTAACTTTTGTACCACGGCAAAGTATATCAACGGCCCGGATCGTTAGGATGAATTGAAAAATCCATGGAAGGTGTTAATATTAGCTAACTTATAGTTTTATACAAGTGTAGGAAGGTGAAATTTGAGATGTTGAGGAATTTTGATGACCATCTCAGAAAGTTCATTGCACCAAAGGTGAGAATTTTTGGATTGTTTTTTACATGAAAATGCAGAGAACAATGTATTTTAGGCTAATGTCATATGTCTTCCAGCCTTTTCAAATGTTTGGTGGTAGTTTATGTGCAGTAATATGATTATTTGTTGATTGGTACTATTATTAATCAAAGTACTGAATTGTGGGTCGTTGGATGATACAGTGGTTCGACGAGTCATGTATTTATGATGTGCAATGACCTTTTAGGTCTTTCAATGCGCCGTTAATTAAGGTGTAATTCTTAGGAGTGTTTGGGCTTTAAGTTCGGTTATAATAACCATCACGTTATATAGTGAACTCTATGTAACATTAAAAAAAAATATATAGTGAACTCTACGTGGGTTCAACTGTCTAATGTAATTGTTTTAAAAAGAGAAATATGCTCTTAAAAATGATGCCACATTAGGATTGTAATAAAACAATGAGTCTCAACATTATTAAAGAAAAAGAAAAAGAACTATTTGAATAATTGTTTAAATACATTCACGTTCAATTTTGTCCATTATTTTGTAAAAGCGAATAACTATAATAAAAATAATAGACTCTCTTTTTTAAAGTTTCATTGAATGGTAGAAATTTGCAGGATCATATAGAATTGAGTTGAAATTATTTTACAGTTTTTAGTTTTTGAACATATTGGAATAATTACCTTTGAAGAAGAGACCTTCCTGAGTTTGGGTACTATTGTAGCAGTAGTATATGAAATTACTCATTCAAAATAATTAATCATATTTACATATTAGAAATAATTAGCTCAATTATTCATTATACATTATACATTTAAGCATTCATTCAATTTACTAATCATCTACACCAATATAATTTCATTATCATGATGTTCCAAAATTAAGACTTTTATATGCACACCAAAATGATGACTCTTATATGCACACCAGATCCTCTATTCTAAAATTGTGTTACATCTCCTATTCAGTTTACTTACATGCATGCCAATTGTATAAATCATTTTTTTTAAGTATAAAAGAGAAGTGAATTTATAAACTTGGCGCATATGTAAGTAAATGAAATAGAAGATGCAACACAATTTAGAATAGAGCATCGGAACGCACTTATATGACCCATCATGGAGCTTTTTAAATGAGAGTTCTAACTACTAAATGACCTCACACTTTTTTGTATCATGTTAATACTTTTAAGATAAGTAAACTGGGACAATTTGGGGTCGACTTGGTGTGCTCCCAGGATCGATTCCCAGCGTTGTCAAAATAATGCTTGGCCAGCGGCAGCCACGCACCTCGAGAGGGATTAGTCGAGGTGCGCGAAAGCTGGCCCGAACACCCCGTGGGGAAAACAAAAAAAAAAAAAAAGAACAAGAAAAAAGTTGTAGCTAGCCTTAATTTGAGACGTTTTAATATATAAATCAATCAAGAATGATAAAATTGTAACAAAATATATACTGGAAAATGATTTTAGTAACTACTTTATGGTTGAATAAACTAAATAATCGCCCGCTTCTCCGGAGTCCTAACAAACGACCTAAACTTGCACTTTAGATCTTCTGTAACATAATCGTATTTTTATTTTATTTTATTGAAAGTCTTTGTAGTTTCATTCTTGAAGAGACTCTCTGATATCATTATTATAATTGATTCCAAATATGCCACAGGGAACGCTTGAAGTTCATCTTGTTAGTGCCAGCGGCTTAGAAAACACAGACTTCCTTTGTATGTTTTTTCTTCATAACACTCTCATTTTGTTTTCGTATTTGGGGATGAACAATATGTCGCATGAGGTACTATCCATTTCGATAAGGGGGCAATATCATCATTTTACTTTTATCACATCATTCGTATTTTCGATTCACAATCCCACTTAAATAGTACCCAAGTAAGTAAGATAGAAATTTCCCGGGTCAACATAAACTTATGTGGACACTTTTGGCTCTAAAAATGGGTCTCTTCTTTTTTATATTTCTTGAAGATTAAGACTATGTGGTTTTACTATATTAAATTTGCGTCCATAAGGCCTAACTCAAACTGCAGAAGTTGACATACGTAAACACTACAATTATGATGTCTGAGGTTCAAGTTCAATCAAACGTGAGGATTTTTATTTGATTTTGTATTAGTTTCTTTGTGCTTAATTGATCGGACTACGTTCGATGATTATGTACTTAATTACCCAATGATATCACTATATCACAATGCAATTTTAGATCTTAAGTGAGAAAAAAATTAAGTTGGTTTTCTGATTTTTTTTGAATTGTTAAAATTCATATAAATAGTTAAATTACTCTTGTTTCTAGTTCTATATTTAAATTTATATTTTTTTGTCTCTACAACACAAATTAATTATAAATTTGTTTTATTTGATGTATGGCAGTTAACATGGATGCCTATTGTATTCTCACTTGCCATAATCAGGAGAAGAAAAGTAAAGTTGCATCAGGTGCAATTTTCATCCATATTTATCTATCTATCTATATCATGGTTCGCCGGAACGCCGCTTTCGCGGCCGAAACGGCCGTTCCAGAACGGGAACGGCCCCCGCTGTTCCAAAATTCACGAGCATCTCGGTTTTGTATGTGGACCGTTCCGGAACGGCCGAAAAGCGGCGATACGGCCGAGATACGGCTTTGGAGCGGCCGTTCCGGCGTTTCTCGGCCACGGAACGGCTGAAACGGTGGAGGAGCACGCCGCTTCTTTCTACCATCTCAGCTAGGCTAGGCTACGCATTGTTGCTGCTTGGTTCAACTCTCAGAAATTAATGTAAGAACGCTGCTTGGCAGCTTCAACTTTCAGTTTTTGTCTTCAATTTGTCTCTCTAACTTGGGTAGTAAAGCTATCTCCTAGTTTAGTGCAAAAATGGCAGACAAAGAAAATGAATTTTTACTTTCATAATTCATTCTATATTGGCAGGAATAAAGTGGAAAGAAAAGAGGAAAAAGTGGAAAGAAAAGAGGAAAAGACAAATGAAGAAAGAATCCTAAGAAAAAATGATTATTACAAGAAAAGAAAGAAAATAAAAGAGAAAAACATCTGACAAAAAAAAAGTTGATAAAGTGTGTATAGGATAGAATTAATGCACACCTATATATTTTTGTTGTTCAAAATCTTCCAATTAAGAAAGATAGACATTCAATACAATATTTACTAATTATAAAGTTTTTTTTTTAATAATTTTTGAGCAATTTAAGCAAAAAAATTGTGGAACGTCCGCGACCGTTCCGCGACGGTGCCATGGAACTGGAACGGTGGCCTCCGTGACGAACACCGCGACCGTTACGGCGAACCATGATATATATATATATATATATATATATATATATATATATATATATATATATAGATAGATAGATAGATAGATAGATAGATAGATACATAATTTAATTATTGCCGTAGACTAGAGGTGCACGCTGACTCAAGTCAGCTCGACAATAGCTCGATTCGATTTCACTGCAATGCAACTTATTTATTATAATTTGGTGCCATTTCAGTTTCTTCTTGTAAGAAATTATTTATTTATATTACGTGAATTTCAATTTTCAAATGATGATATTTTATGAATTGTTATTGTTTCTCATATGTTAGATGCAGGTGAAGGATCTAAGCCCAAGTGGGATGAAACTTTCCTATTCAAAGTCACAGATAATGTTACTGAACTCAAAATCAGAATAATGGATAAAGATACTTTTACTGCTGATGATTTCGTCGGAGAAGTGAGGTAAGTCGTCGTACCGGGCCGGGCCGGAAATTTATGTGTTCGACTTAACTCTAGGATTGTAGTATTGGAGGGCTAAACTTCAATAGTCTTTGAAGTAAACATAGTCACAATGTACAACATTTTACCTTGATTTTATATATAAATTATTGGTAGTATTATTTAAAACTTTTTTTACTCTCAAATTTCCAAAAACAACAAAAAAAGAAGCTTGTGAAGTAGAATACAAACTTATCATGTTCATTCCTATATAGACACAAGTATTTAGTTTTTATCTTGTATTTCATATTATTGTAAATGCACTCTGAGTTATGATACGAAATAGGAGATGAAGCACTGTATTAATAAAGAGAACACTACCCGTTTAGGCCCTTGTCTCCTTTGTATGATATACATAATATATATCCGTGAATTTATTTTCGTTGAATACGCAGAATTCCACTAGAGCCCGTGTTTGAAGAAGACATGGTTGAGCCAACTTCATACAACGTCGTCAAGGATGAGAAATACTGTGGAGGGGTTAGAGTTGGCCTCAAGTTCACTCACCAGGTTAACAATACATCTTAATTCTCATTATTCTGAATAATAATGTATTTTCTTCACAATTTAGGAATAACATTCCTAGTTTAAAGAGAAAAAACAATATTATTGGCAAATAATATGCTTATTTATATTCAAATATATTTAAGTGTAAGATTTTGTGTTTGCAGAGACACAGAGAAACGGAGTATTCTGGGGAGGAGTTTGGTGGATATAGAGAATCATCTAAGGAGGAGAGGGAGGAGTTTGGTGAATAGAGAGAATCATCTAATGAGGAGGAGTTTGGTGGATATAAAGACTCATATACGGAGAACTAGTGATGTGTTATCATGAAAATATATGTACTTCTATTAGCTTTATTCGTTTACATATTCAAAGTTTTTGAAAGAGTTAATGTAGCGCGAAAAATTATTTCAAACCATGTATTGATTTAGAAAGACTCGTGATCGTTGTCTATTTTTCTCGTTCTTCGTTGTGTAATATTCAAATCTAACTGCATATCGAAGTGCCCGTGTAATGTTCAAATCTAACTGCATTAACGGAGACTCGGCCCCAAAAAATGAAGAAGAAGAACAAGAGCAAGAAAATATTCACAAGGTAGAATTAACATTTAATTATGTTCAATTCTCTATCTCATTAGGTTTAATTCTGTCATTTGGCTATAGATTGTGGATATAGTGATGCAATAACACAAGGGTTGTAGTTGTACCTATCCAAGTTTGAAACAATTGTATCTTTAGATAGAAGAGTTTATTTTCTTACCAAAATTCATCACACTTTAAGACAGGCTCAAATCTTTCTGACAGAGAAAGTAAGTACAACACTCAACTGCAAAGATACCACTAACATACAGAATTTTCGCAATATATTTATCAAACAATTACCACAAGAGAAATAAATTCAATTTAGTACAAATCATTAACTGCGTTAACTGGTATGCCACAACAATTGTTATATGTTACAAATGTGAATAGAAACCTCATCTTCCTTATATGTTACAAATGTGAATAGAAACCTCATCTTCCTTATATGTTACAAATGTGAATAGAAACCTCATCTTCCCTTGTCCGAACAACATCAAAAGAACATAAAAAAATAAAAAAATAAAAAACGAAAAATCGTTCACAACAGACAAGTCAACCAACTACAACTACATTATGAAATTCCTAAACCACCATTCAACTGTCAGACGAAAACCCCTAAAAAGCCCATTTTCTCGAAGAGTACGATTGTCTTTTCACAGGTACGGACAACCCGACCTCTTTACACTGCTCTTCATCCGGTAGTCTACTAAAAAACCCAGTTCCCACATAATGCACCAATGCAGAAGCATCTTCAAGATTCCTCGTTAAATTCAAAGACGTGGATGTGAAAAGCTTTGAGGGTGATTTAGTCAATTTCTTTACAGGCACGTTCTCGAGCTGTGCAGATTTTAGGAACCTCTCTGTGGCTGCCTCCCAAGAGAGCTCATACATTTGTGCATCTGTTAGTGGAGAAGGCTCGTCTTGTAAAGCCTTGAATGTTTCCTTAATAAATCCTTTGTCATCATCATATGTTCTGCAATTTGGGAACTGTTTGAAGAAATCATTTGAGGGATGATTGGCACAAACGACTATTTTGCCCATAGCCAATGCTTCGGCTGTGGTAGTGCAGACTACATCAGTGGTGCTAGGATTTACGAACACCTTATAGCTGGAATTGGAAAAATAAAGACCAGTGATCAACGTTTTAATCGATATTGATAATTGTGTAGAAGTAACAAAGCCAGAAGGATATGTGCCACAGAAATTTACATAAGAATAAGAATTTAAAGGAGAAAAAACAATCTTGAATTGTGAATATAAGGCGTCCGAGAGTTCATGCAGTTATTTGGACACAAATGATAGGTACGAAGCTTCGTTATAAATAATAAAGGGATAATTACATGCACACCCCCTCCCTTATTGAGTAACTACTACGAGTTCATTGAGGTTTTGCAAATCACTAAGACACCCCCAATCCTGACAACTCGAGAAACAAGGGGTAAAATTGTAATCTGCTTTGTGGTGAAAGTGTAATCAACTTCATTGACAGGCGGTGAATGCTGGCAGGGGAGGTTATGGTAATTTTCAAACCTCGAGCTAGCTTTTCGTAATTAAGGTCTCATGCATGGGGTGTCTATGTAATTTACTCAAAATCAAATGTCGGTGTTGTAGTCATGAGTTTAGCATTATAAATGCACATATTTTTTAAGCCTCAGTTTAGTCCAGAAGACCCTCAAGGCCCGCTAGGTCTGCCCTCAGAACCCCCCACCCCACCACACGAGATCTTCTATTGCAAAATGGTATTTCATCTCATGTTGCATATCATGCATGCTCGACAAGTGTATATAATCCATAATAAATTTATATTTAAGGAAATATTTTATACACTTGTCATTCATATGTGAAGCGCAATATGAGATTGCAACAACGTTTGCAATAGAAGAACCGAACTGCCACCCCACCCCACCCCACCCCTCCCCTCCGGCACACACACAACAATAGAGAATATGTAAATAGTAAATAAAAGGTAAAATTCAAAACTTAATGGAACCAATAAAAGAGGTCCGACGAACAACATTGAACCCCAAATTTACACATCATCATCAGCGTACTTTTAGTTCCAGGACAAAATTTAAATTGACAGGTGATGATAGCCACTCTTTTTTTCAAAAAGAAAATAAGAACATCTAAGAAATATAATTTAGTAACATGAACTTACTCATGAAATAACGGATCGCCATGATCACGTCCAGGGTGAACCCTGACGGTTATGTCAAGTTTGTTGGCAGCTTCCTCAATTTGATCAGAGTCCTCCCCACTGCCATATAAATCAACTTCAAGTCCAATTAGTTCCTTCTGGTTATCCTGCAGAAGTTTAAGCAACTCCTTGTAGCCTTTGCTCCACACCATCTTTCCTATGTAGTAAGCGCCTTTAGTAAATGCCTGGCTTCCATTGTGTTGTTGCTCTCGTTTTACCATGCCAATATCAAGAAATCTTGGATTTACTCCATGGACATTGCAAACAACAGATCTTGGAAGATCTTGGGTGGCAGCTGACAATCTTATCACCTATCATTATGGGCCGGACACATCAGAAGATAGCAATGAGTCTAATAATTACCAATAAGAAACATGATTATAATCCCAGACAATTTTTATGGTGTATTAATATTAAGCCCATAACGCTCATATTCCCAGAAAATATAGAAGCGCATCCTATGTTATAAAGCACGTCGATCATTTCTTCAACCAGAAAAAGTTTAAACATGAAATATCTCATATTCTACTACAGCATCTACTGGTGTGTAAAAACATGAAATTGGGTCTCCATGGTAAAAATAAAGATTGGATATCTACGTTCAAGGAGGTTTTGTCCTAGTACTTCAGTCGAGAGATTCTTTATTCTGAGTGTTATAAAAGATTTTAGGGAAGTGCTAAGAGAACTACTAACAAAAACAAATTGGCTTGCAAAATATGTGATCAGCTATATATTAGATGCATATAATAATTTGACATCCAAATAAAGTGGCCAATGCAGATTCTATATAAAGTATGTTAACTGTTGCATTCATCCAGATTGATTCACAAGATTATAAGTATTAATTCTGAGTCTTTTGATAATAACAAAATTCTATTCACCAGAAACCAGGGATGAAAACGTGGACAAAGAGGCCTCTAGGTTTGTCCAAAAGAAACATAAACAAAACAAAATAGTATCAGTTTTATGAAGACCTAACCTCATCATCTGAGCAACAACAACAAAAACAACAATAAGGATTGTGCTTCACAATATACAGATGTAAAAGTACCATATCAAATGAAAAACAAGTAAATAAACTAACGATGCCTAATTCATGTCTGCAGTCTTAATCAAGAGAAAATGAAAGGATACGGCATCATGTACTGTAGGTTTATTAAGATATTCGCCTCCCCTGATGTTAAAATGGAATGCTAAGAAAATATATACTGTGCTGCATTTCAAACAGAATAGCTGGGTTGACGTGTTACTTCAATAATACTTTGCAGAAATAGTCTACATTCGTCTATTTGGCCTTTAACAACATAATAGTCCAAATGACGGTATATGAGTGGAAACTTTTATATTATTTAATGTAAATGTCTAATCCATAAATGGAAACAGCTATATACATATGCAACAAGAAATATCAGGTAGTACATGTGATCAAACAAAGGCCATTTTCTCAAGTGAAGGGAGTAATGGACAAAAAAGAACACAGAGCTAATTCCTCAAAATAAAATAGTAACTGAAAGAGTATAGAGGTATACCCTGTGACAATATATGTCGACAACCCAACTGTTCACGTATTTCAAGATAAAAGCTTGGAGTTGCCCATTCTTCTCCCTCCTCACATATTCCAAATAATTTGTGTGAACAACTCCTATAACCAGACGAAATTTTATTTTCCACCTCTTTCCATGATGATACCATGTGAGATGCTCCGGCTCCTCAAGTACAGCAACATCTGCCTCTTCATCAGGGATGACTTCAGTAATGTCCCCTAAAGCGATGATGCTCCTTTTATGTAGAGAAAACTGCAGCAAGAATGGAAGTGCATAAAATATGACTTACTAAGTTTGAAGTTGATAAGGTGGATTCAAGTACAGATGTGAAGCAGTAAGACAATTTTGTCTGAGAAACGAACAACACATAGAGAAGCTCAATAACTTGAAGCCATACTCAAAAACCTCTTTTCTGATAAAAAAATAAATACTACAACAATGCATTTAACAATATAGTATGAACCACCAACGTGGGTATAAGAATTAGCCATATTCTCTTCAATGAAAAATATTGACACAGAATACTAACATAGAAGAAATTTGAGACAATAACAAAGCTTCCTAATAGGTTATTGCAACTTTATAATGCACAATCAACAACTTAACGTATTTAAACGGAAACAAGGCAAATGATGAATTTAATACAACATAACAAAAATTATGGCTTACCCGTCCTGGATAGAAACGTATTTTAAAACTTGATGTCAACCCAGTCCTTTGTTCAAGCCACTGGCGGACGTATTTTTCTTGTTCAAGCGTCGAATTAAATGTGATGTTGTTTGGATAGACATGTTGTTGGTCTTTCAGTTTCAACCAAGGAATCACCAAAGTAACTTTTCTCTCGTCATCTTTTGCAAGATAGGCTGCACGAAACAGAGGGTTGACAGCAGTGCCAGTTAGCCATGGAAGGCTAGCCGTCGTAAATATCGCGATATGTTGCTTCTTATCCATACACTCATGAGATTCTATGCAAATAACCTCTTTGAAGATAGATCATACAAAGAAATGGAATTGCTAACTTCTTGTTTCTTATCTTCTCTGCATTTATAAATAAAATAGTCATGTTTGATATCAAAATTCAATAACCCATAACCATGTGCTATGAGACAGTATGGGAAAGATCTGCTAAATTGCTACCAGACAAAGACAATTGATTCCCACAGACAACATCTGAGATATGATAAGGTAATTATTATAACTGGAACATGTTTTCTCTCAAAATATCATTCCGTTTCCGTATATCTGAACCATTAAAGCCTCATAACCGATTCAAATACAAAATTAATTGCAAAGAATAACTCAAAAATCAGACACGAAACGAGTTAGTCAAACAAACAGAGACTTCAGCATAATTCAATTTTGCCAATTCCTCTAAAACAACTTGAAAATTTAGGACATTTCGAGTTATTCAAACAACATGATCACAATTCACAACTCACTTTTGCCTAATTTTCAGTTGAAGAAAATCACTAATTCAGAGAGTACACTACTATCAAACATGAAAATTAAGCAATTAATGCTCAAAAGTCCATTACCAGCACAAATTAATCAGATTTCGTACGTTCCATCCGAACACATCAACACCAGAAACAAAATTTAGGCAAAATTAAAACGTAATCGAAGCCAAATGAACTTTAAGAAAAAAAAAGCACGCAACAAGCAGAAAATCACCAAGCAGAATAGCGAATCAAACATTCAATAAATACGGAATTTTTCTCGGATCAGTAATATAGAAACAGATTTTGTATGTATACCTCAATATATTGCGTACAAGGAAGCCTGGAATTGTTGAATTCGCGAGCAAGGTAAGTAATATAGAGTAACATTTTAGGAGGTATGATTCGAATAATAATTGAGATTGATAAACCTCAATCAGTTGCAATGCAAGCGAAATACTCTCTCTATGTCAAGGAATTTTCGCCTGGAATTGTCTGGAATCGGATCACGCAGACAAGGCATAGAGTACACGTGCAATTTTGATGAGATTATGTTTGGTTATGTTTTGGGAGTTGGTTTTGAGTGATTTTTTGGTGAGATAGTGTCTTTGTTTTGAATATCATGTAATTGTCTGTTAATAATTAAAAGTTATAATATAATATTGAGATTGTAATAATTATTATATAGATAAATATATATATGTATATATGTATGTAAGATATATATATATTGAGAATATTACATCTGGAATTAATATATAGTAACGTAATTGAGGAGTTCAATAATAATATGATAAGGACCATCTAGGAGGTACCGAACGAGCTGGGACAAAGACGGGATAGATTCGATATAAATAATAATGAGATTGAGGGCATTTTCATTTATTAAACTTGTGCAATATGGAATTTTCTATTTAATGTGATTGGTCAGTTGCAATGCAATGGGCGGAGGGAGACAGGAATGGAAATACTCTCCGGTCGGTTATGATCTATGTTGGAATTGCGCTTTTGTCCCAGTGTATTTTTAAAATTAATTTAATTAAATCTCGGTAAATTTACCATTTGTTAAAGGATAAAAAAAACCAAACTTTTATATATATATATTTTTTTTAACAGTCAGACATGACATGATGATGGAATCCTGTCAGGCAAAGTTTTTTGGGAGTATTTGGGCCGATATTTTTGGACCAGAAAATATTGATCCAAACGCAATTTGGCCGGATTTCTGGCCAAAAAGTGAAAATTCAAACACTTAACATCTCATTTGAAAGTGTCGTGTCACTTAACCAAATGGTTATTGACAACATTTTTGTCAGATGTATCCAACTCCCAAGTTCAAGAATAATACTTTTATGAATTGTCATGCGATTAGAACAAATTATATATTGTAAATGATCAATATATGATTTTAATAAAATTAATCTTTTCTTTTCTTGTTGTAAATGATCAAAATACATTTTTAATGTAGAAAATGTACTTCAACCCATCTAAATTCTACCTTTTGGCCCTTTCGAAACTTTAAAAAGAGACTAAAAATTCAAATATGTAGCATTTTGCATTGAAATTAATATATTGTGATATTTTTGCCGAAATCTCAATCTCGTGCCAGTCATTATGCATTTCTATGAATATGAATGTCATTTATCATCTCCCACACAAATTAAAACGCTTTATAATATAAATTAGCCCAAAAGTAATCAAGTGAAACTTGGATTCTTAAAACTGGCTCCATCGGTTCTTGAAGAACATTTTGCCTCTTATGCAACAAAGATGGTTTTAGTGCAAAGGGGCTGCGATAATCATATAAGTAGATAGTGAATGACACATGGTGGACATACCAATAAAAAAAGTATTTAAATATTGATTTTGAGGCAAAGCGCATTTTGCCCTTTAATGTAGGCAGGTGATAACACTAGAGCAATTCTCCTAATGCCAGAGCAAATGTGGAGTAAGTGACAAATTTAACCTCGATTAAGGTTAGAAAATTTTGTAAAAGAAAATTCTCTTGCAAGCATCCCCTTTTCTCCTCGAAAACATGAATCTAATTAATGAATCAAATTGATCCTTTTATTCTACTTCTTGAATTCCTGTCGATCTACCGCTCCAACTATTACCCCTCAAGAAATCAAGCCACCTTACATACAGTACACCCAAATTTTCATTTGTGCACGAATTTCAATAAATCTCCATATGATCTTGTGTTTTGGGAACACCGCTGGTCAATAATAACTCACAAAAAATTATGAAGATAATTAAAATTAACTAAATTAGAAAGTCGAATACACTACCCAACCCATATAGATTTTCTTTTGGGTTTCATTCATGCCCTGAAATCAAAGCCCGTACCTCATCCAAAGTGTTAAATCATAGCATAAAAAAGATGAAAAAATATTCTCAATAAATTATATAATAGCTACTGTGAATAAAGAATGAGTAGCGTCGTTTGGGGGGGGGGGGTTAACGAAGCTTGGGAGAGGAAGGTAACAGAAGATGAATTCTTTTTATTTTTTCCTGATTTTCATATTAACCAAGGGTATATTTGTCAATTGGAGGTTTTTTACTCTGGCATTAGGAGAATTGTTCTGGTTTTATCACCAGCCTTGAATGTATTATATGTTGAGAGTCCTTTATTTACCACGCTTTTAAATATGGAATGGAAAGATCAATAACCATAAAATTAGCAATTAAACTCAATAGACACCATACAAAAAAGGGATAAATACTCGCCAAAATATTATTTTGTAGTCCAAACACAAATTTTAACTTTTCAAGTGCGAGAAACGGATAAAGATTAAAAACATCAACGTTACGGCTATCCATAGGTTTTTCCTTTTTTTTTCATCAATTCAAAAATTATTACAGTTTGTATTGAGAATTATTGTTGCAACTTGCAAATACCTGGACGTCCAAAAGTCATTTAAATAGCTCAAGCTGTTGGGCTAAACAGAGCACAAAGTAATTTTATCGTGTCAACACGTTTGGGCCATACAGATATTCAAACCCGTAAAATGATTGGGCCTTAGTTAAAAACAGACTAGTATTATTCCTCAAGGCCCAATGGCCCTAATCCAAGTTGCTCGAACTTGTACTTGAATGAGTCACCAGGGCTATGTTTGATTTGTATATTTTGATAAGAAACATAAAAGGAAAATTTGACAAAAATAAAATAAACAAAAGGTAAAGTATAGAGTACTATTATTTTCATTGAGCAAAATATTTTTTTCTCACTAAGCTCCAAGAAATAAAAATATGGTAAAGATGGATATTTCATGTGTCTGCTTAAGAATATGGTTGCAACCAAATTGAGACGAGGAACAAGATTTTATTAAGTTTGTTTGAATTATTATTGATTTTTAAAATTTATGTTGGAGTTTGGTTTGATTTTTAATAGGGCCGAGCTCGAACGAGCTGTAATTGAGTCGGACTCGAGCGATTTTGATTCTTTTGCACATATTTTATTGTTTTTCACAAGTCGAACGGATTTCAAAACTTATCAAACAAAACATTGCATTTCAAATTTGTTATTATTTTTTTATTTTAACAAATTGAGTTCAAACGAGCTTTTAACGAAATGATCTTGAGTTGAGTATAAATTAGTTCGATCGCATTAAACCCCACTTAAAAAATCTAAGGTGAAATTGGAATATTAACTTTATCTACGCTAAAAAAATGCATGTTAAAGCAGTAAACGACTTTGCACTTGTAAAGAGAATTCCACGAATCAATTCGATTTCTAATGGCTGTTTAAAGTAACAGCATAAAATCAAGCCATTCCTATATTTGTGCTATTCCATTGGCATTAGACACAACTAGTACAATACAATTTATCTAAAAATGGATTTTGGCATCAGCTTATTGACAAGCTATAAGCTACTGCTTTTTGAAGAAGCAGAAGCAGTTAATAAAAAGCTATTGACGTAGACGTCAACAGCACACGATGCCGTTTACCCTTTCAAAGCCATTCGGGTATGTTTGTTGGACCGTATTTTTACGCGGCGAGTCGCATCTTGACTATATAATCATAACTATATTTAGTGTTGGATATTTTAATTATATGAAAAGTGTGTAGCCACCAAGTTTGAAATTTCCCACACCTCCCAAAGGTTAGCACTCTTTTTTTCTTTTTTTAGCATTTCTAACATAATGTACATGCATTTATTCTCTTTGGGCAAGTATTATGTTGTTGATGCCGGATATCCTAACATGCTTGGATTTTTGGCACCTTACAAAGGCGTACGCTCTCATTTTGAACAATTTCGAAGGGGGGAACGAGCAAGTGGGCCTAAAGAATTGTTTAATCATACTCACTCATCATTAAAAAATATAATTGAGCGATGTTTTGGAGTATGGAAGAAACGCTGACCAATTTTGAAAAAAACGGCTTCATTTTCGTTTGAAACTCAAAGACTAATTGTTGTGGTTTCGATGACATTACATAACTACATAAGACAAGAGGCAATGACTGATGAAATATTTAGGCGGTAGGAGGATGAAGGTTACTTTAGTGACAATGATGAGACAGAGATGGACTTAAATGAACATGACATTGCTTCTGGATCATACAAAGTAATGGATCAACAACAAAGTCAAGAGATGACTATTCTTAGCAAATTCCATATACCAAGAATATTGACATGATGAGTTATTGTTATCAGCCTGGTTTTAGGTTATGGATTTCAATATTTTATTCTTCATCATTGTTCATTTTACTTTGGTTGCACTTTTATTATTTTAGTTTTAAATTTTTAGTTTACTAAATAAGTATTGCAGATCACAAATAAGCTCATATGCCATAGGATTGCAATATTTGGGTGCTAAAAAATGAGTTGGATGTCTGCCACTTCAGTGACGAGAATTTTGGTTGCACTATTTCATTTTGAAATGAGGTCTACGCTTTTGTTTTTAATTTAAGTCGATAAGCTATCAAATATTCTCTTGCTATGCTTCTGTCAAAATAAAAATAAAAAATAGATATAGGCGATATTATTATTCTTTTTAGTAGGGGCAATATCGAGGTTTATGGTTTTGGTTTTGTATGTAAGTCGATAACCTATTAAATTATTTTGTTATGCTTTGTCGAGTATTTTTATCATAGAATAAAAATAAAAAATGAGTAAGGGCAATGTTGTTAAACAATGTTAAGTTTGTACTTTCCAACTAATTTTACAAAATACAATTACATTTGAAAAATGGACTTTTAATTCTAAAACACTTCCTGAAATGAAATGTATTTTCATTTTTCACCGAACATCTTTTAGGGGATTAATGCAAAAAAAAACCCTGTGTTAATGTGAAATTGCAAAAAAAAACCTGTATTAACGAAATAGGCTAAAAATCATCTCGTGTTCTTAAAAGGTCCGCAAATAGTGGATTTTTGAAAAAAAAAGTGCGTGTTTTTTTATGTTTTTCACTTTTAATGACATGCTTCTTTGTTTGGAGAGTGTATAAATGACAAAAAAACATGTCATTAAAAGTGAAAAACATGAAATAAAACATCCCAAAATATTATATCTGCCGAACTGCCCGTATCGACCAACACTTTATGTACAACAAAATTTGCAACATCCATCGTTATCACCATTGGATCATTATGGGGAACAATCATGCCCTCGTAATCCCTATCGTCAAAAGCTATTGGCTGGTCACGATTATGTACAGAAAAGACCTTCGTAGGCTCTTGACGATAGTGATTGCCACGCATCTCCCTCTTATGCCTTTTTCTCGCACTGGACGAATCACCTCCAGTCGATCCTCCCGCTATCGTGTGGATTTCCGCCCTGACTACATTAGTATGTTCTTTATGTCGATCACCCTGACGGCTGTTGTCATTGTCCCTCTTTTCATCATTGCGACGATAATTGTCACTCCGACGATTGTCATCAGTCCGGGGACGGTCATATGGGCGACTGTCCCGGACCTGATGTTCATACCGATCTCCATCCCTTTTATAACGGAAATGATCGGGCGATCGACTACGCGATCGTTGCATCTCTTTTGTGCGGTTGGCTTCTGGAGCTCTGACTTCCGCAAGAGTTCGATCAATAAAGTCGTTAAGAACACCATCTTTGATCAAACGTTCCAGTTCATCTTTCAACTGATAACATTCTTCAGTATCGTGGTCGTTGTCTTTGTGAAATTGATAATACTTATCTGAATTCGCTCTGGATTTCGATTTCATTGGCTTGGGCCATCGAATTGCATTCATATGCTGCACCGCTAGTAACACTCTGCCTCTTGATGCTTTCAAGGGGGTGTACTGCTCGTATTTTGAGTATCGAGGGGGTCGTTCGTGGTTCTTTTCAGACCTCGACCCTTCCTGCCGATAGCTATTGTCTTTTCTATCTCGTCGATCATTTAAGGACTTGCAAGCCTCGAAATCTTTCGATAAGTTCATTTCCTCCTCGTTGATACACTGCTCTTCCAGCTGCATCAGCTCTTCTTGATCTTTAGGTGCGCGACGAGCAAGGGCAGAGGCCAAAGTACCTTTCTTCAAAGCCAACAAAAGAAATGTTACCACAAGATCATGAGTTAATTCAGGTATTTCTAACACTTCCTGATTAAACCTATGAACAAAATCCCTCAGACTCTCGCCCGGACCCTGTTTGAAACCCATCATGGATGACACGGACTTCCTGGTCTTCTTGTTGGCGGCAAAATGATTTTCAAACCTCTTAATGAGCTATTCGTAGGACACTATCGAACCGGGCTGCTGACTAGTGAACCAGTCTTGAGCCCGTCCAACCAAAGTCGTCACAAAAACCCGTGCATTTATGGTATTCGACTGATGATACAACGACATCAGCAGTTCAAAAGTAGTTAAATGTGGCCCCGGAGCACCGGTCCCGTCATATGTAGGCAACAGAGGAGCTTTGAATGAACTCGGGGGTTCTTCACACATTATACTTTCACAAAACGGCGAGTTTCTAGCCATCAGTGCAGACGTCGGCCTATTTTTTGAACGAGGTACCTCCGGTCTACGACTCGCCCTACCAAGCTTTTCATAAATATTATCAATTTCTGCCCTCGATAAGGCTGGCTGCTCCCTCTCCTCCTGCAAGGGCTGCTTTCCTCGTCGAACCTCCCTGCGAGCACTAGCCCCGCTGTTGACCTCTTCATCGGACTGTGCTCCTTGCTCAAACCTCTTCCTACGCTCTGGATTCAAACCTTCATCTTCAGGGAACAGCTTCCTAGGCGCCAGGGGAGCCCCCGGAGTCTTGGGTATGCCCGGAGTCACCGGCCCCGACGCCATCAAGCGACTCATAACTTCATCCACCTTCTGCTGAACCGTCTTCTCCAACTCTCCTTTTGTGACTAACATCTTCTCATCGCCTCTGTCATCCCCGCTCCTGTCAGGAGCAGAAGACACAGAATCCGCAATGCGAACTCGCTTATCCTTCTGACCATCTCCTTCCATCCTGACGCCAAATTCAGCGACTCTGGAGTAGTTTCCCACAGACGGCGCCAAACTGATCTAGCACGGATTTCCCCCCTACTATCCCAATCAAGAGGATCAACAATACGCAGAAACGACACGCTATCAATATTATAGACTGCACTCATACGATGTTGAGTTGCCTACGTACCCGTTTGGGATCAAGTCTAAACGTAGTTCAAATAAGGTGGTTAGAATTGATATGATTCGTAGTATGATGATCACTCGTATTTGTATAAGAGGTTCGTACTCTCGAGTCTGCGATTATCTAAGCTCCACGAGTAGTGATTCGTAGTATTTATGGCTCAGATTTTCGGTCCCCCTTTCTTCATAAATGACTGTATTTATAGAGTTTTCATTCGGTACTGTAGGGCGAATGATTGACAAGACGCCTTGCCTACGGATTCCCCACACGTGTATTTGATGGGTGGTACAGATTCGATGCCCATCGGGTCGGACCATAAACCGACCCTACCCGAACTACAAAACACGCGGATCTTGGAGTGTAATGCAAATATCAAGGTTATAGGGACCGGGTGTGAAACCTGTCTCGTTTCATCGTATTCGAGGTATTATTTCACATATACGACCTTATATGTTCCAAAGAATACGATCCGACAACTATTAAATCTAATAATATTTTAAATATATTAATAAAAAAACACATATTTTTTTTTCCAAAAATCTACTATTTACAGACTTTTTAAGAATAGACGTGATTTTTGGCTCGTTAACACGAGATTTTTAGTTTTTTTTTGCATTAATCCCCGTCTTTTAGTAATGCCACTGCAGAAGTGCCCCCAAATGCTCACTAAAACTCCAACGTTTTCTTTCCCGTCATCTCCTCTCCTCTCAAGCGGCTCGACAGGTGCTCTTTCTTCTCTCTCTCTATTCTCTCTCTTTTCTCTTTCTCTCGATTAAATTAGGGCTTAGGTTTTATCACTTTTTTTCCTTCGTTTCGTTCAAACCTGTAGTAATTGTTCGAAATTTGGTAATAATTTCCACTAATGCTTCAAATATGGAATCCTAGTGATTTAATTTGATTAAATTTTGGTGGTGGAAAAAAATCGGTGCTGAAATATATAATTATATTACATATAGAGCCATTTTTCATATCTCATTTCTATCTACTGCTTTACAGGAAAATTCAAACACCCGAGCGCTCTTGAAATTGCTTCTTAGTTGGATTAAGGTGTTTCCACCCTAGTTATAATTCTTTTTGACGAAAAGTTGATAATTGCAGATGAAAATAGCTGTGGAAGGTTGCATGCATGGAGATTTGGATAACGTATATGCTACACTTCTACACATCCAAGAAGTTGAGAAAATCAAAATTGATCTTCTCATTTGCTGCGGGGATTTTCAGGTACCTTTTTGGAATTATTTTGTTTATACTGCAGTGTTGTTATTTAAATTTTGTTTTTGGTCGTCTGGTGTATGAAGGGTATGTGACCTTATTTCTTACTATTCTAATTTGTGCCCCATCAGGCTGTTCGGAATGAGAAAGATCTAGAAAGCTTAAATGTTAAACCTAAGTATCGGAGTATGAATTCTTTCTGGAAGTATTACTCAGGGGAGAAAGCTGCACCCTTTCCAACTATATTCATTGGCGGAAATCATGAAGCATCCAATTATCTTTGGGAATTGTGAGTCTGTTATCAATACATTCATGGTCTACTAGCATTAGAGTGTGAAATTGTTCTTTGTGTATAAAAGTAATGTTTGATGTGATGAATAAAACTTTATGTTAACTGCCTCTACATTGCCTGCTTTACTGAAAAGTAAAAATCCAAGTCATATGCAATCAATCAAGTTTTATTTGAATAAAATCACTGTCTGATAAATCATAAAGGAAGTGTTGATAGAACATGTAGTATGGTGCCCTTTTCCGATCCTTGGGGCTTCAAGTTGGGGATGCAACTTAAAGGTTCTATGATCCCTGCCAGTTTGATCACTGGGAAGCCGATGGAGAGGGCTATCTTGCTTAGTTTCTTAATGCTTGTCCTAGAATTTGACAACTCCTTGCATGAAAAGAAAAGGAGAAGACCTATACTACATTTTCTTCATCTTCTAGGAAGTCCCTTTACAATTTTGATAGCCACTTTACGGAAAGGTAGTGCCTCTCGTAGGAGAAATGTAACTTGTCCGGAACTTGTGGCAACAGGAGGAACTTTTAAATGTATAGCCTACTCTCTGGGTGCTTCTTGGAATCGTGGAGGAGAGATTTTTCCTAATCTTGAACGTGTAACTGTAGTCTGGTTGTTAATTTAATCTGTACAGAATGATCATGTCCATTATGTGATCTCAACATTTCTGGGAATACTATTATAGATAAAAGGGCTTTTGTAAACAATTTTCTTTCCAGATATTGTGAGCTGAATGAAGAAAGTTAGAATGGCTTACTGATCCTAAATTTAAATATTATCTCAGATACTATGGTGGATGGGCTGCACCGCAGATCTATTTTCTTGGATTTGCAGGAGTTGTCAAATTTGGAAATGTTCGTATTGGTGGACTTTCTGGAATATATAACGCAAACCACTATTATTCTGGTAATAGCAGGTGGAGTAGTGATTGCTTGGTTAGTGGTCAATTTTGATGATGTGGGCTGAATAACAGTCTTAAATTTTTTTAAAGATATTAATGAAATGGGATATGTTGCAAATGTTGCTGCTCTAATCTTTAGGTGAAATGATCACGTTTTCTGTTATGTAGCAGAGTTATTTTAAGAACTGCTTAGGAACTGTCTACAGTTATTCCTCTAATGATTGAATATTCTTAGTGCATGTTATCATTTTGGGAGTAGCTTTTTCTGGGGTCTCATTACAACATGTTGACTTGTGATATGAACAGGACACTATGAGAAGCTGCCTTACAACGAAGCTGACATCCGATCTATATATCATGTTCGTGAGTATGATACTCATAAGCTCATGCAAGTGGAGGAACCAATTGATATATTTCTTTCACATGATTGGCCTCGTGGCATTACTGACTGTGGGAACTTGAAAGACCTTCTACGTCGAAAACCTTTCTTTGAAGAAGAGGTAACACAAGTATTTTTGTGTTGAATTCGTTTCAGGCATTATACAATTTTTTGTTCAAGCAAAAATTTTGCATGTATTAGCACATTCTTTTTTATCATATTAAGTTATCTGTCCGTGCATTCATACCACATAACATGAGGCAGGAAGAACTTTTCATTACTAAGTCTATAAGATCTCTTTAAAATTGCGTCACCCTTTCTTTTCTAGTAATTCTGGTGTGAAGTTGTAATTTCTAGCATTTCGCCAGGCTCTTGTTGGACAACCATATTTCTGATCACTCAAATTGCTGTTTGTTCTCCAATATATTCTATACAAATGCTGTACTTACTGACTCCAAAGTTTCCATCTATACTACGGCTACACATTTAAAAGGCCAACTGTGTTCACCTATATTTAGCCTCATTTTTTGACATGGTTAAATTGAAAATTAGGTTACCTAAAGGCTTTAAAAGTAGTAGTTCTTACAACTCTGTGCATTATCCATCAGCTTTTCTGCTTATTACTATACAAGTATATATGGTTTTCCAAAGGTCTCCCTGGATAGTTAAAAGGTTTATGCAAGTGACCACTGTGGCAATGTTTTTAATTTGAATTCTAGTGTTATATTATAGCACTTTCTTATTATTTTATCGTTTAGCAGTTTGTCAGCTATCAGTGTTCCCCCCAAAAGGAAACAGTTACTGCATGGCATATCCATATCATTCCAGACCTATACACGGACACCCACAGACATCGACAGACTATATGTTTAATTATATGCTTGTGCGCGCGCGCGTGTGTATATATATATATATCGATACGTGTTTGTCTCTGTGTGTGTGTATATATATATATATATATATATATTATAAAGAGAGATAGAGTGAGACATATGCAATGATAGCTAATTTGAGGCATTCTTGTAGCAAATTTCCCTACACAAGCATGCTATCTGGCTTTCATGTGCGTGCGGTGCGCCAATTTAGTCTCTAAGAACAAATCTCAATTTTAGGAGTTTCGTGGGCTAGCGACTTTTTCTTGTCAAATTTCTGAATTATCCGACCAAATTTGTCCCTAAATTATGTAGAACAGAAAGATGTTGAACAACTAAGTTTTCCGGACACCATGTATGATGGACCAACTGTGCCACCCCCTAACTTGTAGGATAAAAGAACTTCAAATATTTTTAGAAAGCCACATCGATATGCCTTTTGTTATAATAGGAATATATATATATATTTAGGCAGATATGTAGGGATTTGATTAATTCCCTTACCTTATTTAGATGTAGCTTTTGTATATATATAGGTGTATACTCTTCATATCAATATACAGAAAATTCCCTCATCTTTCTCTACACCTTTTTATAGTCAACTTTGAATTTTTTGGTGACATTTGTCTTTAAATTTTGCAGAAAGTACTAAGTTTTCCGATACTATGTTTAGTGGACCAACTATGCCACCACCTCACTTATAGGATGAAAAATATAATTCTGATGTTGTTGGATTTATAGTACCTTTTTCTTTTTTAATGTTAAATTTTCGTTGAATTAAGAAAGTTAAATATAATGCCACTTATTTACGGTTCTAGATTTTGACCTATCCAAATAGATATATTCTGGGATATTCCATAAATTGTGATGGTGATACTCCAGATGGGTGAAGTTCAACCACAAAAATAATCACTTTCAATTCTTAACTTAGAGGGTTTGTTAGTGTTTTTCAAGTACAGTCTTCCCCACATATACATAAAGACAATACTTTTAACTGACCTAAGATTTGTGGAGGTTAAGGTAGGTTGAAGCCAGCAACAATTGTAGTTTCCAGGTGGACATTCTAACCTAACTTAAGGAGACCAATTGGGATAATATCCTATACATTAGTATCAGACACTTCTAAGAATTCGCTATTCAGTTGATTCTCCGAACCTCATGGCTAGGAAGATTCTTTTGTTGGCTCATCATCTTCAGAAAGAGATATTCAATTCTGAATTTTCTAAGTACACACATGCAAAGAGGGAAGTGGAAGAAGAAGATGAATTATACCAACCTAGGATAAGTAAAAGATAAGGCTTTCATTGAGCTGATATGGAAATTTAAAGCATTCTATGATTTAATGCCAAACTTTTTTGTCGTGAAACACAGACAATGTGTACTGTGCACACAAAGAAGCATGATTTTGATGTAATAGATAAATTGTTAGGCTCATATATCACTGTGTTCATCTGCAAGTGCAATATGTGCCGGGGCTAAAATTGATCAGCCATATGGATAACTTCAACTCTGCTGCTAGAAACTTTGGAATTTCTTTTTTAATGAATATGCTTGATTCCTTGAGAAATCTACGTCTTTAAGCTGATTCTTCCTTTTCTATTTCTTTACAATTTTTTAAGCATTTTTTTGCCCCTCCAATATTCGAAAGGAGGATAAAAAGAACAAAGAATGCAGTCCAGTGCATCATTTGATCTGGATATTGATGAATGACTTTTGTAAGACAATTCAAATCATGCAGTCATGGAGCTCTGAGTAGCTTATGTTTACATCATTATTATATATAGGGTCTGTTATCTAAGTGTGCAATAGTTGTTTGTTCTGCAAGACCGCTTTGCAATGTGATGTTATGTAATTTGGAGCATTAGAAGTTGCAGATTCATGATTTCCTTCAAGATTATTCACTGCATCCGGGGGTCTCTATCAGCTTGACTTGTGCTAACAAATTCTTTGTTTCATACTTTCATTTATATTCATGTTTACCATATTTTGTTCTCCACATGTAATATTCTCTACGATTCTATGTAAGTTGAAACACTCGGGTGCCGAAGAAATTTTTCAAATGTTGACAAATTAATGTATCGAGAATTCCGATTTAGTGTTAACTTTTGACTTGGTGCTTTTGCTCTTTTCTTTTCCCTTATGTCGTCATATCTGGACCTTGTAATCCAGATTCGGAAAGGAACGTTGGGAAGTCCAGCTGCAGCAGAATTGATGGCAAAGTTGAAACCTTCTTACTGGTTCTCTGCACATTTACACTGCAAATTTCCTGCTCTTGTTCAACATGGGGATGATGGTCCTGCTACAAAATTCCTTGCCCTTGATAAGTGTCTCCCTGGACGGAATTTTTTGGAAGTTGTTACTCATCCTCTTTCAGCTGATCTTAGATACTTTCTTTGGTTACTGCTTGAACTAATTTATTCACTCATAGAACTTTCCTAATGTTATAGATCCTCGAGATTGAATCAGAGCCAGGACCATACGAGCTTCACTATGATGAGGAATGGCTTGCGATCACAAGAAAGTTCGACCCTGTCTTCCCCCGGACTAGATTGTGTGCAAATTTTAGGTGTGTATGTTGTAGATTTGCTCGCTGTAGAAATACTTTGCAAGATTCCACAATTTACTGGTGATTTCACCTGTTCTACAGCGATGTTAAGCTTGACATAGAAAATTGCCGGCAGTTTGTAAGGAATAAGCTGCAAGTACGAGGCTATAAACCTTTTGAGTTTGTTCGGACTGCACAATGCCATAATCCTTCTCAATATATTGCTAATGATTTTCCTTCTGGTGAGTATTGAAACTCCCGTTTCTTCTTTCCCACTTCCGTATTTGTTAAATGAAATGAGGCATCAGTTCGGTTAAACTCAATATATCTGAATGATTGTGAAAACAGATAAAACACTTGTTCACTTACTTAGAAAACCAGAAAATTTACTGAAATAACTTGCTGCCTGTGAAATATATCTGCTAACAAATTATGGGTGATAGTGCCTTCTCTGTTATTAACCATCCCCATTTACTTACTTTCTCATGTATGATAATTAGGAAAAGAATAAACATGCAAAGCGAAGTAGAAAAATGTGGTCATTATATTATCCATTTATCACACCGATGCTATTTACTACTTACAAGAAGCCTAGCAGCATCTTTTATAAATATTTTCTCTATAGTCTCAGATTTGAGGATTGAGTGTCATTGTGTTCAAAATGGTTTATTAATTGACACTCCAAATTCGGTGATGTTGAGACATGAGAATTTTCCTTTATTCTTGTAAAGAACAACTATTTAGAATTAGAATTGAACTAAAAGTGATTATTAAACAATAGACTATACTCGGCTTGAATTATTGACCTAGTTAATAATACATAACACTGGACACCGCTCACATCTTCTGGGTGCTAAGTATCTAATGCTGATGTATGTATATGTAGAGAAGTAAATACAGTATAGGTGCTACTTTGTTTTCCTTTTGGACCTGCATTTTCAGATGTTTATCTCCTTCGAAGATCTTATACACCGAGAAAATTCTTGTTTATGAAGTAGAAAATATTGAGATGAAGAGAAGTACTTGTATTATATAAAATTTTCCAGAATGATATGATACAAGTCTAAATGATAGTATGGTCTTCCAAATTTCTACTTTTGTCTAGTCCTGTAAATCTTAAATTGCTATTTGAATATGAAGGTAAATAGTGATATTCTTGGGTGAAAATTGAAGTGGACAATTTTTCTAGCAATGAAAGGTGAAAGATGTTACTGCACAATGCCATAATCCTTTCCTGAGCTGACCACCTAGATAAATGTTTCTGCTTTTGCATTAATATGTGCAGCCTATGTTTAAATTGATCTCTATCTTTATACTATGAGTAAAGTTACCCAAGTGTCCTGAATTTATTATATAATTTCTTGATAGCTTTATTCAACTATACAAAAGTACACCTAGTTGTGTGTTGATATCATGAGAATTATGTCCTTGATATCACTTTTTTCCCTGGTGAATTGTGGTTATGGATCCATGCTTGGTCGTACTGCCGATGGTGTAGGCATGCCTGTGCTAAACCCAAAAAAGCTTGATTATGTATCTGGGGATTCATTGTCCACAGAGATAGTTCACTGGATAGAAAATCCAATACTTTCCTGGGAGCATTTTTTTAACGTATTTCACATCAAATTAAATGGAATCTTACCAATGATTTTGAAATTTTGTACTAGAATGAAATGTTAAAAATCAAATGTTCAGAGCAGTATTAGGAAAATTCGTTCTATTTGTATTACAATCTTCGTGGACTTCATTAAATGTAACTTATAATACTCGTCCCTCGAATCTTGACTGAGAAGCAATTGTTTGTTGCCCATGGTCATCTGTCTTCATTGGATTATCACTAGGGCATTTCTTGTCATATGATCGGAATGCTTTATAATTAAAATCTCCACTAGCAGTGCTTCTATTCTTGATACTGCTGTTAATGCTGCTAATACAGTTGCTTTATAATACTGATGGTGTATCATATATTTTGGTGCTCTTTTGAGTCTCTCTCATGTTAACTGACTTGTGAATGTGGCACCTAACCATAACAATCCACTTGAAGTTGCATATAAAATAATGAGATATCATGGAATGCTATCCTCTTTGGGGAGTATAAGCAACCAAGGATTATCATTTTGTTGAACCTTCAAGTAGAAGTCATAGTTTTGGTAACTGGATATTTCTTGTTCAATTGTTTCTATTTTCTGATAATTTTATCTTTGCTTTCACAAATCTCCATGTATCTATCTGCAAATATATTCCTTATATAGCCCTCTTTAGAGGTAAAGGATATCTGCAATTGCGAACATCATATTGATTAGTTAACTATTTCTTGCTGACAAAGTGACAAGGTCTATTGAGAATTTTTTGCTTCATATATTATGATATTTCACTCTCTAGGGAATTAAAAGTACTGAATTCTGCCTCTTCTTTTTTTTTTTTTGTTTTTTTTTGTTTTTCTTGTAGGGCATTATCGGAACCCTCAAACAGAAGCTTTATTGCAGTTCCTAGAACTTCGATGTTGTCTTGATACCCCCCCTGAATCGAGCGAACTATCTCAAAGTTCTGGATCATATCTTTCCAAAGGTAAATTGATAGAATTTAATTCAATAAACGTAAAATACTCAAGAACGAATTCTTGCCCAAGCTACAAAGCTCGATTGTTCAACAAAATAATCAACAACCTCCAAAATAAATCCTAACAAGCCTATTAATACTTTCTTAAAAAACTTGCCAAGGAAGACTCCAACTCAAATTGAAAGACTCCACTAAAAAGAAAATAAACAATACTAACTAATTCAAAGACTCCAACTAATAAAGAAAAATAATAAATCATCCCTCCAGCTGCTTCTTGCGGTGCGTATAGACCCGAAGTGGTGGCACCACGTCATCAATCAACGCCACGTCATCATCATTAATCCGCTCCACATCAACTCCATCCCCCTTAGAAACAGCCTTGTCCTCAAGGCTGAATTGGAGAAATTGTTGCACTAAATCGTGTACTTCCAGCCACGTAGCTTCATCCCGAGATTGCACTTGCCAATCCATTAGTACCTATTCAACATCCTTTGATCCCATTCGCTGTATCCTTCGCTCCAATATTTCCTCAGGTTCGAAGATAATGGATTCGGACACCTCTAAACTCGAGGGAAGCTCAGTTTCCACCAATTGATCGCCCACTACTCGTTTTAATTGTGAAACATGGAAAACTGGATGGATGCGACTAGTAACTGAAAGTATCCATTTATAAGCTGTGGGACTGATTCTCTTCTCCACCTCAAACGGTTCATAGTACTTAGCTGCGAGCTTGCTATGGGCTCGTGTGGTTATCG